>WEIV01022212.1:123729-228506 GCA_013390005.1 Calyptomena viridis
CCCCCCTTTCCGCCGTGAGGGAGCGGCCGCTCCCCCTCACAGATCCAACAGATCCCACGGGGTCGGCTCGGGATTGCGAACGGACGGTCCCGGGATACCCCCAGCGAGGGACACAGTTTCTTCCTCGGGCTCAGGTGGCCCGTCCTGGGCGTCGCGTTCTGCCCGTTCCCTCGGCAGCACCGAGCGGAGCCTGGTCCTTCCGTGAGGCGCTGGCGCCGCTGCCCGGGGCGGCTGGAGACACAGTGCCTGGAGGGATGGAAAAGAAGTGTGGATTTGGCGCCTGGGGACATGGGTCAGTGGTGGCCCCGGCAGTGCTGGGGAAGGGCTGGACTCGATGGTCTTGGAGGGTTTTTCCGACCTAAACGATTCTGTGATTCTTTCTCACTTTTCGTGCCGCTGTTTCCACCCCCATTTCCCAGGCATCTTTCCAACTCTGTCACTGCCTCCTCACCCCTAAATCTGTCCTTAGCTCTGGAAAGGAGGAATTTTCTCAGAGAAATAATTCAAGCTGTTCAAGGGTGCCCGAGCCCTGTGAACGACTAACAGCGAGATCGTCCCCCTCTCTTTATTTTTAACTTTAATAGTATATGAAACATTGACAGCTTGAAGACTGCAGCACTCTTTCAACTTAGTGAATTTTTCACTAGAAACAGGATTTTTTTTTTTCTGTCTTACAGCCACTGGGGTTTATGTTAAAAATTACCCAGGAGCTAAGAATGGCTTTTGTGGTGAAATTTTCTTTCCTCGAAGGTCAGTTCACATTGTGCTCCAGTTCACCCCGCGTTACAGTGTTGCTTTGGGCACCACGTCAAGATGAAATTCCACAGTTGTCTGGGCTGGGATTGCTGCACTCCAGCCCTGAGATCCCCCCTTTTCTCATGTGCCTTTTCCCATGTGCCAGCCTTGATGCTCGTGTAAACACAGAGCAATCCACTTAAGAGAACTGAGACAGCCAAAACCAATTTTATCACGAAAATTACTTCGTTTTCAGCTGGCCTGGTGCTCTAAAACGGTTTTTGCACGACCCGGTGCTGGCAGGAGGAAGGAAGCAGAACTGCAAAATCCTCCTGATACTGATCAGTTGGAAATGGTCCCTTGGAGACTCCAGCCCCAAGTGTAACACTGACTGTGCTGGGAGGTTGGTTAACCACAGCCCCAGAGGAAGTCCAGAGAGGCTGAACTTGTTTTACTCTAAGATTACATGCAGTAATCTGACTTTTCGTAAATTGGATTTTTTTTTCTGTTTATAGCTATATCTATAGTGAGAGTATTGATACAGCAGAAATATTAACTGTATATATTTGACAATCACAGGGAAAGTTGTCACATGCTTAGATCCATTTATGTCAATGCCTGAACAGACACAATCATTTTATCTAGTAGAAAAGAGAATATACTCATGGTATCACTGAAATATTTTTATCTTAAAAATAAACAAATATATCCTATTCTATTAAATAGAATCTCAGGCTCCACACAATTGCAGGAAACACAAAACTATATTTTGCCTGCTATTCATTGTAAAAACTGTGTGTCCTTTCACAAGATATATTAATATGTTCTGTGTAGAAAATAAGCCAGGAGAGTTTTTTAGACCTGTAATAATTTAGAGCAAAAAGGAAGAAAAATTAAGGGGAGCTAATTGTGGTCTCAATGGCTAACAAAGAAAAGAGAATGCTTGTTTACTGCTCACTTTCTCTCCCTGAGAGCAAGACAGACAAGTAGGGCAAGGAAGAAATCAGAAGTCACTGCTTGCATCGGGAGGAGAAGAGGGTCTTTAAGGTGTGAGTAAATCAGTAGGAAAAGTCAGGCACTGATGCAACTCAAGTGTAGCCCAAGTGCTTCCTCTTCATTTGCATTTCTGACTGGTTGATTAATGCAAGGAAAATGCCTCTAAAGACATACATACCATCACTTGCAGGTGATCCCACAGAGAGGCCAAACTCCACTTGACCTGGTGCCTCTGCCTGTGAGTTCTCGTGTTCACACCTTCACTCCAAACCACATTCCCAGACATCAGTCCCCGCGCTGAATCCAGCACAAATCCGTGTGCCCTGACGTGTCCCACCAGGATCCAGAGGTGCAGCTTTCCCAGACAGCTGAACATGAGTTTCTCCCGAGTATCCCACACCATCAGCTGCTGCAGGGACTCCAACCAGACCTCTCCAATTCCCACTGGATCCATGCCTGGCGAGGCACCCAGCACCGGATCCGTGCACATTCCCGTCACTAGGGGCCTTTCCGCGCTCCCGAACTGCGCCTTTTCCCTGGAGCTCCATGAGCCACTGCACACACGGAGCACAGGGACGGCCGCAGTGTGAGCACAGAGCCAAAGGTCTCACTGTGCCTGTCAGGTGTAAAACAAACAGCACTCCTGCAGCTACAGCAGCGTCTCCATCATATCATCAACCTGTCTTTAACTGTAAATGAGTAAATGCAGAACACTGTCCTATGTATTTAAAAATTCTTGGGGAAGCCCCATGCAAAAGAAATACATGCTTTTCTCCTGGCGTGTTTTTCCTGACAGAATTGTTTCAATTCTAATAGCAACCTATAGAATAAATAAAAAAAATCATTGTATAAGCAGCTGAAGTTTCTAAATTTAGACACTTTTTCAGATAAAAGCTCCACCTGTATCATCACCTAAAGGAAATATGTTTCTCAAACCAGGATCACTGGCCAAATAATGTCCCCTATTAAATGTCTTCATAGAATATTTTCATTAGTGTCCTTAATCAGTCTCAGAAAGAAATCACACCGTTTTCACGCACACAACTTCCCAGTTATTCCAGTAGAAATCATACTGCCTGGAGTCCACACGAGGGCATCACTGCTTAAGAGATCATAAACCAGAGCCATCCAGTCGTTTCCCAGCATTAGGCTTCCTATGTGACCATATATTATTAGTAAAAGCTGATACAAAACACATTATTAAGGATCTCTTCATATCAATTTTTATCACTACAGAAACATACTCCTATCATGCTCTTTAATGGGTCCAAACTGCCGAGAGAGAGAAGGAATAATGAAGTTTGGGAAAGAGCATGAGGGGTAATAGAAAAACATGAAGTCAAAAGTAGTTCCTATAAGTATTTTATCTAAACCTTCATATAAACACGAAGTCATATCCTTTTAACGCATTTCAATATCTGTAATCCATTTTATATCAATGTGCTTGGCTTCCATAGCCAACAGGGGTTGATTCATTTTTTAAAACAATTTAAGTTTTCACTTGGATTTTTAATGAGTTTAGGTATGTTATTTTCTGGTATAGTGCAACCCTAGATCTAGACTTACTTTTCAGCAGACAGAAAGCATTTCTGTCATACAGGATTCCTTCCTGCAGACTGTTTGCTGAATGAGTTCTGCATTGACATGATACTCCTTGAAGACTGTAATAACATCATCTCAGCTACACATCCCATTCATCCAGGTTTTTCTAACTCTGCACAGGTGGAAACAGTTGGGAATACAGGGGATTCAACCATAATCTCCCACATCACCTTGAGATCCTCACACATTCAGGAGAGGGTTTTTAATCTCATCATTCCAAAGAGATGAGACTTTTGGAAGCCTCACTCCTACCCAAACCAACAGCTCAGGCAGAGAGTAATTGTTCAGGTCATAAGGTGACATTTTGGGTAAAACATACCCATCCTGGCACCTTGCTTTAGCCACAGGTGTGAAAACTTGACAAAGTTATACAGCTGTCCTTGAGAGAGCTCTTGCCTTTTTGCCAAAGGTTTGTCTCCCACTCAGCTCTGCTGTTTGTACTTTAGTCTGCACAAACATCAAACCTGTGATCTTACTTTGGAGAGTATCCTGAATTAGCACTGGTTGGGAGAGGGGTTTTTGTTGAAAAAGGTTGATTAAAAAGCACTGAGAGGCAACTGGATGGACTTTTGCCTCCCTAAGGTTTGAACATGACATTCCTTAGGATGAAAATCTCTACCCTGTGTAAATTCAGATGGGGAATAAAACACTGCCCTCTCTTGTATCTGCTTAATGCAAAATAAGATACCCTACAGATAAAAAGGTAACTACAGAATAACCCATGGGACCTATTTCTTCAGTAAGTAGTATCAAAGTTTATCTGCTGAACAAAATCTTCCCTGAGCCCTTTGTAAGGGAGAGAGAAACACACCTTTGAGAAGGTGAAGCAGAAAGTCATCAGAGAATTGAATTTGCATCCTTTTCTTTGGACTAACATTACCATTTTTCCTTAAATCCTGCCCTCCTTCCTCTTGCCTCTGAAGTTCAATTTTTCTTTTCCTCTTTCATCTTTTCACTCTTCTGTAATAATGGTTGATTTCCTTTCTTCTCTTTCCTAAAATTTTATATAAAAGCTGGTCATAATTTGAAGTGATGGGATGAAAGTAAGGCAGCAAAATATGGTCTGAAAAGTCAAGGTTCTTGTGAAGGATCAAAGAACGTAGCAATGCTGTGACAGATGTGAGAGGGGAGATCTTTCACTGTATCTTAGTCTGAGACAGACCAGGATCATAAGTCTTGCCAAAGGAATACCTGGAGCCAGCAGCAATCTCAGCCACATCCTGATCTTTTTCATCTGCAAATCTTTCATTGTGTATTTTCCGGTTAAATTAAAATCTTGCTTTTTTTTTCCCCTTAGCTATTCCTAGACTCCATGTATTTCTCGTTCCACAGAACCTCTGTAGGGTGGTTTTGTGGAGCTTTTGCATGACTGACATTTAGCTTTGTTTGAACACAGCAGGAAGAGTTGTGCCATGAAACCCAGTAAGTACCTGCCTGAAATTAGCTGTAAGACATCCGTGCTATTCAAGAAATTTTAAAATGAGGTGGTGTGAAGTGAGACTTCCTAGACATAAAATAGCAATCTAGAATTCATATTTTTAATTCGGAAAATCAAAACTGTTGTTACAGTTTGAAACACGCTGGAAAATTGAAACAGACTCAGATTAACAGGAAAATATTTTGATTATATAAGTATTTCTTAATTAACAGTTAGGACACTGAGAGATGTCAGGGCATGAGAACAGCAGGGTTTGGTGCTCACATTGTTGTTATAAAAAGACTGTAGAATGGGGGAAAAAACCAAACCAGAGATACAAATGATCCTATTCCCCCAAGTCTCTGAGCTACTGAAGTAATTAATTTTTTTGGCAGAGATCACTTTTGGTAAAAATTAGCTGGAGAAGTTCTAGAAAGCTACAAAGAATTGAATCAGGGTTTAGAAAGTGGAATCTATTCTAAAATATGAATTAACAAAGTCACACTCCTATTACAATTGCTCACATATCCTATCTCTTTTCCAGTGAGAAAAGTAACTTGGCTGACCCAAAAAGTTAGGATGTTAACCTTCCAGCCAGGGAGTGCATCCATCTCCATCTCACTGCTGTGCCAAGTGAATAAGGTCCAGAAATTAGCCAACATTCGTGGCATGACATAATTTTAAAAATGAATATGCTATTATAAGTAACTCATTTACAGTTAAATCAGATTTTCAAACAGTTGGCTTTTCATTCCAGGCATGAGCTAATTGAGAATCAGAATTGAGAATCAGAACGAGGCATCAAAGATGTTGCAAAGCTGTCCCCTAGAGCTGTGCAGTGTAATGGAGTGAAACCTAAACTCCAGGTAGTGAACACGAGTGATTTTTATGATATTTTTTTCCAATTAATAAAAAATTCTGAATCATAGAACAGTGCTCCAACTTACACATATACATCTTTGGAGAAAAATTTCCAGTGCATAGTTAGTTGCTATTCAGCTGTTGTTAGTTTGGTCACATTACAAGCTATTTACTGCAGATCCCTTACTAGGGTGCAGCTCTTCACAAAACAGGAAAATGTGAAGGTGCTGTGTTTTTCCTCCATCACAGCATATTATCCTACTTTCCTGGCATTAACCAACACATCACTAACATACGAGATTTCCAATTATTCTTGTTTATTTTTCCATGCCTCTTTGAAGTGCTACAAAGAATAGTACTTACCAGGAAGAAGTATTTCAGTGGAAGACTTTGGGGGGTTGGTTGTCAGTGTGTTTGCAGCCCAGGAAGCCAAACGAGTCCTGGGGTGCAGCAAAGGTACCCTGGGCAGCAGGGGAGGGAGGGGATTGTCCCCTCTGCTCTGCCCTTGTGAGACCCCACCTGGAGTGCTGCATCCAGCTCTGGAGCTCCCAGTGTAAGAAGTACATGGACCTGTTGGAGAGTCCAGAGAGGCCGTGGAGATGCTCCAAGGGCTGGAGCTCCTGTGCTCTGGAAATAGACTGAGAGCTGGGGGTGTCCACCTGGAGAAGAAAAGGCTCCAGGGAGATCTGAGAGCCCCTTCCAGAGCATAAATGGGCTCCAGGAGAGCTGGAGAGAGACTTGGGACAAGAGTCTGGAGGACAGGACAAGAGGAATGGCTTCACACTGGCAGAGGGCAGGGATAGATGGGGTATTAGGAAGCAATTCCTCCCTGTGAGGAGGAATTCTCAGGTTGCCCAGAGAAGCTGTGGCTGCTCCATCCCTGAAGTGTCCAAGGCCAGGTTGGATGGGGCTTGGAGCAGCTTGGGATAGTGGAAGATATCCCTGCCCGTGGCAGGGGGTGGAACTGGATGGGTTTTAAGTTCCCTTCCCACCCAAACCATTCTGTGATTCTGTGACCCTTCAGAGATGTTATTACAGGTCTCTGAACCAGCTGTTACTTGATCTGCTGTTAAAGAACTCTGTCACCTGGGAAGCTGAGGAGTCAGACATGAACATCTCTGCTAAATCTTGCTTTCTGAAACTGCACCAGGTAGGAACAGGGACAACTGCTCAGCTACATGGGAGAAGCAACTAAGGAAAAACAAAAGTTTGGAGTGATCAACCATCAGCAAAGATTCCTGCTGGAGTGATGTAAATGCCAAAACAAAAGGTGAACTCGAAGGACACATATGCTGGAGAATTTTCCACCAGCAGGTTGTTGTCAGTGCAACGGAACTTATGACAAGCTAAAAAGTTTCAAAAACTGTCTATTATGGCTCTTCACCCATCACTTAATACTCAGAAATTTAGAAATAACATGATCATTGATAAAAAGTGAAGAGAATTCTGATACCCATTAACCTTTTTTGCAAACAGACACCCCAGCCTTTGGCTGAAAACAATATACCATGATCCCTCCTCCCCAGCTGTAGGTCCCACTTAGCATACATACCTTTAACACACCAAGAGAGCTACACCCACAAGCTTCTGGTGTTGGATATGATCTGATTCACAACACAATTAAATCCACACAGAGCAGCAGGTTGATATGACTATAAAACCAAGGGATCCCATGTTAAACACTCCAGTTTTTCCTCAGAAGCACTGCAGAGAGTTATATTAGAAACAGAGGTGTATGTTAACAAGCAAATTGACCTTTGAATTTTATAAAGAGAATCAGAACATCTTTTTGTTTTATTGACTTTTTACCTTTATAGACAGATAATGCATTTTTATGGCTTGTTCTGATGCCTATCTGGCACATTGCATGTTCAGGTCCTGATTAACTTCCTTGGGATATAATACAGCCAGAAGCAGCATTTCTGAAGGACTTTGGCAAAGCTTTGTTTTTATAGATTTTGACATAATCAAAACCAGCAAGTTCTAGAAGTGCTTGAGAAAAGTATATTCTCATTGCTTGATCGTAGCACTTCTGGTTAAAATTTCAGAATTTCCAGACCACGCCTAGAATAAAAAGCAATGGCTAAACTAAGGAGAAGGAAATTTTAGGGGGGTGTTAAGGAGTCTTCCTAACTGTAAATTAGCCACTTGAATACCACAGAGGGTTAAAAAACAGGCTGGACAAACATAGATACAAATAAATGAAAAGCAGGAGGTTCATCTGGCTGATCACAGAGGCTCCCTCCACCCCACCCCAGCTTTCAGCAAATACAATAGCATGACAACCAACATTATCTTCAGATAATTAGTTTTAAATTGCACTTTCATCATTATTGCTCATCCCAGAATTCCTACTGTTTTTTCAAAAATCATTCTCTCAAAAAAACCCAGATTGAAATCCTGGGGGTTAAACGGACCCAGGTACAAATTCAAGAGTTTATACAGCAACTTACCAGATAGCACATCCTAAGAAAAACCATTCCTTTCCTATACCATAAATACCCACTCTAAATATTTAGTTGGGAAATACTGAATGCTAATTTTTATAAACAAGTAACTATAAAATGTATGATCTTTCACTGGAAAAAAACAGTAATAAAAATAAAACCCCTCTTCACTATGTGCTGATGCAATGTGCCATGCTTCACTTTTCAGGAATATTTTTTTATCTGTGGAGTATATGCTTAAATATCAAATTATAATTAAAATCTGATTGTCTTAATTGCAATAAAGCCAATGATATACTTAATGGGATGTGCATGCTCTTTCCAAGCAGCTCACTGTATTGTCATATCAGTTAAGAATGCAATATGCCATCTGCTGATGTTTATGTATGAAATCCAACACAGGGAAAACATTTGTACCACAGAACAGATTAAATAATTGAAAATGAAATTGCAAGATAAGGTGTTTGACAAGGTGGAGGGAAACTGCACAGTGGAGGAAAATCCATCCCCATGACTACTGGTCCTTCCTCCTCCCTGCTCACTGCTGTTCTCCTCTCCTTGGATTCCAGAGCTTGTTTTATTCCTCAGCAGCCTTCCTGCAGCCTGGAGGATTCAGTGCAGTTGGAAATTGTGGATCTGTGGTTTGTTTCGGAAAGAGAAGAAAGCAGAGTTTAAGTATCACTTCAGCAGCAGATGGCTTTGCTCTGGATTCTGTTAAACACAAAGAAGATGTTTTTGCTGGCTCTGTAAACACAAAAAAAGAGAAGAGGAAAATTGCTAAAGGCAGTGTGGATATGACTTGAATTTTACATCAGGTAAGAAGTCAGAAAAATCCATAAAACCGTGACAAAAGTTATGAAATATATCTTTCAAAGGATTGTATGATTCTCTACATCCTATATTTAAAATTGAATGGAGAATTTCCTCCACGTGTTATCTGTGCAATACTTTGGAACTTAATAAACAATGTTTGTAATTGAAACATTTACTGGTCACCTTGAAGAGATGGGACTATTCACCTTTATCATAAGTAAGAAAATGCTTAGCAAAGAAAGACCTTTTAAAACTAATTTTATTTTAGACCTTTCTTTTGCTTACAAGTGTTTCAGTAATGTTTCTGCAGATAGAGGAATGAAACAATGAGGCTAAGGGGTTATAATAGCTTTTAGTGTTAAACTCTCACTGTGGTAGAGAATCTTTTTCAAAATGCAAGGATTAGGGCTTGAAGTTATTAGTTCTTTTTATTAAACACTTCAATTCTGATACCAGCTGTAGTTGCAGTCTGAGGATGCTGATTCCACTAACATTTATTAGCTTTAAAAATGCCAGTATTCATTACAGTACAGTTCAACATGCTGCAGTAAGTACCACAGTAACTTCTTTTTTTAATGCTATGAATGCTAACAGGACAGGTGTAATTGTTTTATTGCCAAGGAAATGTTTAAATTGCCTTGCAGAAAGCCATGTACTAAAGACTGCACTTTTTAACTCCCAGCACAAGCCAAACAGTGAAAAGAAATTCCACTTTTTCCTGAGAAAAGGACAGCATAGATGAAGAGTGTGCCTAAAAGTGATGCAGTGAGTGAACTGATTAGGTCAGTACAGACACTTTTCCCAAACAGAAAATGCCAAAGAAGCCCTACGAGCCACCCTGGATTTTTGGGAGAGGACATTCAGCACTTGCTATCAAACTGTGTTGTGCAACCATGGATAAATAAGCAAGCTTAGCAAATAGTGCATAAAATATTCCATCTTGGCTCAGCCTCATGGCCTTTGAGTCCCCACAGCTTCTGCTGCTCACATAACCAGCAGGAATAGCAGAGTTTGTCTTTGGAGGGATCTGCTCCCAAGCCAGCTCCCCTCCTAAAAATCACCTGACCTGTTCCCAAAGGCCAGGGCTCAGACCTGTGCCAGGTGAGCACCACAGCCAGGGCACAGGGAAACATCCCCCCGGGGCAAAGCAGCCACACTTCAGACCCTCACACTCCTAAAGTGGCACTAAAGCTCATCAGGGCAACAAGTGCCTCTGTTGGGGGTAAATTTACCATTTACTGCCTCTTGTCCTCCCAGCACACGAATCCTTCAGGGTGACAAATGCAGCCAGGCACTAGTGCTGCTCCAGGGAAATGTTAGAGTGCATTCCAGGAAATATGGTTTCTGCAGGGTGTGATTCACAATCTTGTCCTTCCCTCTGGGCTCATTAGGAGGAGAGTTTTGGAGGCTGGTGCACACACAGTGGTGTATCCAGCTCATGTTCCTGCTCTGCTGGAGTAGGGACACCTGCAAGTGACTATAAAATCCATCTGAGCCAACAGAATGCAATGGTTTTTGCAGCCTAATTGCACAGATTCCCATGCCATTCCCTCTATATAGCTGCAACCAAGCCAGGTGAGTTATCTGGGGAGACTTCAGGGCTTCATGTTGGCCCTGACCACAAATTAAGTCATATTTTGGACATCAGAGCCACAGAGAGTCACATAAATCTACAGCCACTTCCCACTCCAACATGAGTGTGCTGGTTGAAAAGGATATTTTAATTAGAATTAGAGTGGTAATAGATGCTCCAAAAGTGATTATGTTGGTTTTTTGGTTGTTTGGGGTTTTTTTTAATCTTAAATTGAAGCACCCAAACCAACCAAGCAGAAGTATCAGGATAAAGCAATCCAGGATATAAACCTTGGTTGGAATATTCTTTGAGTGTCTGGGGACAAGCAGCTACAGAATCATAATTCCCAATTTAACCCTGGATTTGGTGTTTGATTTTGTGCAAGCAACCAGAACTTTTTTTTATTCCTTAGAGATCAAATAATGGCTATCATTTCCATGAAAAGGTTGACAAATCTTCTACACATAGGCAGATTATTTCTAGTAATAATAAAACATCCATCTATCCCTTCTTCTTTTTGTGCATCATCTTTAACTTCCCACTGCTTCTTCATTCTCCTTTCGCCACAGGCTCTCAACACTATTTCTAGGGTGAAGAATGATCTTCCACCTAGTTTTCCAATAACTTCAAAAAGGAATTAAGGTGAGTTAAAGTTGAGTTTCGAAAGGTATATGTGTAGAACCTATTTATTTTAAAAGTAACTCTTTTCATACTTCGTTTTTCCTTTTCAGGTTGGAAACACCCTCTTTCTGGCCAGAAAGCTGGTGAGCCTTTGATTTAAGATTAACTGTTTCACTTGGTTGTAAATTCAAACCTATCAAGATATTCTGCTGAACTTAATTCTTCCCAATAATATTAGTTTTATAACAGGAGAACTATGCTAATATCAGATATTTTGCTTGACACCTGTTTAAATTGGAGCTGAAAGAAGAATCAACTCTGTGTCTCTGGAGTACATGTTGCATTTAACCACAAAAAAATCTGGGGGCATCACTCGTCAAACTTGTACAACAGTGAACAGTGTGTAGGGAAATGAAACAACCCTTGGTAACTACTAATACAGAAATATTGTGTGTATAACAATGTGTTCTTTGTTTGGTTTACATTTTTCTCAAGTTAGATTGAGGAAAAAGGCCATGTTGTCTTCAAAGCATCTGCAGAACAGGGAACTCCCTTAAAGGTATCATTCATAGAGTGTTGAATACCACTTGAGCTCAAGCACACATAACTTTGATTAATTCAGGAGGATTAGCTGCCATTGCTTTGTAGTTCTAAGGAAAATATAAGTGTGATGTCTAAGGTAGAAATTTGATGGCAGGACCCAATTCTCCTTTTCTGATAATACAAAAGCAAGAGAGTAACCTCATTGGAATCCATTAAACTTTGCTAAATCTTCAGCAGAGACAGATCTTAAAATACTTTATTCTGAAACACAAACTTTATCCACAATTGGTAAAAGAGGATTTGCATGAAAATGCCCATACAAGTTTAATCAGAGCTGCTGTTGCTTGTACCTCACAGTCACAAGTCTGTGGCACTGTCAGTGCAGACCCTCAGAAAGGTGACAGCAACCTCCATCCACAGATATACATAATCACTAATAACCACTACTGTAATTAATCACATTAGATTTGCTCAAAATCTTAAGAACACCCACTACAACGATAGACCCATAGCACTCACTGCTTTGAAAAGATGCATACAAGGAATATTCTAAATAATACAAGGTTTTGTCCATAGGTTGGGAGATGCTTCAAGATGGATAAAGCCATTCAGCATCCCAGTGAGATCCTGGCTAATCAAACTGTCTCTAACTTTAGCTATTCTCAGTTTTTGGACTTTGATACATGCCAACTTTCCTTCCTCGCAGAATTCTTGCTTATTACAGCTTACACATTAGTTACACTAGTGGGGCTTTTTGGAAATCTTTGCTTGATTATTATAATAAAGAGACGGAAAGCTCAAAATGTTACCAACATTTTGATTGCCAACCTCTCTTTATCAGATGTCTTGATCTGTATCATGTGTATTCCTGTCACAGTTGCATATACCTTAATGGACCACTGGATATTTGGGGAAACAATGTGTAAAATGGGTTCTTTCATACAAAGTTTATCTGTCACAGTCTCTATTTTCTCACTTGTACTCATTGCTGTTGAGAGGTACCAGTTAATTGTGAACCCACGTGGCTGGAAGCCTAACATTTCCCATGCTTACTGGGGAATTCTCCTCATCTGGGGGCTTTCCCTTGTGATATCCCTTCCTTTTTTAATATTTCACCAATTAACAGATGAACCCTTCAAACACCTGTCTTTCCATAGTGATTTCTACAAGAACAAGGTTGCTTGTATCGAAGCCTGGCCATCTCTTACAGAGAGACTGATTTTCACCACCAGCCTGCTGGTTTTCCAGTACTGCTTCCCACTGGGGTTTATTTTTATCTGCTACCTCAGGATATTTGTGTGTCTTCGAAGGAGACGTTTTAAAATAGACAGGATGAGAGAGAATGAGAGCAGGCTGAGTGAAAACAAGAGGATTAATATGATGTTGGTGTCCATTGTTGTGACCTTTGCAGCCTGCTGGTTGCCTCTCAATATATTCAATGTTGTTTTTGACTGGAACTATGAGGCACTAATGAGCTGTAATCACAACCTGGCATTTACAATATGCCACCTCGTGGCCATGATCTCAACGTGTATCAACCCCATCTTTTATGGATTTCTGAACAGGAACTTCCAGAAGGATTTGATAGTATTAGCTCACCACTGCAGGTGCTCAGCATCACAAGAGGAGTATGAAAATATTGCCCTTTCAAATCTGCAAACTGATGCATCTAAGGGATCTCTGAAATTAAATAATCCCCAGGTGGATATATGAAGTAATCCAACAGCAGTTTCCAAAATTTTGTATTTTGTTGCACATGGCCTCTTTCTGCAGGTCTTGGTCATGTTACCACCAGATTCAGAGGAAGCCTTTGCCACTTAGTTCAGTAAAACCAGGATTATACTCCCATAGGCATACTCTTAACAGGTACTTCTTGATAGTATTAATGCTAATAAACCACTTCCAAGAGTTGTAAAGGTCAATAATATTGAATTATAATAAACAGTATTAACATCTTACTTTTTTAATCCATGATTTCAAAGTCACTGACATACCACCTTAGCTCCAAAAAATGTTTCTATTTCAGCCCCTGATGGGATGTCCTCTCTAAACACTCTAAGCACTGTGGTATTCCTGATTTCAGCAGCCTTTCTCACAGTTTTCTGGCCTTTTTATTTTCCTACTCTACACTGATCCCATTCCTGGCTGATCTACAGTTTACAAGCAGTTCACACTTTAAGGGAGGCCCTTGAAGTTTTCCTAAAAAAACTTCTTTTCAACTCCAGTATGAGCTTTGCTTTGGTTTAGTACCAGTTCAGCCCAGAAATTGTGGTTTAACAAGGGAAAAGGCTAGAGTTGGAATTTTATTTTTTTAATGAGCACTAAAACAGGACCCATTTGATGTATTGCAAATTCCACTCAGATTGACACTGTTCAAGATTAAATACGTATTTAGCATTTTTCCTCAAAGCATTGCATTCTCCAAACCACCAATATAGATCATTTCATTCACTCTTACCATCACCACTGCTCCTTACAACAGACCTTTTACAATCTCCATTATCAAACAAACACACCGTGAATTCAGAGTAAATTTTGTTTTAGCTACTTACCCAGATTTCTCTTCGAGTAGAAAATTAGGTTTGCATTTTAATTTCAGCAATATCTTTCCCCACATTTCTGCACGAGCAAGAGACCACACTTGAGCAGATGTGGTCACTTCTGTCCAACTGTGTTTGAAAATAGTTTCTTTATGACACAGTACACAGAAGCCTAAAGGTGTAATACTAAACACAACTTTTCTCAAACTAAAACATTTTAAAAACCACTTTCAAGTGTGGCCATAGAAAAATAGCCAAACTTATTCTTCATCTATGCTACAATGACAACATAAATAATCAGTTAATATTGGGTTGTTTAAGTACAATACTTGGAACACTTTAGTCAAACAACTCATCTTGCCTCCTCTAGTTAAATATAATTAATTACTTGTATTGATAAAGCCCTTTCTTCTTTTTCTTTTGAGTTTTTTAAAACCCTTGTTTTAACACTTGCACATAAAATTCCTTGTAATGTATCCCCCAACTTTAGCAATTTACCAACACCCCACTTAAAAGACTACAATGAGCTCTTTGATGATTCAGCTATGATGAAACCTACCTTAAGGCTATAAAATTCTCTTGGAGAGGGACCATCCTTTTCCATAGTCACCCAGTTCCTACAGGTCTCTGTCAGGTCACAGTTCTCTTGCTCCAGCATTAGTTCAGACTGTGCATCTCTCTGCACACCAGAGCTCTGTGAGAAGAACCAGATACTCTGGATTGTCAAGTGCTCCCTGATGCCTCAGGAGCAAAAAGACCTCCATGAAATCTATTAGTGCCTGAGCCCACTGAGGCCATGGGGGCAGCCTTACTCACCAAAGCAAGAATGGCAGAATTAGCAGCACAGTAATCAGGTATCTGAGTGACAGGTATGGATTAGTTTGGGCATCATTTAGTATTTTTTTCTAATTAGGTCAAATATCACATATGTGCATAAATCATAACTTAAACACCTGCCTTGTGCATCATAGAAACCAGGAAACAGATAAATAGCTATTAAAGGCCAATGATCAGGCTGTTGAGAGTATCTCAGTATCAATTATTTCCATTAATTCCAGCCCTTGGTTACGGGGCTCCCTTTATTGCTGGTTCACCATCTGCTTGTTCAGAAAACAAGCTTTTAACCAGGTTAACTGGCCTTGCTGTGCTTGGTCAGAGGGGCTGGAATGTGCTTTGGTGAAGGGCAGGTGATGGAGCTGCTTCTCTCTTCAGCCAGACTCCAGGGTGATAAAGTGATTCACCACCTTCATTGCACTTTAACTGGGAGCAAATCTGACCCAGGAACTTCACTTGTCTTGGACATTCCAGCACCTGTACAGAAAGCCATCTAATACTGTTGGAAGATCATTCACTGAACAAATGATTTTAACTAATCCTGGTGCACAGGCTGGGCTATCACCTGGATTTCCCTGTGTCTGGAACACAAGTCTCTGTCACTGTCTTCCTCATATCTAAGCACAGTGTTCACAGCTTCAGGGCCCATGCTGAAAGCAATTTACAGCCATGTGACATTTGTTATTTACTCTAATTTTTTAATATTAGCACAACAGTTCAAATTACCCTCAGTTCTCCCGTGTCTCAGACAGTATTTAGTGTTTGAATCAGGTCCAGGTGAGATTCCCATGTGTGAACTTGGCCTAAGTGGCTCCCATACCAGTATTCCCACCCCACAGGCATGCCCAAGTGTGCTTAGTTTTACAGCAGAGGTGGGTTTAGTCTCACATCCCAAGTGGATTAAATGCAGCCATGAAATGAACACTGATTCAAATTATGGGATGGTGATGGATGGTCTCCCTACAATTACTTGAGCAGTGCACATTAGACAGGCACAAAAAAAGAAGATTGCCTTTGCTTTTTGTAACACCAATTATCTACTCCTGACATCCTGATCAGAACTAAGCAATCAATTTTTCCTTCCAGTCTGAATCTTGGCATAAGAGGGTTCTTCGTTAGCAGCTGGGAGCTCTCTGAGCAGTGACTGCCTCAGAATCAAATGGGAACAATAATACTTGGGCCTTGATTTCTTCTCATTTCTCCCTCACACTCATTTGACTCAAGTGCTGCTGCTCCATCTCTGTTCTGAACATTCAGTTATCAAGTATATCTTCTTAATGCTGCACTTACAAAAATCATTGTTAACTGATAGAGGATCATCACTCTCTTGAAGACGTCGCCCTTTGTGCTGCCTGTTCCCTCAGTACATCCACTGGCTCCATGTGCATCCCGATCCCGAATTTCCATGCAAGTCAGTAGGAGTGAACTGGCTTTCACAGGACTAGGAACAAAGAATAGTTGCTTGTTTTTAAAGCATAAGTATTA
The DNA here is from genome assembly GCA_013390005.1 of Calyptomena viridis. Classification (NCBI taxonomy): domain Eukaryota; kingdom Metazoa; phylum Chordata; class Aves; order Passeriformes; family Eurylaimidae; genus Calyptomena; species Calyptomena viridis. The sequence goes on from WEIV01022212.1 coordinate 140,197, forward strand.
TGGACTGCAGCGTGGTGTGTGGTGGTGGTGGATGTAACTGCAATATGCAGGACTTGAAGATGGCTCAAGTTAAACTGAAAAATCTTGCCCTGTGTTGGGTAATGCTGGTGACTTTATTTTCCCTTATTTTATTGGTATAGCAAAGAGTTAAAATTCGAACAGCCTTTCTCATCAGAAAGTTGTTACTTGATCACAGAATTACAGAATATTCTGAGTTGGAAAGGACCCACAAGGATCATCAAGTCCCAGCTGGAGGACTGTGAGGTTCCTTAGGGGAGCAGCAGCATGGATTTAATTATGGAAAACCAGAGGTGAAACTTGAACTCTCAAATGTTGTTCCAATGTACAAACAAACTCTTGTTTTTTTTAAAAAAACTTCATCAGAGCCTTGTTTGAGTGGTTCAGTCAGGTAGACCAGGCTAATATATTTATAAACATCCTTGTAAATGAACATGTCCTTATATGTGTGTGTATTTAATGGTTGATTGGTTTAACTATAAGCACATATAACTAGGTTTAGGTACTTGGGAACTGGCATTCATTGTGGAAATGACTCTCTGAGCAGAGAGCTCGATTGATTATTGACTGTATTCTGTCTGTGGACAAAGGCAGGGCCAGTGCTGTGCGTGATTTAAAGACTTTGATTGCTCCCATCGACTGACAAATAAATATTACCCTGTGTAAAACTTGCACCGTGCCCAGCTGGTAAATTGTACTGTGTGTAACTGGGATAGGACAGTTCTCACACAAACAAGGTGCCCCAAGGCCAAGAACCACCAAAGGCTCAAAGAAAACCTGCTGCAGATGGAAAGGATGGGCACAGAGCAGACACAGCATGGCTCAAGGACACACAGGTACTTGGGAGGGGACCTGAGAGTACAGATGTCGTGAGGGAGCTGCTGACACAGTGGAGGAGAGGACACAAAGACTGCTCTGAGGAGGAGGGGGTGACCTGCAGAAATGTCCTGACAAACCCAGAAAGGTACAAATTACACTCCAAGGAGAACCTCTAAAGCATCAGGATGAGCCAAGAGGAGAGGAAAAAAAAATAAGGCACAAAGAAAAATTAAAAAGCAACAGGGTATGTGGCAAACAAGAAAAAAAAAAGAAAAGGTAGGAATCTCGAGCTTGGTAAAAGCAGACAGAAAAATTTAAAAGCTAAGGGGTGTAAGGAAGAGGAGAAAAAATTAAAATAGGGAAAGAAAAAGAGATTAAAGTAGACATAGAAAAACAAATCAAAAATGAGAGGAGAGCAAATTTATAGCAAAGCTTTGAGAAACCTCACAAGAATGGGTCAGATAGGCTGCAGATGTACTTAGTGGAACCTCATAGACTCCATAAATACAAGACAACATTGTCCTTCCAATTCTATGCTAATAAGACACTTAGAAATATTTCACAATGGCAGCCTTAGAATTATCTTGTCTGCTATCACTCATTTTTAAGCAAGGTTCCTTTAGTTTGCATGCAAATGCACTGACTGATGCCTTCCATTTCATTTATTTCATTTTATTTCATTTCATAGGCTTCTCCATTAGTCACAGGCTTTTTACATAATGTGATGGAATTGGCACCTGTGTGGAACCATTCTCTGTGCAGAATTCACTTCACCCTCACACCTAGCGAGGAAAACTTGTTAATTCATGTGGATGTTAGAGCTGTAACAGCTCCATGAAGTTCTTCCAACCAGGACTGGCTACTAGAGTCACAAGAAACCCTCAGAGTTTGGGTTCTCTCTACAGAGGATGTCTTACCCCCCCTTGCCAGCTCCATTTTTGGGTTGGGGGCTTCTGCAGTGGTGAATTCCATGAATCCAGAGCGGCAGTGCCGGAGGGGGCTCGGAGAGGCACAGGTTTTCCAGGCACTCCTGCAGTGCCTTGTGCACAACCTCCACAGGCTCACAGGGCATCACTGCATTTCCCACCACATTCAAATCCCTCCCATCCTCAACAGAGGCAAACAGATTTCTCTATTAGCAAGCTACAGAACGACTACTTTTGGGACTAAAGTAATTTGGATGGAATAGTTGTGTCAGATGATTCCATGCTTTAATTTCTACCTCAAAGCCATCTCAGGATTTGCTGTCGTTACAACCATTAACAAAGCCATGACTGTAGGCTGATCATATTCCCATATCTCCTTAAGTTGTTGGCCAATGGAAGCTGTTTAATGCACACCAGATTGTTGGGTTTGAGGGTGAGGGTGGTGTTTGGGTTTAGTTTGCTTTTCAAATAAATGCAACCACTGTTTTCTTACACATAAGAAGTAAATCTAGGCAAGAATAAAACCCAAGAAGTTTTGTGTGGACTGAGAAAAGAAAGGAGATCTCCGAACAGTTTCTCCAGAGCAAAGTGTCCCATTCTTCTGGAATTTCCTCAGCAAAACCCCTCTAGCTGCTCTCCCTTTGTACATAACTGCAAGAACCTAACAAGCAGCTATAGCCTCACAGTCCTTACCCATTCCATTGCCTCTTGGGCAGATCCCACTGCTAAAGGAACTCTTCAGCTGCAGGAGTGAATGCCAAACAGCACGGATTTTGGGGAAGGGCTTCACTCTGAAGTGGCAGGGAAAGAGCTGAACTTGATGGAGCAGAACAGAGCCAAGACAAACACCCCGTGGAGCTCAGAGCATGGAAGAGACTCAGGAAGACTCTGCAAGAAAATGGAGATACAGTTTACAAGCCTCTGAGTAGATTGTAACAGCATGTAAATATATATATATATGTGTGTGTTTGACTCAACACACTGTGTTGAGCTATCTGGGCTGCCAGACAGAAAGTTATATTTGAGCATCATATCTTCACAGGACAGTTTTACAGAGACAAAACGGCGCAGGAACCATTTAATATTTAACTTACACAGGAGGGAAATCCTCCACATACACACTGCAGCTGTGCCCACAGAGGGAAGAGGTACAGGCTGTCCTTGCAGGAACACAAAGCCACCAAGCACCTGAGATGTCAGCAAGGGATTCCCAGCCTCCTGTAAGGCTTGGTGTTCTCTTCCAGCAAAGAGCAGGAGGAGCCTGGGGCAGTGGACTGCTCTGGCTGTGCTGCAGGGTGGGCACCTCACATCCTCACTGGGTGGCTCTAAGTTTATTCTCTTTTGAGGAGCTCCAAAGTAAAGGTCAGAGGGACCTCCCCACACCCACAGGGTAAATCTGTGGCAGGATAATGAGTCAGTAAATAATCTCTATTTCACTATTTGTAAAGAATATCTTTATCAGTCAACCCAACAAGGCTGTCAGCAAGGCATGATACCCTCCCCAGCACACATTTACAATTGTGCCCTTCAGATGGCTCGAAGTCTCCCATTGCTTCCAGCTCTTTATTCCCAGATCTTTTGGACCGTGTGAACAGGTCAAGTTCTCACTTACACCAAATGCACTGTGCACTCCTGCCCTGGAGAGAAATCAGACTTAGGGATCTCCTGTCATTCATGGTTCACAACACCAAATATGTGTCTTAGGCAGCCTGAGCTTTCTCCTGAAATTGGCTCTCAGGGTCTGTTGCAGAGGTGCCATCTGTCTCCAGCTCTTTGTCTCGGGTGGGAGCAGAGAAGAACTGTGGAAAATGTCACACTCAGTGGCTTTGAATGCCACCATCCCTGACAGTGACTGTAAATGTGATCCCAAGAGAGCACATTCTCCATCATCCACAGCCTTGGAGTGATGCAGAACCTCCTGCCAACCCCATGTTTGTCAGACAGAAACCCCCAAACCTAAGGCACACAAGGGCATAACCACCATTTGAAGTGTTCTTTATTAACTAAAACTTTGCCTGTATTTAGACATGCAAACAAAACCACCATCACACTGCACTGAATCACCAGCTGAAGCAAGGGAAGTCAAGTGACTGACTGGGAACAAGATTGCTGGTTTCTAATTAAAGAACTTGAGACTCCTTTAAAAATTGGCCATGGAATTAGTACTGAATCCAAAAGCAAAATCTGAGTTGACTGAAAGGTCAACAATCCCAGGGAGATAATTACTGCTTGATGTTCCAGGAAACCCGAGCTCTGACACTAAATTTAAAAGAATAAAAAGCCTTTGATAAACGACAACAAAAACTTTCTTTCTTCCCATCTCCATCATGCAAACAGATCAGACTCAGAGATACTGAGGACATTATGGAAGAAAACCCCAACAATCACAGGAGTCCAAGTATCCTGTTAAATCTCACATCTTCACCCATTGAAACACACAAAAAATCAAGTATTTCAAGGGAAAAGTATTTTTTTTTGTTAGTATAATTTACTTTGCTGACTAACCAATTTACAGAGTTGATTGGCTTCTGCTTTGAGCCCTTGCCTCTTTGTAAAGGAAAATATACAGTGTGCTAAGATTTTAGGAGTACTCAAGTGATGTTAAAAGGCTGATGTGAGTATTAAACTACTTTCTGTGTGTTTTTGCATGGAGAGGATCTGCAGCAGCTGTACAAAAAGCATCTGAGAATAGCAACAGCAAAGAAAAATTATGAACAGTCAAATTAATATAATCAAGGGTTACTGTACCTCTGCTGCTAAGAAATAATAGCTGCTTCCTGTTTTCTTGGAAAAGCTCAAAAAAGCTCAAAAACTCAGCTGTTAGTTTAATAAGTATACTGAATTAAAAAATATACTGAATGGACCATTGAGGATGTGAAGGGGACTCTTGAGGTCATCGAGTCTGATCCCCTGTGCTCTGTAAGATAAAATGCTTTTTCTGAAGTATAATCATAAATTTACCTAATTAAAGCTTCAACAGAAAACTCCTGGGAGAAGTGGCCATGGAGGGGCCATGTGGGATGTGCACAGTGCTGGCTTTTCTTCCCTGGCACGTTACTGGACCACTGCTGACCCCACTGGGGAGCTGGGGCTGCTGCACTTCAGGATCTCCCCACTCTGCAGGACTTTTTTTCTCTTTTTTTGTTCATGTTGATGACAAATTTGGAGCTGAAGTCTCTCATAAAAAAACAAAATCCCCCAGTGGAGGCCACTTGAGCTGCCAGCAGGAAGGCAGCAGTGAGCAGAGGTGATGTGGAGCTGCTGCTGAGGCAGGCAGGAGCTGTGTCTGGACACATGTGCAAGCAAAAAGAAACATTTTTTTCCTTTTTTTTCCACTCAATAGCAACCAGGGCTGAAATCAATAGAAATTAGTTTCCTGCCCACTTCATCTCTGGGATCCTGATGGGTTTGGAAGCTAATATTTCTATACGTGGTACAGATAGAGAAAAAGAAACCTGCCATCTACATTTTATTCTAAATATATCTAGAGGATTCTTGTCAAATTTGGTCTTCATGAATATGTGTCAACCTTTTATACTGACTTCATTTGTTTTACCTCAAGAGCAATTGAGGTATTACTCACACACCACCTCTAACAATCAGATTAGCACCGTGTTCACTCTGAAAGAGCTGGAGCCCTGGTGCTCAGCATTGAAATGAGGTGTGAACAGAGCACACAGCCTGGCCCCCCATTCCAGCCCCACCCTGGACAGGACCATGCTCACCATATGGTGCTCCTGCTATTTCTGGCTTCCAGCACTGGAACTGTGATGGACAGACTTAAAAATAAGGCTTTGATCCTGCCCAGACGTCTGCTCACCACACCACAGACCTTTTTTCTGGTAGTTGAACTGTGCTGTGCACCCTTCATCTTACAGGTCCACATTCCTTACACTTGTTATCACTCCCATGGCTCTCCCTCCTGCTCTCCTGCAAACCTGTGTGCCTGGATTTGAATGTGCTTTGACGTTATTTACCCAGATGGAAAGAAAGCAAATTTATACTCTAGGCATTGAAATGAGTCCTTCACTCCTCGAAAACCTGTTTCCATCATTTACCCAACACCCACCATCTGCACAAGGTGCCACTTGTGCAGCACAGCCAGACAGACAGGGACAGACAGACCTCCCAAGGACCAGCCAGCCCTGTGCCCACCACCCCCTGCCCACCCCTTTGGGCACAGCTTGCAGAGAAATATCTGGTGCAAAGCCAGGTACTGCCAACTCTTTCTTATCTAAAGCTGCCCATATCCCAGTGTCAGCTTTAGGTAACACTGAAAATAAAATAACAGTTTACCTAAAGCATTAATTTCTGGATGAAGTGTTCTAAAGAGTTTTTGATAGACCAAACACTCCTTTCAAAGCAAATGATTAGGGCTGTATAAAACCCATTCTTTTTACTCTCCTGATCAGCATTTAATCTCCTGAGTAGTTTCAACATCTCAGCAGTCATCCTCCTGCAAAAGTGAACACTTTGCAGTTCTAGTCAAAAAGCCTTGAAAGGCTCCAGAATTCCCAGGGGGTGACAGAGGTACAAAGGAATCTCCTTCCCACAGCGACGAAACTTCCTTAAATCCCCCCCAGCTGCAGCCAAGACAGAAATATAGTACTCACTTCAGTGCACTGAGTACATCAAAAATGAACCACCCTGATGTGCAGGATCAAGGGTAGGAAACGTGTCATTATCTGGGATGGTTATGGAGGGAGGAAGGTTTCATCCAGGTTGAGTTTCCAAAATATATTTAGGAAATGGGTTACTCTTGTCTCGAAGCTCATCATCCATTTCTAGAATCCTCCAGTGCTCAGCTTGTTCTACCTGGATTCTCAGCTTCCCTTCTCCTCTCTACCACTCCCTTACTTACTGGGAAAGAGCAGACAAAACATTTTTCACAGGACAAGAACATCTACATGATGCAACAACATCTGTAATTCGGGTGAACTAACCAGGACAATTAAAATTGAAGGTTTGATTTTGAGGGAGGGAAACAAATGAAAAAAAGACCCCAAACAAACAAAAAACCCCACAACAAAACAGCAACAAACTTTGGAACTTTTAGTAGCTGAAATGTCTAGATCAAATAAGTTGTTTCCTTTCACTTCAGTAATTTTTTTAATTAAAAAATGACAACTACAAAGCAATGGGAATCAAAGGTCGGATTTTGGCACCATTAAGCAAGCCATAGGATTTTTACTGGCATAATCCCTGAACACTGAGCTACCAAATACCATCCTGTTCCTTCCCAGAGATTTTGGCAGTACTGTGCTTCCCACAGCACACCCGAGACACTCAGGAGACACTGGACCTGCAGCACAGCAGTTGTGCAGGAATTCCTCAAAAGACATTTTCCCCATTTACCTCTGCAGAAGTGAGGCCACATCAGCCAAGGAATCTTCCCTCCCAGTATCACTGCACTAATTCCCCTAACAGGTCCAGCACAATCCACATCCACGTTCCCTTGGCCTGGTTGCTCCTGTAGGATCAGGGCTTGGTGGGCACAGCTGGGGCAGCTGGAAGTCTCCAGTTTGGACCAACATCTTTGCAGTTTGACCCTTCTGAGGGAAATCAGTGCACTGCCAATGCAATAACTCAAATTTTCCTGGGCAAGTATTTTGCTCTTTAAATGCTTTTTTAAATGTGGAGTTGTTGGATATCACAAAGAATACACGTTTGCAGATCCACTCCCTCATTTTAAGTGTAATCAAAGGTCAGGACAAGCTCAGCTCTAGGTTCTTGCCCAGGTTTATTCATTCTGCTTTGACTCCCTGCAGGACCAGCAGCCCCTTTCTGCACATTCCTGGAGCACCTGCAGTGCTTCCTGCATCAGCACTGTGTCTACTCATCTTCCCAAGAAACCCAGACCTCTGTTTGCCAAATTACCACACCCTACACCAATACTACTATAAATGGTATTCAGACACTGTGTCACCAATGAATTTATGCAGCTGCATTTAGACAAAACCCTAAGAGGAGCCAGATCTGCTTTGTGCACAAGCTGCCTGAGTTCTCTGCTGAGTTCCACCTTCATGTTCACTATTCTGTGAGTAAATCTACAACTTCCACAAATTTTTCTCCTGGTGGCCTCCATGTAAATATAAAGACCCTGAATTTATGAAACAATCAGATTTTTTCTTTGTTCAATTTTGAAAAGAAGGAAGAAAAATAACCAAAACTCTTTCCCCTTCTCACTCTTTTATTGTATTGACATTTTGTCTTTTTATCTCTGGAGCCTCAGTCACAAGGGCTGATGGAATTACTTCAGTCCATAATAATTACTTGTCCACATCATAAACCTATTATGGCACAATCTGTCATTATTAGCCATCCTTGTTTGGCCAAGGCAGCAGGTTGTCTTGGTCACACCTGTACTACAGGCTGGGTTGGGCAACTCAGATAACACAGCAAGTGCCTGCACGAGGCCTATTTTTATCTGGGAGAATTGCTCACTTTTTTATAAAATGAAGCAAATCAACAAAAGAAGGAGTGGTAGTTTTACTGGCATATTTCCTGCTAGTATTTTACGGGTACAAACTGTTTCTGTGTTGCAGAAAATCAAGGCAGTATCATGCTTAGATTGCATCTAATTAATTTTTCATGCTAAAAACCTTCTTGTTTTCAGACGGTTGATATGTGGCCATTTAGAAACCAGAAGGTATCAGCCAGAAAACAGACAAAATCCTCAGCTTTGTTCACTCAGCTCCTTTTTCACTTATGGTCTTGCTAGACCAATTGTGCTACATACCTTTGAACAGGGAAGTCATTTAAGAGAAGCACAAAACTTCATGATTTTAATGTATCTCTCTAGCCTTCAAAATTATTCTCTTTTCAGGTCATTGCTCTCCAGGGTAAAATACAGGAGCACAGAATATTAACTATACAGTTATCTTTCACTGGCTCAAAAGACCTTTGTGTCATCATCACCATCATCATTTAACCTGGGGCCACTGAGAAAGATGCACAGGGAAACCTAGAGCTTGGTCTGCTGCTTTTGGCATCTCCAAGGTACACTTTGCTGGCCAAGGAAGAACATCCCCACCAGGACAGCTGAGCAAGGGACAGAGAGTGCTGCCAAATCCAAGCCCAGCCCAACCCTGTGTTTGTCCATTCTGCACAGGTGACTCCTGGGCTCACACCAGCAGGGCAAAGGCATTTCTGTCCTGTTTGTGCTGCCTGCTGGCTAATGTTTGACAGGATGTCACAGGGAAAGGAAAAAAGGGGTCCCTCATTATAGTCCTTCTGTTGTTCGACTCAGGGGTTTTATTAAAAGTGAAAAAGCACAGAGAGCAGCTAATCAGCTGCTCCCAACAGATGAAGGGCTGGAGATTGATTTTTCAAGTGATTAGTGGTGCAAACGCACATTTTCGCAACTCAAAATCTTCACATTTTTATCCAACAGGTATTTCATTAACCAAGGAAGAATCAGAGAGGGACAGTTAAGAGCCAACACCAGCCTCAAATACTAGTGCCTTTATTACCACAGCACACAGATTTAAAACCTATATTGCAGCTTTGTTTCCATAGTCCCAAGAGCTTCACAGATTCCACATGCAGCTTAATTAGAAGCAAAATCTGTTGCTCTACCTTTGCACATAGGATTCTTTGAGGATAAAACATCACTTGCTGGACAAAATGCCATTCAGCTTCACTCCACCCATTCACTGTCCCCAGCAGCATTTAGCACCATTGCTCCTGTGCTGGAGTCAGAAGCTCTGATGACAGCAGCTGCCAGCAGCTTGTGGGCTGAAATAGGAGCTGGAATGGCTTAGAGATAGCTGATATACCCTGAAGGGAGCTAACAGTGGGCATGGTGGCACCAGACAGCCTGTATATTTGCTGTGCTTCTTTCTGCATGTGCCAGTTCCTCCAGGTATGGAGCACTTGGCACTGCTGGGATAGGGAGTGACAGGTGACCAGCACCCACCAAATACACCCCCAGGTAAAGCCACCCACAAAAACTACAGTCAGAAAACTGGCTGTATAGAAACCTCCAAAAAGGACAGTTTTAATAAAATCATCACTTGCCTACTGCTTGTTGTTTCATTTTTCGAAGGCAAAAGTCAGGCAGGTTCACCAGCTTCTCTTGGAGAGAAACCTGCTGCCCAGTGCAGGGATCTCACAAATTCCCACATGCCCCAACCTCCACTTCCCAGCCTATGGCACTGACAGTACAATCAAGCACTAGCAATAGCCCTGTGATAGTTTCCTGGACCCTGAATGACACCAGACACTGGTGCACTGCATCCAGTCAGGGATGTTTCTCCTCTCCCTTATGTAGCTTCAAAGTCATAAAAGTGTAAATTAACACATACAGGACCTGAGAGTAAAGGTTGATACCTCGTGCTTACACTGGCTCAGAGACAATTTTACTGCAGTTCTCAGTGGAGTTAATTCATGCACTGTGGGCCCATGGTGTTATCAAGGTATGAGAAGGAATGCATTACATAAATATGTGTTTATCATAGGGAACAGCTGAGACCAATTTTCATTTTTGCTTCTGCACTTACATATGCTTTGTATATATTTTCCTTCAGCAAATTACTCAGTCCATCACAATTAAAGTAACACAATATAATCTTTCCTTTGATTTAATTGCTCCCCTTCTATCAAATATACAAGTTCCAAATACATTCAAAGTGATATTTAAAATAGAAAGATTATTTTCAAAATTAGCATAAATCTCCTAATGGGTTCAGAACTACATGCTGGGAGTCTTGCAATGCATTGGGTTTTGGTACTTAATTTTAAATGATTTCCAAGGTATGCCAGCATGAATCTGAGTTGATATTTCCCAAGGAACTCTAATGAACCTGGGTATTCAAATCCCTCAGAAGATCAATCCTCCTTCCCATGTGCTGCTGCAAACAGTCTCCTTCCCCCACATGCTCAGGGCAGAGCTGGTCCTCTCAGACTCTGGGCAGTGCCCAGAGCCCATGGAAGGAGCAGCCTGTGGCATCTACATCTTGAACACTTCCACAGCTCATGGAAGTCCCCATGACTTCCATGGAGAAGGTCACAAATGAGGTCAGAATGAGAGGGGGATGGAAAAACACCAAGAAGAAACTCAGACAGTGTCCATTGCTTTGGCAAAGACACCCAGGGAGAGGCAAGGACCAGCTACAAAACCAGGCCACATGCCCCAGAAATTCTCCTCGTTGCTGCCTTGGGCAGATGTGACCTGACAACTTAAAAGCTTTCACTGATAGTTCCATAACCTTGCCCCAGGTTAAGCACATCTGTACATACAGATGTGTTTGTTGAACAACAAGCCAGAGCTGTGCTCAGAGCTTTGGCACCCTCCTGTAACCACAAGGCAAGTGAAGCAGAGCAATTCAACATCACCCCAATTAATGAATGCAATTTCTTCTGTCTTTGCCTGTCTTCCATCTCCTGACTTCATTTTCCACTCCTCTCCCTGGCTGTACCTACTGAATGTCTAGTTTCATGCCCAGGCTCTGCTGTGGAGAACTGACAGTGCTGAAGCTTCTTAGGCAAAGAAGTGAGGATTTGTAAGACTGCTGGGCCAGGTTCAAACAGGGGCTACAGCTCCTGGTCACTGCTGTCACACACCCAGACATGGTCCTGGCCAGGGCAGCTCATCCCATCCCACAATTCCACCCAGCCCCTGAGGTGACTCTGTGGCCACCTGGGCAACAAGGAGCTCTGTCCCATCCAGCAACCACCCAGCAGAAATCAGATCTTTTATTTGTTTGGCTACAAACCACGAGGCATCCACGATGGGAAGGAGAATTACAGGAAGAATTACAGCCACCAGTCGCCTGTAATGTTGCTTCTACCGGAAAAAAAAAAAAAAAAGAAAACATCTCTGCCATAACCTGATTTTTACAGCTAAATGCTCAGTACTGTTTCACCTGCTGGGTCAGCAGCTGAGGCTGTGCTGGAGTTACCTGTGGTTTGCTGAGCAGCACAGAATGCTGGTGCCATCTGCTGTTCCGGCAGGCACAGGCACACCAGGCAACAGCAGCACACAAGAAAACGACTTGACTAATTCATGCCTGGCATAAAGGAAAATCCTTCAGATGCCTGAGGGTCTCCAGTGGTAGTTTATGGATAAATGGCTTTTTAAACAAGATTAATTTATATGGGAAATATCATAAGGGAGTCCTTGATGCTGTGTGAAATTAGACATAATGCCCTTCTATAAGAAAAAAGTGGGATAGGAACAGAAACAGACATTTACTTTTAGGGTGAAGTTACTTTTAGCTTTACCTTAGTTATTTTTAGCTCCTCAGGCAGGAGCTTAACTCCTGCAGCTCAAAAATCCAGCAGTCCCAAGGAGAACGACACCAAGCCCTTTTCCTAAAAACTTATCCACTGTTTAGGACACACAACACCAGCTCCATACATAAAAGTCAGAGAAAAAAAATACCAGCCTGTTCTCATCCAGCTGCTTCACCAAAGGCAATTGCAGAGACTCACAATCCCCATCTGGAAAACTTCTCAAGATGCCCAGTTTGCTCCCAGAGCTGGCACAGACAGCAGGTGTCTCTCAAGTGAAGGTATTGTTTTGTGGGTCCCAATTCAACTGCTTTGTATGAGAACCATTTCCACTGCCCTTCCAGTTATTTATACTGATGATTGGGCTCTGCCTTAAGAACTTAAGCCTGCTGTCTAGCCAGAAAACAGGCTTCCCACCAGATTTGGTGCCTCTCCCTACCCACAGCAGTCCCCAAGCACTGACAGGACCTGGCACACACAGCAGGCAGGTACCACAGTTGTGCCAGAGCACAGACAATGTCACTTTTGAATGTCCTTCCTTGTGGGCACTAAAACCTGCAAACTTGAAGGCCAGAGGTGCTCGTGTGTCCACCAAGAGAGCTGCAGCTGCTGGGAAAGGCATCCTGAGCACGCAGGGGGAGCTTCTGCCAGAGCTAAAAACAGCATCCTGCGAGCCAAGAGCCGGCGATCCACGCGCTGCACACGTCCTGGCATCCCTGGCTGAGGCACACCAAGGGAAAAGGCTCTGCCTGGAGACATTTTCTCAGTAATTTAACTCCATCTCCTAAGCACCAAAGGGAAAACCCAGCTGCAGGAACCACTGTCGTGATGGAAAATGGAATGAGGGATCATGATGGAGGCAATAATTTCTGCTTTAGGTTGCTCAGGGAAAGGCCAGGATAAGAGGTCCTGTCTGGAAGGATCTCAGCTCTAGCTGCATAAAAGACCCACACCCACAGGGGAAACTCAGAAAAATCTGACCTGTTTTGCAGAGCTGTATGACAGTGCAGCTCTGCAAGCAGAGGCTTGTCAGGACCCAGCTGGGGGGCACATCAGTACACTGTCTCTATAGATATCAGGCAAGTGTCCTGCCCAGGACTGGCAAACATCCAGCCATGTTCACCACTCCTCAAATTGCCTATAGAGAAGTCTGTATAGCCCAGATTGGCACAGGTTTAAGTTACAGTGGAAAATATATTAGACATGTCAAAATATCTGAAATTAAACCCAAGGGAATGCTGCTAGAAAGCAGATTTAGGAGAGCTGTAAGAGCACCCAATAAAGGGGTGCCTGAGGCAGCATCTTGTAAGGTGTCTATTGCAACACTGAGAGTGAACTTTAATTTGAGGCTTGCCAGTCTCCCCATTAAAACAGTGTTCCTGGGATTCAGCATGTGGAGAGCAAGCAGGAGCCTCTAAGTTGCTCTCAGAGGTTAATACTGACAGATGACTGAGGATATCTGCCAGTAATGTCACTTCTGTTATGTAGCAACACAGTTCCAAACTGCTCATACTCCTCTGCAGTCCTTTTCCACCACACTTGCTCAATCCCTTGAAGTCTGCAAATATCCACCTGCATAATTTAGAAGAGTATTTGGCCAATGTGGTCAGAGATGATTTGAATTTACAAGATACCCACGATAAGCACCTAGGCCAGAACTACTGCTCTGTTTGGCTCACTGGGAACAGCAGCTCTTAAATGGAACAACAATGTCAGGAGAAAGGTCAGACACGTCCTGTTGTCCAAACACAGCCCTCACATAAATCTACATTGCTCCTCTGAAGCCAGAGGAACCACACCACCCCAAGTTTGGGATGGGAGCAGTGCACTGCTGAAGATAAAGTCAGACCAACAACTGCTGGTCTCAGACTTGGTTCAGCTCAGTCAGACTTGCCTGAGCCTCCTGGTGAGTCCAGTTTCAGACAGGTTTGACCAAGTGTAACCAGCCAAACTTGGCTGATTCTACCAGTGTTTGCCACCCACGTGGAGACCTCAGTGGGGGAAGATGGGAGGGAAGGCTGGGGACCCTCCCAGCACAACTCACCCCCTTCCACTGCCTTGGGACCTCAGGCATGTGTGACATCTGGCAGTGACACCTGTGTGGCTGACACCTCCCAGAGTCTCTCCTCTGCTCACAAATGGTCACATTTAACTTGCAGTCATGTTCTCTGCACTTCCCTGAGTCTCTCCCAGAGGAGGAGCCCTGGCTTTACCAACAACGGGCACCTCAGAGCCCTTGTCACACAGGCTGTCCTGGCACAGCTGCTGCCCAGTGTCCCCCATTCCAGGAACTTACCCCAACCAGGGAATGCCACAGGGAACACCTGCTGGGGCCTGCCAGCCTACCTGAGCTTCTCTCTCTCCCAAAATTCATAGCACTGCCAAGCTCCCTCCCCATTCCGTGCTCTTTTATGCCCAGCTTCATCATGCAAGAGTGAGAAGATGTGCTGGATTTCCTCAAGAACTGAGAAGTTTCTACCTGAACTCTGAATCCAATAGGTAGAATTAATTCAGTTTTTACTGCCTAAACACAACTTGCCTAAACACAACTTACAGATACCAACTTGCCAGTGAAGACACCACTTCCTCCAAAGGGCAGGTCCATTAATTTTCACACCAAGTCTATTTGTTACCCGCATTCCTCACTCAGAATTTCCTCTCTTGGAAAAATAAAACACTAAAAAAAAAAATCACTATTCATCTGCCTCAGACTTTGATGTGGTAAAAATTGAAATGTCACTTCAGAGGCCCCTGTCAAAGCACTTCAGGAAGAAGGGCCCCAGCATTTATGGCCTTTGCACCAGCTGCTTTTCCATTTTGGGAAGAGTTTAAAATGGCTGGAATAGTCAGTCTCTTCCCACCAGCCCTGCATTCAAGCCAGCTCAAAAGTTCAGCTGATAATTACGCCATCAAGAGGTGAATAATAGTTTGAATTCCTCAGGCTGGATTGTCTAGCAAGGGGATCTGAGTAAATCCCATTGATTTGTGGCAGATTTGCTTGTCCAAAGGAGGGGGAGAGCATCCCTACACCACAGTCTGTGCTGGAGGGCAAGATCCACCCACCCTTGAGCACAATTTGCAGTGACACAAAAAAATGCTACAGCCATTAATAATGGTGCCAGGAGAGATGCTTTAGCCAGAAGTAATTTATACCTTTTCACAGAGCTTCTGGGATGCAGCATGAATGAAGCAGGAAGGCAACTGGAAAAATTTAGGAGCTTGTGCTTGCAGGAAACCAAACTGCAAGTCATACTTTCAAACTGGGAATCTGGGGAAGGCCTCCAAAAGCCCCCAAAAGGGAACTTGCTAAGTGTACCTTACACTGCTGGGCAGGGCTCTGCAAACCAAGTTTTGTGGTCACAAAACTTATGGAGACTGACAAAGCCAAGCCTGAACAGTCTAACCCCACTGATGAAGTGGCAGACAAGAGCCAATTTGTTTGTAGACACTTCCAGAGTGATGGGCAGCTTTGTTTGGGGATCTGCCTCCTGCCCTTTATGCATCCATACAAAGCAGTTCCTCCAAGAGGGCTGTTAATGAGGTTTTGGGAGCACAGGGATCTCCACACACCTGGGCAGGGACGCAACCCCCCACTTCAGAAATGCCCTCAGTCCTGCTCCTCCCTGAATAAAGGCACCTCACTGAATAAAGCACCTTGTTGAAATTTCAGTGTGCAAAGGCACTGCCTCTGCCATCACCAGAACAAAACTTCAGCTCCCAGGAGCTTTACAAGGTCCTCCACCAAGGCTGGAGGATGTTAACATGGAACTGTCCAAACCCCATGGCTCCACCAAAACCAAGCTCTCTCTCTGCATTCCTCAGCATTTGGGGAGAAGCTCAGGTCTGCTTTATATCCCAAGTGAATAGGGAATTCTTTACGTTCCAGATCTGTATAAGGGATTCCTGCTTCTAATTAAGTTTTTCTGCACTTCTCTTCCAATGTGGAAAGCCACAATTGACCTGAGCTGGCATCCTATTAGCATTTCATATTAAAAGCAACTACAGGTCTGGCCACTCTTCTACCTCACAACACAGGACCTGTTTTGTTGCAGCTAATGGTGCCACTCTGATGACTTTCAAACAGGCTGGAGGGAACAAATTGCTGCAGTTTATTCCCATACAGCTGACATTCCCGCCATGCCATCACTCACAAGCAGGGATCTGCACATTAGAAATGTAACCCACCACCCCAGACAGCCTTCAGACCTCGGAGGGGAGCTGGTGCAGAGGAGACTTTCCACTTCAAGACTCAGCACTGGCAGCAAGAGCCCCAAACCCAAACTGATGGCTTACAGAGGTGAGTAACACTTTAATTTCTCACATACTAATCATGTTCCCAGGATGCTTGAGGGCTTTCCAGGGGTGGAGAGCAGAGGCAAGGATATGATTTTTGATCTCAGATAGTAGCATTGCCCTGGCACACCCAGCCCTGCTCTTACCTGTAGGCTCATCAAGGGTGGTCATTTGAGCATCCTGGCAAGGCAGGAGCTCCAACCCCACAGCATGCTTGGCTCAGTCCTCCTGCTGCAGGAACAGCTCTCACCTTGCACTTAGGAAGCCCAGGCAGGCTGTGCCTTCCAAAGCAAGAGAGAATTCCATTGCCAACCAGAGCATCCCAACTCCACAGCACAGGTACAGGGGGGAAGCCAGGACGAGCTCTGCACCCTGAACATCTCACTTCATTCATGAGGTACTTTGCAAGCAGCCAGTAAAAAGCTTCATTTAGTGTCTTGGGCTGAGAGAAGAGGCAAATAGTCCACAAGACACTGAGCTGCAATGTGGGCTTGGTTGTGCAGCAGAGCATCAGCTGGGCTCCACTGCCTCCTCCTGAACATGGCTCAGGAAGGCTAAAGGGGAAACAGAGCCATGCTGCAGGGAAGGAAGTGGCCAGAAAATATAGTGCAGCTTCTCAGTGAGAGTCTTTTCACAGCACTGGGAACTGCGTGTGAAGGAGGCAACCAGAACCACAGGAGTGGGATTTGGATTTAGTCCTTCACCCTGCTCCACCTTCCAGCAGCACAGGCTGCTCCGATTCTCAAGCAGCACATCATTTACAGCCACAAAATTCACTGTCCAGCAAACTAACTCACACGGTGCTGCCAACACATCCCCTGGCTGTTCCTCTGCAGCAGCCAAGAAGGAACACAGTGCAGCAGCTGAGGGTACCTCAGGCTTTGGGCAGAGCTGGGCAGTGCCCTCCTCTCCTACCCACAGCCTGGGCCCTATGGCACAATGAACATCTGGCCCAATATCTGAAGGTTTAGTCCAGAGGAGAGTGAAAAGAAGGGCCAACTGTGCATCAGTGTGGGGGTTTCCAGCTCCAAATGATGAAAGGATCGAATATTTCCTCAGCAGACCCGGGAGTGAGGCAAAGCTGAGGGCAGGACCTTGAAAAACAAAAGTTCTTGAAGGGAACTTTACTCCCTCTGTTGCTTTGATAAAAACTCCACCTTTTTATATTTTGCTTTTCAGTTATATTAATGAGTAGCTTTGTCCATAGCACTTTGTCTCCTAGAGAAATTCCTCACTGTTGCTGCAAAAAAAGTAGCAAGAAAATTCAGTGGTGTGTCTTCACTGCCTGAGAGAAGAACTTTGTCCCCTTACTACAAATACTATTAACAAGAACTGCAATTCCCCTCTACCTCTGTTGCTTATTTAACCTCTACCATTTTAAATGCATTTACTGACCAGCTCTCTAAAGAGAAGCAAACATTTTTTTGGCAGGGAGGGCAGGCAGAGACAAAGCCCTGGCTCTCCTGTGCCTCACACTGCACGCACACACACATATCACCATTTCCTAATTTCCAGAGGCTCTGGAAGGCAGGGGACAGCCCCTTGCTGGGTGCCAGGGCTGCTGCAGGCTCTGGTTGCAGCACTAGCTGGAGTTCACAGCCACGTGTGGCCCATGGCCACGTTTGTGACACGTTTCCAGAGCAGCTGGGTACACACTAGATTAGGCATTTTTGGTTTTGTGAGACTTCCCAATACTCAAGCAATATCAATTGCTTATGGGACACTTGAGCTGGCGTTTGGCACATGTGTTAGCTCTGTCACTCTCTGGCAGACAAAACATTCAAGCCCTGCTGTATTTTTAGGGGTTTTCTGCATAGAAAGCCAGTGTCTCAGCTGCCAAAAAGATGGAAATCTGAGCACCCACTGCCTAGATGTGCTCTTGGGCAACTAGCATGATGTCTGGTACATCAAGAGACCACCACTAGTCCAGGCTCAGACCACTGCTGGCTGTCACTAGATAAACTTTTCACTGTAGAAAACCTTTCCATGACAGGGAAGAGAGAATGACCAGAAAACCTTTCCACCAGTTGTAAACACAAACAGGTACATACTACCATGTAATGGGTTACAGGGTGAAAAAAAAATAATTCATGCCTCATTTTCTAAGGAAATGGCATCAAAGTCTAAGAGTTTGGGTGTTGCACATCTGTGGTTAAAAAGCTACAGCTCTGATTTATATTGAGCCAAGTGCAAGCTGAAACCAGGCCTGGCTTTCTAGATGGCCTTTGGGTGGAAATGAACATATTTGCTTTAGTGCTGCACTCGGGTTGCTCTGCAGGCCCCCAGTTTTGTATGACACCAGCTGCTTCCATATCAAATGCTGTCCACAGAGTTAAAATTAGAGCCATCCTATTTCTGGTGGGGTCTGGGCTGTGCAGCCACTGCCCCCCTATGCGTGGGCTCCCAGCAATGCACAGGTCACTGCTCAGCACCAGGGGCTTTGTGGGAGCCCAAATGCCACGGCTGTTCATCTAAACAAACCTTTTCTCCTCCTTGGACACGGGGTAGGCACATGTCACTGCCACAAGAGGTGGGAGAGCCTGAACAGTCCTGTCTTGATGCTACCTGGAGACAGACAAGAACCATTAGAGAGAGGGTACATTTATTCTTCATTCAAGAAACATCTGTGCAAGTTATTTAATTTTATGCAACGCTTTTTGGCAGCCCAATTTTCTATGAAATGGCTTGGGGTTTGTGAAATTATTTCCGTATAAAAGGCTTCTTGTGACTGTACAGTGACAGATTAATTTAGGCAACTTGAACAATGATGGTTTGGGGAATTGGCACTTTTAACAGCCTCACAGTCTGCACCTTAGTTCTACAAACATGCCTCTGAAGTGCTTAGTGATATTCTGATTATTTGCACTTTTTAAATGCATGCTTTATTGCTCTGTGTAAAAGCTCTGAGGCTGGAAGGGTTTTCTTTACCATATTTTACAGTGAAACAGATAAACAGGTGACATGGCAACACATGCAGTGGGCTGACAGTACTCTGACCACTGCTGTTCTGCCAGACTTATTATGGGCTGCACTCTGGCTCCCAGAAGTCTTGGATAATTACCATGAGTCCTGTTGATGAATCAGAGCTCTTGGTGTAGACTCAAATTCTCTTTTAAATGCTAAATCTTCCCCAGCTTCTCTGATGAAGAGATCAGAGATAGGACCTGGACAAGACATAGGACTGAGAACAAGTATTTAAGAGACCCCAGCTCTGCCCCACTGCACAGCAACCCCCCAGCCTCTGCAAGAGCCATGCAAGGCCAAAAGGACTGAAAATGCCCTCCTTGTGTTGGCATCACTGCCAGCTGCTCCCCTGCTCCCTCCCTGGCACCACACAGCACTAACAGCCTGCTCTAGCCCCTTTTTAAAGTCACTGAGACAACTCTGCTTCTCAGGTGGCAGCAGAGGGATGAGCTTTGCCCCAGTGTGGGCAGGAGGTGGCAACAGACCCCATCCTTTGGATGCTTTTCCCCCCAGTGCCAGGTCCATCCCAGCACTGTGCACACAGGGCCCGGACAGACCCTTCTCCATCAGGGCAGCAGTGAGCTACAAACATCTCTGGTGTGTCAGGGAAACTGGAGACAAGAGAGCTTTAAATAGCACTTCCCACAGCACACAGGCTCCAGGGGGATCCTGGGCTCTTGTTTAACTGTGGGTGTTCAGGTCTCACCCACTGCCTTTGCTCCACCCGTGGGAGTGCTGGCACTGCCCATCTTGGGTGGTGGTGAACGACGGTGGTGGAGCTGAACAGGACAAAGTTTTTAGGTCAGAATTCACTGTGGGCACAGTGCAAGGGGTTGGGTAACCTGGAGGATTATGTGCTGCTGTTCCTGGGCACGGGCTCCCCCGGGGCACAGGCTGGAATGAGCTCCCCAGATGTATGACAGTCGCTCACCTGTGTTTTCACTGCAACCTCTGCATTGTGCAGCAGCTCAGGAGCTTCACATGCAGTGGGACAAGAGGGCTCAGCAGCTGTAGTCCATCTCTGGATCCTGCACCTTTGATGACATCAGGGTTATATGTGGCATCAGATGAGCAGCCAGGACTCACCTGTGTGACAGAAGTACTCACCTGTGTGACAGGGGATGTCAGAAGCTCCAGTGGGCACATGCTGCTTTTCATAGCACTTTGGAGAAATACATTACACAGGCTCTGCAAAAGCTGTCTCAGATTCCTGTTTGCTTCTGAGTGCAGCTTTGCTACTGCTGTCAGTCTACAGACATCTCGCTTGAATGTGTTCCTAGCTAATGATATATTGTATTTTGATTCCTATGAAAAACAATTAAAATCAGCCAAGTAAAAGCGTGACGGTTTGGGACAGAAAAAGCTGCTTTTTCTTTTTGGTAATTATTGGTATAGTAAAGACATCCCGTGCTACACTGGATGCTGTGGCAGTCACAATTCCTACTGTGCTCTTCACAAAAATTCCTTCTTCCTGAAGCAGGGACACATACAGGTGTGGTCTGGGGCCAGGGAACAGCAGAACATCCTGCATCCTCTGGAAAGTGCAAACATAAGGGTACAGCCATAACAGCAGAGACAGCAAGTCATCCTTGGGGCTCTGGATAGCAAAGCCATGAGTCACAGTTACATGCACTGTGACAATCCTGATCTTCTCCTAAGCCTGCTGGAATGACAGCCAACCTCCTTGGAAGGTGTGACCCACACAAAGCATGGGGCTGGCCAGGCTGCTCGCTCTCCTCTCTGGCCCTGTTAACTTAATCCTCCTCATGACACACAGCAGAGTCACCACTGGATGGTGGTGCAGGGGTTCACTCACTCTCTGGCTGAACAGTGCACTGGCATTTTTTCTACCTTGAAAAAAAGACCCTGTTTTTTTGTCTTATGGCTGAGGCTCTGCTTCTTTATTCACTGCAGGTATCCACAGGGGAATGGGGAAAGCATCCTCCAGGAGTATGCAGTGAAAGGGAGAGCTGGAATTTGATTCATTCCCTCCTCACACACAGCCTGGGTTGTGCAGGCTGGAGGAGGAACTGATGGCTCAGATGGCTCATGGATTTGTACCTGACCATCCACACTGCACTGTGCACCTGCTCAGCACTGACAGGGGGTGCTTAGGAAGCAGTTATCCATCAGACAGCGAGCCTGTGGATGCTTCCCCATAGCTTTCAGGAAAGAATTTAGTCTAGCTTTGTTACAGCATCCTAACTGCAGAAATAGCATTTCCAGGTTCTTGAAATAACATTCTTCCCATGGCACTGAATCCTTGTCCTTAAGGTTCGCATAAAGGACCCCCGACCTCCACTAGATGCAGCCACTGGGATGTGCCTGTGGAATGTGAATGCCACACAGCACAGGCAGCAGGGAGCAGACAAGTGCCACAGGATGCCCAGGGACTCCTCAAATACCATTGCCTTTACTCACATCTGCACATACCCTGTAGGTTACAGCCATGGGCACCAGAGTCCTCATGCACTACACACCCCAGGACCTGCAGTCCCCACGTCAGGCAGCCTGGGCTCTAAATCCTTCTGCATCTCTGTAATGCTCTGGCATGCAAAGAAGTGGGGCAGGGTTGGGGGTCTTTTTATAGGGAAGAAAGGAAGCAAATGACCAGGATTTCTGTTTGACACGAATCTACTTACTTTAACAAGTATGGAGGCTCATGATTTCAAGTGGAAGCTTAGCATCTCTTAAAATAAGCTCTAGGACTCTCTTAATGTCGGTGCTTAAAAGGGGATTTAGTCACTTGGTTCTAGGAACTCCAGTTTGACTCAAGTGTCCAATATCTGTCGGCACTTCAGCTGTTATCCAAATAAGGGGAGGGAAAGCCAGGATTTTCCAGCCCTGAGAAACAGCTGTACTCAGGAGAGGCATGTAATACGAGGGATAAAATTAATTCCCACTCAGCCCTGTGTGTGAGCCATTCCCAGCTGGATGAAGAGCCCTTCTCTCCCAGCGTGTCCCACAGGCAGTGGGGCCCTGGAAAGCCTCTCACTAGGCGGCCCCCGAGTCCCACCAGGGACCTCTGCTCCCCTCCCAGGGCTGGCCCAGGGCACCTTCGAGGCAACACAAAGGTGATTTGAAGGGAGAGATATCGAGGCCCCACCTCTTCACTCTGCACTTGGAGTGGGACACGTCCCCAAGAGCACAAACACCCCAAATATCTGCACCCCTGCACCCGCCCATGGGCACCAACACCCCACAGGCTTCACAGCCACGTGAGCCACACACAGGCTGTGTTTGCAAACACCATCTCATCAGGGATGTGCCCTAATTAATTCCAGAATTAAGTTTTCTACTGTGCTCTTTCCTAAACTAAGGCTACTGTCACCCCACCACCATTACATCCCGAGTGCTGGCGCTCTTTTCCTTGTGACATTTGCTCTGTAAAATGGACAAACTCATCTTAAACTTAGAAAGACTTTGAAGCATGGAGCACAGAACATGCATTTCAGCAGCCATGCTGTTCTCCATGCTTGACAGTCTTTGTTAATTCCAGAGGGAGCCTGTCCTTGAAAGCCAACACACATTCCCGCCCTTCCCAAACATGGACAAAAATGCCCACAGGAGAGCCAGACACAACTTTTGTGGAGCAAATATCTGACCTGGTTTGTGGGAGGCATTAAAAACTGAATTCACAGAAAAAAAGTCTCAGAAATAGTGTTCTTTGGTGCTGTATGTTCTGAAAATATGCTGCAAAAAAAAGATCTTTGAAACATATTCAGTGTTCAGCTGCATTTCTACAATTTAGAAAGACTCTCAGCAAGCTCCACATCCAACCAGGATTCTGCAGTTTCTGTGAATACCTTATCAATGGCTACAAGAACCTCTTACAGCTATTTGATTATTTTCAGAATATCCCAGCTGACACAAACCTGCCCCACTCCCCACTTGAAGAGCAGTCATTTTATGAAATCATTCCACAAATCACAAATTTCTCTACAACCCTACTGGTCTTCTCAGGATCCTTGGAGTGTAGGAAGAGAAACAAACAAACCCACTCTTTTCTCACTTCCTACAGAAGTCTCGTTATTCACACCCCAGGAGCAACAGAGAAGCCACATTCTAATCACATATTCACACCATCAAGTAACTCACAACTAGAAAGCTCATTGCTGAAGTGGTGACAGTTTCCCTGTTTAGCCATATGGCTCAGAAGAAGTGCAGCTCCAGACAGAGCTTTCTCCAGCCCACTGCCTTTGGGAAAAACTCATTCTTTGCAGACCTGTGTTCATATCACTGTTAAACCCTATAGAGTAAGTGCCATAAGATATCCAAGTGTCTAGCACACACTCCCAAAGCTTGAACACCTCTATGAGAACGAGTAGCACCATCAGGTACATGCAGATGGCTTGCAAAATGCATCGTTTTCAAATTGACTGAAGGTTGTTATCCTATATATCTATTCAAGCCTGTTTTCTGAGTAAAAGACATGCTGGTACATTGGTATGATGAGGCAGTCTAGCTCTGCCTCACTTCTAAGTGTAAATTTTTAAGTGTGCTCCTCCCCCCTACACACACTCTTTGCAATGCAGTAGATTGCAGCAGATGCTCGTCTTGTTCCTAAAACAGATTTAATGTGTTTTCCATGATCTAAATACCTGGCAAAAGGGCTCCATGCAGCTTTAATACTTTCCTAACCCTGTGTTAAATTTGTCCTAGTGTTGCATATAGCATAATTCTGCAGCCATGTCAACTATTCAGGTAATTCCAGAATGTCGTCATTATGGTTTGTGTCAACAGCATGATCTGTATGTACCTTGTAATCATTCTGGTGTTGGGTTGCAAAGGTCCTTGGACTCTTCATTTGGCTCAGTCTAATTCCATCCACTTCACAAAGATCTAGAGTTACACTAAGTAAAGGTTGACATTTACATGAGACACTAGGACTGCTGGAATGACTCACCAAGGTAAAACTTTGGTTAGATTTTCTTTCAAGGGCGTAAATTTTACAGTGACAACTTTTCGTGGACTCATAAAACCACAGAATGGTTCGGGCTGGAAGGGACTTTAAAGACCAACTCATTCTAAGCCCCCTGCCATGGGAAGGGACACCTTCCACTATCCCAGGTTGTTCCAACCTGACCTTGGACACTTCCAGGGATGGAGCAGCCACAGCTTCTCTGGGCACCCTGTGCCAGGGCCTCCCCACCCTCACAGAGAAGAAGGTTTGCTGATCTGCTGTAGAAAGTCTCTTTGCTAAGCAGGGCCATGTCACACACAGAGGTCAGCAGGACACGGAATCAGGATCTCAGGAGTCTGAGAAGAAGAGCCTGGAGCATCACTCAGAGAGAAAAAGAGATACGTCACAGAGAAAACAGATATCTCAGAGAGACCTTCCAGTGTTTTCTCGGAAGCTGAATGACCTCCTCTCACTTTTACTGCTAGGTTGGACAGCCACACACACAGGACAGCTTTGCCCTTGCACAGAATCTCACGATTTCAATCACGTGAAACCAATTAGTAGCATGAGGGCTGGTCAGCACTGCAGCCAGTGTCCAAATGCTCTCAGGACATTTACTCACACAAATCACTCTGCCCTTTAGAGCAGCACCAGCCACCACGTTCAGCATGCTTGAAAGTCTTCTGGTTTACTAAATATCCTAAGCCCCAACGTCATTAGGTCTCAAACAAAAGCAGGAAATTCAGACTAAAACAGTGACTGTTCCAGCAACAAAGCTCATAAATCTTTTATCTGTTCCCATGAACTCTCCTTTATCCAAATCCAATATTAACAGTGAAAGCATCCAACACACAAGAAGCAAACTGAAATGAAAGGACAACACAACAGGAGATGAGAACAGAGCATCTGACATGAACCATGTGTGTGCAGGATGATTTTGTCCACAAACCAGGGTGCTGCAGCAACATAGATTTCAGGGGTGGCTTCTGCTTTAAACAATAGACACCCACAGCAGCTGAGCACAAACAGTGGTGGGGTCTCCTCTCAGCTGAACCAGCAGGGTCTGCTCTGACAAGAGGTCAGCCCAGCCTTTCTCAAGCCCATGTACAGCTGCCTGTATTTACTGTATGAACACTGGTGTGCAGGGCACCAGTCCAGCTACACTTGCAACTCTGACAGCCATCACCTCTGGCCGTGGCCTCTGCCACGTCAGAAGGTCTTAGCAGTGATCGTCACACCAAGGAACTAATGCCATGCAACTGAGTAACTGTCTTGAGCACAAATTCACAAGCTAGTGCTATTCCTGCTTAGTGCTGAAGTTCAGTGCCCCTTTTATCACGCTGGAAACTTGTCAGGAGCCATTTTTATTCAGTTCAGTAGAGCAACCTCTCTCCAAGATCTTCCCTCCCACTACGGATACAGCGCATCCAACCTTTCTGAGCAAGTTCCTGCAGCACCTCACTGTGCTTTGGTGTTAAACAGAGTGCCACAGTCCCTCTGATCATTTCAGTCTCTTGCTAAGGGGCACCTCTGTGCCTTCTGTGCACGTCTTGCCTGATTCCAGACTGATCATGGATTGGAAACAGAGTGGAACATGCAGAGTGAGAGCAGTTCTAAAGAGACTGAAGTCTGTTGTACAGAAAAAGAGGGGGCAATGATCCCCCAACGCAGTTTAGTTAATGCTGTCTCAGGCACATGGAACAATCTTTAAAGCAGATATGTCAGCCCAGGAACTCCTTTCATAACAATGTCTGATTTTTCATCAGCCTTTTTTTTTTTTAGAAGCAAAACAGAAAAAAACTAAATCATCCCATTTTACAGGTCCTGAAAAGTGACTATGCCAAGTGTTACCTGATAGACTGGAAGGCATCATTGCAACCAGTATCCCTGGAATCTGTGGTGGAGTCCAGCCAGGGCTGGTTTGCAGTGGGAACCCAGGGCAACTCAATAACATTGGCTTCCCAGGCCCTGATCCCACACACAAGAGTTTAGGATTATGCAGCAGCCCTTGCATCATGGCACAGCCCTGTTGATGGCCTCATGATATAACCTTGGACAGGAGCCATCCTTCAACTGCTTGAGAGTAACTTATAAATCAAGAGCAACACGTAGAACTATGAAGGCCACGGGTGGTCCAAGTACCTGAGGCTCAGGGCCCAGGTGACACACTGAGGGTTTGAATGGGACACACAGTAATATTTTCCCATTTTAACTAGGCAAATATCCATCACTATGATCAGATGTGACTGTTTTGGAGAGTGACAGAAAGCAGAAAAGAGATGGGACAGATCTCAAATAAATTATTTGGAACAAAGGGCTGTGCAAAGTCTCTGAGGAGTTCAGACATGTACTGATTTTATTTGATGAGAGGGGTGATTTGCAGCCTACTGATGTCCTCAAGGTCATCAAGGTAACTAAATCCTACTCTGTTGAGGTGTCTCCATATCTCTACACTAGGTACCCATCTGTAACTCCACAACTATGACTCCAAGACAGGACGACAGGCAGCTAAAACATCCCAAATTTGCCTTTGCTCTACCTAATACTCTACAAATGCTGTAGTTACTAAACAATACCATTTGAAACCAGGAGCAACAAGTGTAGGATCCAAACCCTGAAGAAACACATATGTTCTTCTGACCTAGAGCACTGCCAGGGTGCAGAAAAACAACTGCAACCTTAAAGAGAGTTAAGGTGCCAAGCCATGCCCACTCACATTTGGTTCTTCCCAGACTGCAAACACAAAGCAAAACTGCCACAAAGGAAATGGTTCAGGCAAGGAGCTCTCAAGGGAACACTGCAGGGGCCTTAGCAACTGATCATCAAACAAACAGCTCTGCAGCCATCTGCCAACACCTTCAACAGCTGTGTGCATGGCCACAGACACACACAGGCACAAACACGGACTTGGCAGTACATGGCA
The DNA here is from genome assembly GCA_013390005.1 of Calyptomena viridis. Taxonomy (NCBI): domain Eukaryota; kingdom Metazoa; phylum Chordata; class Aves; order Passeriformes; family Eurylaimidae; genus Calyptomena; species Calyptomena viridis. The sequence continues at coordinate 167,276 of WEIV01022212.1, forward strand.
TCAGCTACCAGACAACAGAGAATCTGATGCCCTGGGTGCCAAGGGTGGGAGAGGGTGAAAGCCACATTAATGCATGGGGAACACAAATCCCAGGGCACCCTTCAGCAAGTCAGCAGGTCACAAGGATTGCATCACAGCAAACAGGTCAGCAGGGGAACCACACGGCTCCTACAGCCAGCAGAATGCCAGGTCAGCCACTCCAGGCCTTCTCCTTGCTGGCAAAGCAGCTCCAGTTCCCTCCCCATGGCTGTAGACAGGCGTGGGAGCACTGGCTCTGTGTCTCACACGTGCTGCTGTCTCTCACCACCACATTTCTAGTGCTCACTGCAGAAGCAGAGCTTAGACAACAGCACTGCTGCTGCTCCTGCAGGGTGTTTGTCAGGACTGGCCTTTGTCCTGCTGCAGGATCATCAGCCTGCAGTACCCCAGCAAGGAAAATCCCTCTTGCCATAGTAAAGATGAAAATTGTAAAGCTTTTATTACCACAGTGAGCTAATAAGATCTTAGTGACTACTTTTTTGTGTCAACCCAGTATGCTACAGTCCTTATGCAGAGGGATCTAGCAGGTGGTTTGAGGTACCATTTTCACTTTTGGTAAAGCAACAAGGGTTTTCTCTAGACTCTTCCATCCAAATGCAGGAAAACTCCACCATGGAGAGAGGTTTCAGAGGCGACTTGGGTCTTTTACAGAGTTCTATCAATAATTTTAATTAAGTATCTCCATGTCCTGGAGGTAACCTGACCTACTCTCACATATTCAGAATGCTTCTATTTTCTCTGGCACATACCACCTGCCCTCCAACATGTTCACAAAACAGAGTCATTGCTGTGTGGTAAGGAAAAGGAGATAGTTCTAAACACACACTGCTTTATGTTTGTCTCTCCAGGTTCTTAGGGTAAATCCGAAGGCTAAGCTTCCTTGCAAGTCTCACCATCCTGTCAGGGCCAGAGGAATGTCACAGTAAGTGTAAAGATTATTGGATCAAGTATACTTGTCCTCCTAAAGTCTCTGTTTCCATCCTGCTTTGCTTATTTTTCCCCACACATTAGGAAAAAGCAGAGAGCCACCAGTGTTTTGCTGTGCACTGGTTCCTCAGCCAAGGCAGTCTCCAGGAATTGCTAGACCTGGGATTAATTAAACTAGGCCAGGATCTCTGGAAGGGGACAACTCCTGGCAAACAGCACTGATTTTCATATACAGACTGCAAGATGTGGCCAAGAAATTGGCTTAAAGCTCTAAGCAACATTTACTGGTTATCAGCCCCTCTTCCTGCTAACTTGGTGTTCAGAGGCCAGGGAGTTATTTCCTCTGGAAGCACTTGCATGGAGGCTCCCCTTGGGGTATTTATTAGCCTGGGACATGAACAACAGATAAAATGCTCTGAATCTTCTTCTCTTCCAAATTAAAGTGCCAGCAACACGGGCAGGTTTCTGCATATGGAAAATCCAAGGTATAAAAACCCCTTTTCTTCACCTTTAGATGCAGAGTCCCTCAGTGAGCCTGCCTGGGTCTGCCTATGGGAGCACACCTGTGTTTACAAAGGTAAGGAGCACAGCTTGTCTGGACAACAAAGCTTGTTCTGCAACTACTGGCATCAGATCTTGAGTTTTCTTGTTCCATCAGAAACTATTTCTAGGCTGGAACACTGACTCATTTACAATTCAAAAAAGCCAGCATTCTTCGTTAGTGATGATATCAAACTTTAATACCTTAATTGATAAATGATCCAGACAGACAGAACTACTTATATGAATTTATCTCATTTTTTTTTCCTGCCAAGGAGGCTGAAGTGGAAATCTCTCATAATAACTTCCCTTATTACGTTGCATCCACTGGAATAGATGCTTTTCCTGCATTTGTATTTTTACTTAAATGCACAGGATTTAATGTGCACTTATCTACTGGTGAAAAAAAACCTCCACTCACAACCCACTGCAAATGCATATAGAATTAAAACAAAGATTTTAAGTAAAATAAAAATATGGGCATGAAACCATCTTCTTCACTGAAGGGAGTAACATTTGCTAATAATTGTTTTAACGGGGAAATACTTAGACCAGACATTTAACACAAATATTTTCTCCTCCAGGGTCTACAAAACATAAGAGCTACGAAGGGTCAGCTGGTGGTGTTTGAATGTCGAATTCATGCTACACCCACCTTACAGGTTCACTGGTACAGAGAATATGACCAGATCACAGATTCTGCTGATTTCCGAATACTACGAAAAAGTAGGTGTTGCTACATCTGTTTGAGGCCCAGTCACTGTATGGGGACAGTGGTGGGAACAGGAACAAGGACTGCTGTAAAAACCAGATTGTACATGTCCATAGAGGCAGAGTTAAGTTTGCAGGTGTCAGATGGCCTGAAGTCACAGGCTGCACTTTGGCAATGCAAGAGAGGGGCAGGCACACCAGCAGGGGATCCAGTGCTGGTGGTCATTAATGACAGCACTCCTGAGCCACTGAGGCATTGCCATCCTATATTGGAACTACTGGTGAACTCAGGGGGGGAAAAAAAGTAAATAACTTAATTTTAAACAATTTCTGATACTTCCAGGCATGTCAGAGCTGCAGTGGGCCAAGTGCACAGCAACTAGCCCCAAAGCCAGTGGAGCTCTTTGTTTACCACCTCAGTGGAGAGGTGTTTGTACCATCAGGTTCCCCAGCCAAGCCTGAGCTTTCCCTACCCAGATGGTATTTCTCTTGATGGGCAAAAAGGGAGATGCTTCCTTTTTAACCAGGGTGACAGCTGAGGTGGGGAGGAGAGTGAGGGCTGAAGGCCTTTTTTTCCATTCTGGCATTATAACAATTTAATTTTTTTCTCTTCTTTTGAGCAGAGGCTTGTTCATCAGCAGTTCCTGGTAAGTACATTGTCCATTTTGTGTTAGACATCTCACCAGTTAAATACCCCACCTTCAGTATTTCCCACCTCATCTGAAATAAAATAATGGTGTCCAAAGGGTGGCCAGAGGACAACATTTAGAGTGAGGCCAACAGCTTCTTACTTTTGACACAAGCATACAAAAAGCCCTAAATTTTTTCACAACATTGACTTAAACATGGTCGATATCTTTTTCATTGTGTTGTGAAAAAATTTAGGGCTTTTTGTGTGACAGAATTTAGAAGGGAAAAAAAAAAAAGCCAAAAAATCCCAAACCAAAAAAAAACCACTACAAAAACTGTGCTTTGTTTCATTAATAACACAGTAAGAAAGTCTTCCTTCATCTTTGTTCCTTCCAAATCCCTTGACTTCCTATGCCCTGTACATCACTTTTTTGCATTTTATTGATGTCAAGCCCCATCACTAAATCCTCCTGCAAGGGCCAGTTCCTACAGGTTAATATTTGGCTCCTCTGGTACAACAGCATGTCTGAATTTGTTATTTCAGAGGAAGTCTGCACCCTGGTTATTACAGAAGCTTTTCCAGAAGACTCTGGAATATTTAAATGTGTTGCTGAAAATGAATTTGGATCTGCAGCATCCAGTGCACATCTCTCTGTTTCCCCAGGTAAGCACATGGATTTCTGTGCTGAGCAACTAAACACAAAAGAATTTGCTTCTGCTTGGCATCAGGCAGAATCACAGATATTTGCCAAACAGAAGCCAGACCCAAACAATTTTATAGGCTCAAGAGAAAAGAAATGCCCCCAAAATGCAGTGTGCTTGGGTACCTCTCAAAGCTGGATGCAAGTTATTCTGCATTTCTGCTTTTCTTAACTTTTCTTCCTGGGTCCAGGATGGCGAGATGGAGACGATGTTCCCTCTCAGAGCAGTCTCACCCCTGAGCTTCACCCCTTCAGGGATTCCAGCTTAGCCCAACACTTTGGCTGTGTCCATACCTTGTTCATTGTAACACCTGACCTGCTTGGCTGGTGCTGAAAGCCATCAGCAAACAGAGCAGCACCTTGGATTTATCCAGAGCTCCCCAGCCCGGTGGGAAGCCAGGTTTGGATAACGCAGCTCTGCAGGTTTCAGTCTATGCAGAGCCCAGGCAGGCTGAGCTCCCATCCACTGCTCAGACACTCCAGTCCCCCTCCCCTTGTACTGCTGAACCACCCCTGCTTCCTGCCTGACCTGGGGACAATTCTCCCTCCAGGAGCAAAAGAGCTGGAGAGCTTTGCAGGTGCTGCCCACAGACCAGCAGTGCAAGTCACCATGAAGAAACCCTCCTTCCCCAGGAACAGCCAAGCAGGAGCCAAGGAGAGGGGGGCAGCTGGCCTGGTGTCCTACAGCCCAGAGACCCCCGGGCTGGGCAGTCGAGGAGCAGCCACAGGCTTTGGGCAGAAGAATTCCAAGGGCCAAGCCGAGGATTTTCACGGAGCTTATGAAAATTCCCCTCGGGCTTCACCTCTGAGGTAAGAGAGAGGGAAAAACACACCCCTGGGTTAGTTTTGTACAGCACTTGAACTCTGCAGTGTTTGCAGTACGGCTGCAAAGCTCCAGTGCCCCTTACCCTGCCAGCCTGAGCTGTTTGCCTGTGTGACAATGGCAGTGTGTAACACGAGCCCAGCTACAGAACAGGCTCCATTTGACAAATTATGGAGGTACCTAAAGGCTCAGGTAAGTGCCTGATGGCATTTTCACAAGTGCCTAGCTGTGAGTAACTTAAAAGCACCACCCCATAACTATTAGTTCCTAGAAGACCCTTGGCTCCACAGCAGAGTATGAGGCAAAGATCACAGTACCTGGGAAAGCTCAAGGTACAATTTTGTTGCCATCACCTTCCCCTGTAGCTGTGGCCAAGTGGCATCACCTCATGTTTCTGTTTCCTATTCTGAAAGGCAGCAATAAAACTCCAGATGCTGGTAGTTTAGTGCAGATAGTACCTGCAAGCACTCTGTGGAGGGAAAGTATTGAACCAGTGACCCACTGGATGGAATGAAAACTGTCCCATGCCATGGTAGGGACACTCCCCACTCAGGAGGTGGGGATTTCCCTCTAGTAATAAAGTATTCCATTTTATAACAAGACTTGACCCAGTTTCCATCCCAAATGCAGCTCTCGAGTCACTCTGTACTTATTGCATTATCAGTTACTGTTGGATTGTTCCAGAGAAGCAAAACAAGTTAGAACACACATTTTGGCAGTTTCATCCCCATTTCTGCAGTGTTTCTCAGGGGTTTATAGGCAGAACAATGACCTCAAATGGTGACAGCTCAGACATCCAAGCCCAGCAGAGGAGTTTCCTCAGTGCTGTTTGTGACACAGAGCTACGAGGCAGACGTGTGTCTCCTCTCCCAGCTGAATGCCAGCCTGGAACTGCAGCTATCCTGTTACAGTGTGTGGGAATGACAGAAAGCATTCCCTATGTTATAGATTATTTTTGGATGTACTCAGCAATTTTAACTCAATCTGTTATTTTAACAATTCTGAACACCCTCCTCCAAATTTCACTACAGGAGAGATCATATTTCAGCATGGATTTCTCCATGCACAGGAATTATTTTGCTAAATCATTGAGTAAAAATGGGTTTGCTTCAACAGCCTGCAGACCACTAAGAGGAGGCTCTCAGTTTGGCTTCAAGCCCTTCCATAAAATCCAAGAAAATCAGCTGGGAAACTAGGCAGATCCCACTGCATGAAGGGATATAACATACCACCAAAGTCAGCTATGTAATAGCTTTTTTTAAATGTAGGTTATATAAAACATTGGCTAGTGTATAGAGCTGCAGAGTGCTTTTGATTGACAGCAGTGCTGAACCAGACTTTGGACACATCTCAAGATACAGGGAGAAACTGCTAAAACTTCTAGAACCATTTAAAAATCTTTAAAACAGACTTACTGCTTTGAAACATCATTATGACTGGGACTCAGCATCTTAAATGTTGCTGTTACCTCAAGCTCAGCAATCGTGGCTAATGCCTGGCTGTAAAATAAGTCTTGTTAGTCAGATTTAGCATAGAACTCTCTCATGTAACATATGTGGTTGGAACTGTATTACCAAAGGCAAATACCAACATAGACGGGGATGACAGAACGAAGCTATTACTGGGAACAACTATAAAATGAATTAAATCCTTGTACTTCTCCCAGTGATTGCTTAGCAACAGCCACTCCACAAAATCTAGAAAATGCAATTCAAGAAGACTGTCACTACCAGCTACTCCTTTCTGAGCCCTTTATACCTGCAGATTAGAGTGTCCTTCTCAGCAGCCTTAAAGCAGCAGAACAAAACCTATACTGAATATTAACTTGATTAAGGGAACTTAATCCAAGCAAAGGAAGAGGCTTCAGGCACTAACTATACAGCCAGGTCATTTCAGTAGCTTTTCAGTGTCCTTAATAAATAAACAAAATATTCTTAACTCTTCTTCTAGACATTTTTTGCCATATGACTCAATCAACCAGGAGAACCCGATCAGGCACAGCAGGTCACCATTCTTAGAAAGTAAACTGAAGCAGGACAGAAAAGCTGGTTTCTAACACCTCGCAGTGCTGGTCACAGCACTATTAAGTTACTTGGCACTGGCAATAAGATTTATTCCTCTGCTTTTATCACTTCAGCTTCCAGTTATTTCTTTTCCCCCCTACCTTCTGGATCTCGGTTTTTCTGCTCCTTCTCTTCCACACAAGTCGTCCCGGTTGTGTCGAGTCTTTCAAGTGTATAAAGCTGTCCTTAAACTGGTGCCTGTTCCGAGATAAGCATTCTGCACCCTCGTTCAAACCGGGGGGAGGCAGGGAGCCCGTCTGAGCACAGAGCCTGACCTGTACCATGTCACAGCTTCCTGCAGGGCAAATTATCATCCTACAGGTGCCTTTTTTAAGTACTCACCTCTCTTTGCAAACTCGAAAAGCAAACAAGCTCCCCGACGACTAAGGACACACTCCCTCCCTTAATCACTTTCATGACGAGGAATTTAAATAAATTAGCATTCAATTAACACCTGCTAGGTTCGCAAACGATGGGACGATGTTTATATTTAAACATTAAATGTGGATTAACCTCTTGAAAAGCGCTGCGCTGACAGACTCGGGCACAGGGAAGGGAGAGAGGAGGCGGCTGAGAGCCCACACTTTCGGGCTTAGGGTGTTTTTAAACAATAGGCAAGAGCTGCCAAAGTATAATTAAGGTACTTAAAACACTATAATGTTAATTTAAGATGTAATTAGACGTTGAAGCTGGTGATTAAAGGGATACAAATCAGCTAATCTGCCAGCAGGATCTGCTGCTGTTCTGGTGAAAACACCATAGCTGCGTTTTTAAATCCATGTAAATAGCTGTAATAATAAACACAACGGGCAAAATATAAATATTTAACATATTTTTATCATGGATTACTTTTATAAATCTAATTTTGTTATTCACTTTACAACTGTTCAGACACATCCCTCAGCAGTTCCATTGCTCCTGGCTGAGCTCTGGGCCGGGGCGGGTGACCCTGGGCTCGCTGGGATCTTAAACCACGTTTAAACCTGTTTTTGAGTAACTTTGCCTTTAAGTGCACAGCCTTAAAAGCAGTAGCGGTGTTGTCATGACAGAGGCAATTAGCTACAGCCAAGTAGTAAATGAATTAAACAAGGAATTTGGAATCATAGAGTGTTTTCGGCTGGAAGGCACCTTATAGATCCAGTTCCAATTCCCTTGCCACGGGCAGGGTCACCTTCCACCAGCCCAGGGTGTTCAGGGCCCCGTCCCACCCGGCCTCCAACACTTCCAGGGGTGCGGCAGCCACAGCTTCTCTGGGCAAGAATTTCACGGGGATAACGAGGTGGGATTTAGGGACATCCAGGCATTTCGCAGCAGTCCTTCCTCGCCGTTCCCTGACGGTGTCACGGGCAGAAAACCCGCCTTTCTGTTCAAAAGCTTGTTCAGTTCTCCCTCTTCTCCCGGGAGCGGCAGCTGCGGCCGCTTCCCCTCGGGGGAGACCCGGGGGCTCCTGCCCAGCGCACCCGGGGCGGGAGAAGGGTCCGGGATCGGGGTCCGTCCCATCCATCCCATCCATCCAGCGGCGCCGGGCGGTTCCAGCGCTGCCCCGGCGGGGGATTCGCTGCCCGCGGGCACCTGCCCAAATTCCCGGCTCCGGCCCCTAACCGAGTGTCCGGGCACTGCCCAAATTCCCGGCTCCGGCCCCTAACCGAGTGTCCGGGCACTGCCCAAATTCCCGGCTCCGGCCCTTAGCCGAGTGTCCGGGCACTGCCCAAATTCCCGGCTCCGGCCCTTAGCCGAGTGTCCGGGCACTGAAGACTCTTATTGTGACAGCGGCGGGGCCGGGACCGGGCAGGTCCCGCGGGCAGCGCTGGCAGCACATTAAAGGCTCCGCGCAGAGGGGCCGGGACAGCCCGGGCCGGGGAATGACCGGCCCTCCCCAAAACACCGCTTAGAGCGCAGGTGGCAACTTCTAGGCTGTAGGTAAGGTGCTTCTTCGGGGTTCTTTTCCACGTCACTTTGTACTCGGAAGCTGGTTAGGGAGGTGGCACGAGGGACCGCGGCGCTGGGAATGCTGAGGTGAAAAGGTACCTTTAAGGTGCGGTGGAATCAAAGGTAATGTGGGCGGCAACAGAGGAAAAAAACCTGGTTTGTTGTTTTGGTTTTGTTTTGGATTTTTTTTTCTTTTAATCAAGCTGTCCCTATTGTTATTTACTGGTTTCATTTTCTAAGGCCAAAAGTCTTTGGATTCATATTTTTTTCTTCCCAACTCAAGGTGGAATGATGTGAGGAAAACATAACTTGTTGCTTGCTGTGAGAAGTGACGCTGTGCATCGGAGCTTGGTTAAGTGCAGCGTTCTAGAAAACCAGGCAAATACTGGTTTCTGTACACAGCCTGTAGGTAAAATGGATGTACAAATCCGTACACAGGTAGTGATAGAAAAATGGAATAAAGACAAGCCTCAATGAGTTTTCTGCATCGGTGAATGAGAACACAGTGTGGACATGCTCCAAAAATTTGAGCCAGCTTCAAATTCCAAGAGCATGACATGGGGAAGGTTAGGGAATTTTTACTATAAAGCCTCTGTTTGCATACAGTTAATTTACAACTAATATTGATGACTACCTTTAGGAAATGAAAGCCTTGAATTTTTAAAATGAAAGTGATGTCTTCAGTTATCTCCTCCCATGGGAATTTATGACCTCCTGGAGCCCTTCTTCGGGCTCTCCCATGAGAGGAATACAATATACTGAGTATATATAGCACCAAACAGCTGATCTCGGTAGGGCAAGATTACAATTTTTTCCAGCACATGTAACTGTGTGGATTTATATTCTCGCTTTTTTATTAGTAGCTTTATGTTTATTTTGGGAGATTATTTATCTATCCTGGAGCTGAAATGGTTTGTCCTTTTTAACAAGCTCGCTCAGTTCTCTCTAATGAAATTTTCCTGAGTTTTGAGTTGATGGAAAGCCCAGGTTTAGATATCAAGCACCTGCAAAATAAATACATTCCTTATCCTGCAGCTGGCAAGTAGCAGCCCTAACAGCAAATCCTGGGAAATCACTTCAGATGGAGAAGGACAGTCCTTGGCATTCCAATCCCAAATCTCAATTGGATACAAAAAGCCCCGAATTCAAAACCCGTTAGAGAAGAAATCAGGATACTTTGTTTCAAAGGTTTAGTTTTAGGCTTTAAAGAAAGTGAACGTATTTCATTCTTCTCTAAGGAATTTCTCAGCACACATCACCAGTTCCCTGAGGAATAGGACATTTAGGACATTTAGTATTTTGACAGAGCACAAAGCAGCAGGATCCAGGGATCTTTAGTTAAGATGATGCACTATTACCTCGCTTAGAAGTACTATCTACAATTATCTGTAGATTTATGTAGGTGGTGGGATGTCTTGATAAACCAGCTGCTATCTGTTTTAGAATTTACTGGGCTCTGGCACATAAAACAGCCATGGTGAGCACTGTGCCCGAGTTGGATCGACTGCGTGGCTCCTTATTGGAATCCAAAGTGTTCATACAGTTCAGGAATAGTTCTAACAAATCCTAAATATCTGTATTCTAAGCTCGAGATTTAATTGTCAGTTGCCTGAACTTCATATTCTTTGGATTGCTAATGACTGCTCACGACAGTAATTTTGTGATTCAGCTTGTGATGTACAATTTATTTTATCTGTATTGTCTTCCTTAAGGGAAAATCCACACCAAGAAAGCCTCTATTCTGCAAGGCAAGGGTTCCATTCTATCCAGGAGCCCAGCCAAGAAAACTTTTGTGGCCTTCCACCTAGTTTTTACCAGCCACCTATCCAAAGCCAGTTATCACCAACAAAACCCCAGGACAGCCGTGAAACCTCTCCTATGAGTGTCCCTAACCTCCCATCCGTTTCCTCTATGTGCCAACCAACCATGTTTAACTACGAACGTCCAAAACACTTTATCCAGTCTAAGAATGTGTGTCAAGGGCAACAGCAGCCTCCAGGACCTGCAGCCTCTACAGAGTCAAGCCGAGAACTCAAACAGTCCTCCATCCTCATACAGCCTCGTAACCCAAGCGGGCAGAAATTCTCCTCCTCGTCATCGCTGAGCTCTTCAATCACGCTCTCCTCGCCTTCCTGTAGTGCCCCCAAGGAATCCACATATCCCATCACTCCTGCATCTGCGCAGTCTCCTGCTAGCTCATCATCTGGGCAACGGCTTATTTCCATGCCTAACCAGTCCCCCGCAGCATTCCTGTGCTCAGTGCTCCCCTCGCAGCCCGACTATAACAGCCAAACTCCTTCTCCCATGGAACCTCAGTAAGTATCCACAGCCTTCTAACCTCCCCCTGCTTCCCTCTGGCCTCTCCCGTGCGCTGACCATCCCAAATCCATCTGCCCGGGGAAACTCCGGCCTGGCTGGAGCCAATGGCTCGGCTCCTGTAGATTCCTCATGTTCCAGGCAGGACTCTGCATGGGTCGGGTTAGGAGGCTGAGCTTGCCCTTGGTGACTGTGTGGGAGAGATGGGTGTCCATCAGGAATTAAACTGCACAGTGGTCGTGTCACAGGCTGTTGTGTGGGTTTGCTGGAGTCAGTTTGGGTAGTGTGGTTTGATTTGAAAGATATCTGTTAATTAAGGTTATTCAGGATAGAAGATGGACATCCATCTCTAATTAATTTCCTTCAACAAACATGGATTATGAATGGGGGGATGGGGGGAAGGCAGTAATATTTCCCACATATAAACAGCTGAACGATTCCTACTAAGTCCCAGCAATATTTTCAGGTTCCACATCACAATGGGACTCTACACTCACCTACAATACCCTTTTCACTGATCATACGTGCAAACAGAAAGGCAGCCACTGGAAATTTTTACCCCTTTAGACCAAAGACTGAATTCTTTCTTGAATATGTATTGTATCATTTTGCCTTTGGGCTGCAATCCAAATATCTCCCAAGGTCAGTGAGATCTCAAAGGGAGCTGGGCCTTGCCTTCTCACCAACTTGTATTCCTGCCAATATTAGCAGAAGGTCCTGGGGAAAGTCAGGGTAGAATATGCACATACACTCAACTGGAAATATTAGAAAGGTGATAGGGGCAAGGGGTCCTGCTGGCTCGGTATAAATTCAGGTTTAGGTGTCAGTTTGCATTAAGGAAATCTGAATGTTTCTGAGGGTTTTCTGAATCACAGCACTGTGGGAAGAGGAAAGGTAAGACAGAGAGGGTGAGCTGGGGCACTCAGGAGTGTTTCCTAAAGTCGTGCAGGGGGTTAGGAACACCCTGAAGTAACTACTGGGGTTTGTGTATGTAGTGTGGGGTTGTTGGTTTCCATAGCAAAGGGCTTGGATGCTTCACTGTGCTTTTCATATAAACTGCCCTTAAATGCAACTCCCGGTGAGTTGAGGAATTATTTTCCCCAATCCTGTTACTAATTGGCAAAGGGGGACATGAGATATATTAATCTGTTGGGCAAATGTTTAAAGTTATAACTAGAGCAAGTTAGTAAGTTCAAGCAATGCTGGGATTATTCCAGATTTATGGCCCTTCTACACTGTTCTAATCAGCAGAACAAATTCCCAAGTGACAGGAGGAAGAGGATTTTGAATAGAAATAATTTCTGAACACAAGTGCCTGTCACAAACAGCATCAGATCCTGTCAGCACAGACTGCTGTGACCTCCAGCAGACCTTTGCAACCTGTTTGGATGGATGCTCCTCTTTTCCTAACATCCTTCAGAATCAAATGTACTATCAAACTCCAGGAGCTGGTCATGTCTCTTGGCTATGGATGACAGGATCAGACTCTGTGATATATGATCCTGCACGACACAGGGATGCTGAACAGCAAGTGTTGTGGGAGGACACTCAATGACTTGTCTAGACCATGATACTCCCCCTAAAGTTTTTGATACCCAACCTAACCTATTCATCTCCCAGATGCCTCATGGGTTCATTTGAACCACAGTTTTCAGGAGGCAGGTTCACATTTTTGTGTGCATTCTATGAAGCTCTAGCAAATAGTCCAGCAGGCCTATGGGAATAACTTTATTTTCTCTTCCTGCACAAGTAGTTACTCACAGCCAATGTACAACAAACAAGCAAGCATCAACTCTATGCAGAAGACATCAGACCAAGAAATTCGAGGAACAAAAGAGGCCCTCATCCAGGACTTGGAAAAGAAACTCCGATGCAAAGACAACCTTCTCCAGAATGGCAACCAGGTAAGAGAAATCTGCTGACTAAAAATCCAGTTTGCTGTGACTCTCAGTAGTGATGCAGAGACTAATTCTAGGACTCCAGGGGCTGGAGCCTCCAAGCTGAGGTAAAAGCAAACAGAAATGCTGGAACAACACTGCCCAAGCAGCTCTACTCAGAGCCCCAGCAGATCCCAGGGGAGTTCTTTGGGCCAGTTATGACCACAATAGTCTTTCAATGTGATATGGCTGAATTTTTTGCATTAGAAATGTTAAAAAACATCTCTTTCAATAGTGACTCCATTTTTAATCATGCATCAGAGGTAGTGAAAAAAGTGGATGCAAGTCTTTCAAAACCACAATCTCTTCATTTCCCAAGTCCCTCTTCACAGTTATTTTTGCTATTAGAAAGCAAAGAGCTGTGCTGGTGGGCCAGCTCAGCTCAGCCCTGAGAAGGCCCTTCCCCAGCAGAGGAGCAGCACATGGCCAATGCATGATGAAAGCTTAAATGTGTCAGTACTTAATTATTTATTCTTCAGAGGGACAAAATGCAATCCTTTTTACCAAGAAAACCAAATCTGGGAGAAAAATTTTCTTACCAGTAGGGAAGCCCATTGCAACAATCTGTAGTGGAGAGGTCTCCAGTGTGGGAACATTCCTGCTGGCTGGAGGCAGAGTGGTGAAAGCCCAGTGTTTATATACTGTCCACCTTTTTCCCCTGAAGTATAAAGGATTTTTTTCATTATCATCAGTGAGAACAAGTTTGTGGCATATATATAATTTTAAATACTGTAGGAGAAAACAAATAGGTCAAATCTGACTTAAGGTGTCCCTAACAGGAATGTCCTATCTGCTGTGAGAAATCTTGTCATAGCAAGTCAGCTTTTCTTCCCATAGGAAGCCAGGCTAAAAATAAGGCTTATGCAATCCCTACTGTGTGTCCTCCTCCCCTTGTCCTCCAGCAGTGTCTGAACCCACTGGCCAATCTCAGCCACACTTGATACAGACGTAACAACTCAGGGACATTAAGCTCTCACAGGTTCTGTGTGCTCTCTTCTAAAGAAAAGTCCCTCCAAACCTTCACCTACCCAGCAGCAGACACGTACTTGTCTTGTGCACAGTAGAAATTCAGTCAGAGCTTGACCTCAAAGAACCCAAACCCAAGTTAAGCTTTGTGGGAAGCAGTGTCAGGTGTTCTGGTGCTCAGGGGACTGACACACACTTCTAAATTAACTCAAATGGCAGAGCTTGAATGTAACTCTGCTCATCTTTTTCCCTGGGTGCTGCATCCATATTGTAGGAACTTTCTGTTCCGTGCCTGAAAAGTGTCCTTGCCTCCTCCCCAGCACACACCACTTCAACCAGTGGTTTTGCACTGGCATAAACTTCCCTTGTGCTTTCAGGGCTAGTGGTGCTCCCCTCTGGCTGTGCCTGCCTCTGGTGTGGCTCTTGCTTTTGTGGGAGCAGGGGATGCCAGCATCCACCATGCCTGCAGCTCCACAGCTGAAAACTTGGGAAGTTTTCCCAGTGCTACCAGAAAGGTACTCTGGGACTTGGTCTGGCTTGGGAGGATGATGCCATCAGTTACCCATAAATAATCCCAGCAGAGAAAGAGGAGGAGTGGAAGGCCACAGATGGCATTAGAGAGGCTTTGATGAACAGGCAGTTTAATCTTTTATGCATTTCAGTGCTGTATATATTGAGGCTGACTTCAGTAGGCATCAGACTGCAAACCCTCTGGGCCAGACATGGGGCTTCTATTCAGCTGCTGCTTTCATTGACAACACCCTGAATTTGTGCCATATTAACGTGCTCTTACAAGCTGATCTGAAATAGTAAATGGACTTCTGACTAGAATTCCTCTCCACTCTGCTTCAAGAGATTAACTTACGAAGAAAGAATGGCTCGCAGGCTGCTCGGACCAGTCAATGCTGCCTCTGTGCTGGAAACACAGAGTGAAGACAACATGCAGAATGCACAGGTAAATGGGGACCTGTCCCTAGAACAAGGAGTTCCTGGTGATTGTGGTCATACCTGAGTGGGCAGAGATGGGGTTTGTTTGGTACCAGTGCAGGGGAGGGGATGGCTCTCACTGGACTGTACAAAAGGGATGTGGGGGCTCTGGGGGTGATGGCAAAGGGAGGAGGAATTTAAGCACCATGCCTTGCTGGGCCTGATCTGTAGCAATGGCCTCTCCAGGCAGGAATTACAGCAGCTGCCTGTGACAGGGATCCAGGTGCCCATTCCCAACAGTCCCAGTGCAGGCTTGGCCAGGACAGCAAGATTTACACACCTCTCACTGGTTGGAATAAGTGACATGGGCTACAAGAGATCAGGGCCTTTGGGGTGGGATCAGTTGGGGTTTAGCCCTTCCTGGGGTCTGCAATCATTAAGAGAAAGCAAAGCAGTAATTTTAGCAGCCCACATTTTGATAGAGAAGTCTGTTACTACTGGCATTTTCAAAAGCATTTTAGCTGGAGACTTGCATCATTTGTTGGTTATTCAGGCCAGCCAGGAGCTCTCTTTGGCAATTCTGTGCTCAAAGTCAGTGGAAATGTCCATGATATGGCACTGGGTGCCTGTGCAGCCAAGGAAAACATCCCTCCTGCTGCTGCAGCACAGACAGGAGCAGGCAAACACCTGCCAAAGTGCAGTTACCAAAACTCCTCCATGTAAGAGGCACTTCAGGCCACAGCAAGGGAGGAACACACAGTTTGAGCCAACAATCACCTGGCAACAGCAGGCAAGAAGGGAAAATTACAGATGAAATGTCAGCGAGCAAGGGAAGCCTCATCTTTTGTAAAGAACAAGGAAATATTCAGTCAAAACAGGATGATTGACAACTTTACAGCATGGGTGAAATGCTGTTTAAAAAAAAATATTGGAAGCACAGACTGGTTTGTGTTTGGGATATCTTACTCCCATTGTTCAGTCTTACATTTAAATATTGTAGTCACTGACTCATTCAGCCTCCTGATTCCTCAGGAACTTAACTACACAGTGAGTCCATGTAACAGATCATTAGAATCATCAGCAGCTTCATCACTACAGCATCATTTCACAGGACAAGTAATAACTGCACAGAACTTGTGTGAGTGAGCAGATACAGGCTACTGTCTTTGAACCAGCATTGAACCCAGCCCAGCCAAACCCTTCTCTGTGTCATACTTCCCCTGAACTGAAGGCTGCTTTGTGCTTGAAGTTTAAATCTAAGCTTAAAGGTTCCACAGGACCAAGCACTGGAATGGCACAGTGCAAACACTCCAGAAATTTCCATGCAGTGTTTGCTCCCTCTGACTCCATTGCTAAAACGAGTCGCTGGCAGCAAACTCTATTGCATTTTCCAAACATCCAAGCTCCTAACAGGAATCAATCCTGGGTACTTTAGCAGATTTAGCCATGTGATTGTGGAGCTGTCAGCGAGCTTAGTTGGTGCTGTGATCTAGAAAGAAAAGTATTTTCCAGCTCAGCTGGAAATGTGTCCATTGCTGTTGGTACCATATTTAAGTGGGCACAATACAAGGCTCCTGCCAGAGACTCCACTTCTATTCCTGCTATGGGGAAGGACACTCTGTACTTAGCTCTCATTTTAGACACTGCCAGCAGTCCTGCCCCTCCCTGACAAAGGTTATTGGTTGGCCTAAAGCCTCGTGTGCCCAACAAAACTGCACCTATCACCTGTGCAGTGATGAGAAGCTCTGCCATTCTATTCATAGCACTTGTCACTGTCATGGCAAAGCCCACAGTGAACACAGAGGTCCTGGTGCAGGTTCCTTCACCTCTTGTCCCAGTTCAATCTGCTTTTAAGCAGCAGTCAGTATATAAACTTAAAATAGCTTTTCATTCAGTTTATACATAAATCTGTGTAAGTGAACTCACCTCTCCCTTTTCTCTTTTCAAGCACCAGAATGCAGAAAACATCAGGCTGCAGGTTCCTACAACACATGTAAGGTAAAACATAAAATTTATGCTATTCTTCAAGATTTTATTTCAATGTTTTTCTAGGCAGTGTTGGTTTAACTTCACTACTTATCACTTTTTCTAATGTAATAATTACGAAATTCACTCACCTCCTTTCAACTAAAATGCTACAGTTAGTGGATGGTTGATGCTGTCTATGATCTTGATCCAGTGAATTCTATGCATAGCACTAGAGGTTTAAAAACTCCATGCACTTTTTATTCTAGAATACTCAAAGTCAAAGCAAAGGCTGAGAATGCAAATGATGGAACACAGCCTCCATTGCTCTTGTCAATTCTTTTGGCTATTAGGACAAAGAGGAAGGTTATTCCTTCTGTGTTGAATTAAAGAACTGGAGCAAGAGAAGTGGTTGAGCAAAAGCCATCCCTGGCAGCTGAAAAACCAACCAGAACTCCAGTGTTGGATTCCTAAAAGTGTTGAGGGACTCCAGCTGCAATTGGAGCTTCAATGGCATCTGTGCTACGATAACTTTTACAAAATTAACTGTTTCTGTCACCTTTTTAGGAGCAGACCATCCTCAAGAGGAGATGAACGTGGACATGACTCAATCCAGGAAAAGTTTTTCCAGCCACGTTTCACACAAGTGCCTGAAGATGTGGTTATTGAGGAGGGGAGATTCTGCAGGCTCGACTTCAAAGTAATGCCAACTTCTCACTTCCAATTCCATTCCCTCTTGGGCAGTGGGGCATGGAGAGAGGTCTCTGAGCTGCAGTGCCTCTGCTTTAAAAAGTCAGAGCACTAAATGGTGCAGAGTCTTCCCAGGTGCAGTAAAGCAGGAAATAGCAGATGGCTAAATATCTCAGCATTTTCCTTTGGAAAATGTAGATGGAATTCGTTGCATAAGAATTTGGTTAAAGGTAAATAGTGGTAAATATGGACCACCACAGACCTCACTGGGGAGAATGAATAAAAAGCATTTTGGCAGGAAAACTTGTGCTTTGCACGGGGATTCTGCTACTTCAGTGGACACATCCTGGACACACATCCAGTGAGGCCTGTTTAGGACTATCCTGCCTTTAATGAGACTTCCCTGAAGACTCTGCCCTTGCTGGAACAGACAAGGTTCCATTATCTTAGAGCTGTTTTACTCTCCCTCACAGGTTAGTGGGCTCCCAACTCCAGATGTGATGTGGTACCAGAACGGAAGGATGGTTCATCAAGATCAGTTCCATAAAATGATCGTGTCGGAAAAGGGATTCCACTCATTTATTTTTGAAGCAGTCAAGTCATCTGATGCAGGGACATATGAATGCGTGGCTGTCAACCGTGCAGGAGAAGCATCTTTCACAGTAAAAGTGGAAGTAATTGGTAAGACTGAGAGCACTGATAATTTCCTGGCAACATGTGGAAAGTCTCAGGAATCTAATGCTTTCCTCCCTGCATTTGGGACATTAAACAATGAAGAAACTGAGGTAGCAATCCAGATAATGAAGCTCAAACAATAACAAACACCTTGCCTTTTCCAAGACCATTTTAATAAATACACCTGGGAGGCCATATTTCTTCAAAGCACTGCTAGCAGGATATTGAGATAGAACGGGATATCCAGAATTTAATTAATGTCATTAATCTTCCAGGATTGATAACATACATTAATTGACTCTCCTTCTAAAGTGGATTTTGTTTACTACACCCTCATGCTCATGAGAATTGCCTCTAGGCTAAGGAGATAAGTAAGGAACACATGCCCTCCTGAATTTAGCATTCTGAAATCCCAAAAAACAAGCATGATACGAGCATTCCACACTTCCAGTAACTCCTCCTTATTTTTCCTCTTTAATTTAGCAAAAGAACATCACATGCCTCCAACTTTCATCTTCAAGCCACAAAGCAAAAAGGTTTTTGAAGGAGATACAGCCAGGCTCGAGTGCCAGATCTCTGCCATCCCAACCCCTCGGATTTACTGGAAAAGAAACAACGAAATGGTACAATATAATACAGACCGAATAAGGTATCCTGCTGATGAGTTGGCCATTGGTGTGTTACAAAACAATAACCGGTATTTGTTAAGTCAGGTTTAAACTGGCTGGTTTCTAAAAGCAGCAGGCTGGAAAGCTGGACCTGCCCCTCGTGTATGACACAAGGGCACAGCCCCTGTGCTGGACAGACACACAGTTTCTGACAGACACACAGCCTTGTTTTGAGGGCACAACGTGCCTGGGTGCCCCTCCAGTGCCAGCAGCAGTAGCAAGGCCTGAGGAGAAGAGAATCACAGCTTTAGGACTGAAACATGCCATGTTTCCTCATGCTCTGGGGCCACAGAACACCCTTGATGGGCATCACTGGTGGCTCTTAACACAAACGCAGTGTTTATGTCTGAGCAGTTTGCTGTGCCCTGCAAGAATCGTTCTGGGGCTTTCTCAGCTCCTCAGCTTGTGAACTGACTGTAATTTCAGCACCTTCTCTCCTCCCCCCTCCAAGCATTAACACCTTGATTTTTCAGCTTGCTACATGACAATACTGGAAGGATTTGCCTCCTGATTCATAATGCAAACAAGAAGGATGCTGGTTGGTACACAGTGTCTGCTGTCAACGGGGCAGGAGTGGCCACATGCCACGCCAGGCTAGAGGTTGCAAGTAAGTACCAGGTCCCAGTGCCACAAAAAACTGCTTTTGTGCTCAGAACAGCCCTTCAAGATCATCCTCACGAAGCTCAGACTGCTGGCAGGATTTCTTTCCAAAGATACTGAAGCAGACAAAATGTGACTATGCCAGAAAAACTCCTTTGTTTAGTACCAGGGCACTGTGGTGTGTCCTTTGCACTGTTTAAAGGCTGTAATTTGATTGGCACCAGGAAGGAGGGTGAATATAAATCCCTGGTGTCTGAGATATTGTCTTGGCTGTTAAATTCTTCCCAAGGGTTTGCTGATTTATGCTGCAGATTAAAAGCAATTGGGCTGCTCTACTGTGGGTCTTTCTGCAGTGTGGGAAGACACTGAAAGAGGCTTTTTTTCTCTCTTCCAGCACATGCAAATAAGCCACTTCCAGCCCCAAAGCAGTTACGGGTTCGACCAACTTTTAGCAAGTACTTGGCACTTAATGGAAGAGGACTGGATGTGAAACAAGCTTTCTCACCAGAAGGAGAGTTTCAGCGTTTGGCTGAGCAGTCTGGACTGTATGAAAGTGATGAACTTTAACTGGAAATGAAGAGGAAGACTCACACCCATAAGAGACAGTTACAACATAGATGCAGTTAACTGGTGATTGCTCTAATTAGCAAAATACCTATTTACATATTTTTATTTTGACTCTTGCACATTCAGCTGTTCCCATTTTACCATGTTAGATTTTATTTATATGGTTTGGTGACTATAACCATTAACTGAGTATTGCATTTTAACTATAAAGCCTAAGGAAGCAGGTTAATTAGTTTTTACAAGTGTGGGTGGTTATAGTTCCACCTGTGCTTGGTTACATGTTAAGGTAGATTGGTTTGTACTGCTCCTCTAATATCACTCATGATAATATCAGAAGTCTGTACTGTCTGAATACTAAAACCAAATAGACTAGAGTGTTTTTATGAGAATAAATTAGAGGCAAATAAAATTTTAAATAACCAGCATCAGTTGTGACTCTTCTTTGATCTGTTAAAAGCAGCTTTTGAAGGTCTGGCATCAGCTGCAGTCTAGAAAAGATGGATTCTTACTCTCCTAAGCCTTCCACTGGTCCCCTCCTCTGTCTGCTCCCACTGTCATTTGTCATCTGGCATCTCTAAGATATTTAGTACAAACTAAATGCTGCCACCCCCTTAGCACTAAAACATATCAGTGAGGCAACATCAGTATTTCTTCTCCTTGCACAGTTGACCCAAAAGCTACATTATGTATCCTATA
This sequence comes from Calyptomena viridis, assembly GCA_013390005.1. Taxonomy (NCBI): domain Eukaryota; kingdom Metazoa; phylum Chordata; class Aves; order Passeriformes; family Eurylaimidae; genus Calyptomena; species Calyptomena viridis. The sequence continues at coordinate 187,646 of WEIV01022212.1, forward strand.
GAATATAAATTAAGGCTACCATGTCTTCCTTCCTTTAATCAAGGAGTGGTTGTGACTTACCTCACTGTTGACTCTCAACACCCTGTTGATTTGAACCAAGTGGTTTCCCTGCTGCTATTGACAGTCACCTTGTTCAAAACAGTACTAAACACCATGAAACAGGATTTTGCCAAACTCCAACAAACCAAAAGTGAAGATTTTTTCTTGCTCTAAGAAAATTTATGAGGGTTGAACTAGGCTGAACTCCCACAGAGGTGCACAGTGCTGTCCAGCAAACCTCACAGGCACCTTCCAGAATGGAAAAAACAAGGCTACAGCTTCACCCTGCACTGCTGTACCATTAAACACCCAAATCTGAACTGCACAACACTGACTACTGAAATCCCAACAAAATGCTGCAGCTGTACCACCACACTCCTCCTCTGGGCTGCCAGGGGGATGAAACACTCCAAGAACTGCCCTGATGCACTTTGGCAGGTTGGAAGTGATGGGACAAACCAGTACCCACTTTGCCCACGGGCTCCTTTAGGAGGTTGGAAGGTCTGCATTCCCCTCCCAGATCTCTCTACACACAGGTCACCACAAGGCTGGGGTGACATCAACTCCTTACCAGTAACCAAGGTGTCAGCACTCACTCCTTACCCCACCTGCCACCCACCCCAAAGTGTCACCTCAGGCCAAATGGCTCTGACTGCCCTTCCCAGCACGACTTAGTGAGGACTGAAATGGCAAAGCATTAGGAGCTGTTGTCACCCTCTAATTCCAGCCTATGAGCATCCCCTCTTTGCCTTCTTTCCAGGGATTCCAGCACAGGGAGCACAGACAGGAGCTGCCTGAACAGTGTCCCACCCCTGCCTGGAGCCCTCCTCCTCCGAGGATGATCCCACAGCAGGATCTTAACCCTCCCAAACAACAACAGCCACATTTACCATGAGAATTTGCTGTTGGGAATAGCCCAGACCCAGCTGAAAAGAGGCATCAACACTTGCTCTGTGTCTGTATTTCCACACTTTTTTAGAAGACTTACAGTGAATATCATTATTGAGCTGAAAACAGGTCTGACTCAGTCTAAGGAATGAATCTGAGCAAGTAATCTTACTTGAGCACAGAAATGTTTTTGAAAACATAACCACAATCCTACAGTTGGTAACAACCATAAGTGCAATTAGACGAGCTTTTCTCTTGTTTACATTGAGATAAACCCTGGATTTGGTTTTGTGCCAACATTACAGATGAGTATTTGGCATGGGAAATCTATAGCAGAGAGACAGGAAGAACTGGAAACAGTGAGCCCAGCTGAGCAGAAGCACATGCTGGTGTTCCTGTCTCCTCTAACATCTCTGGAGAAATCAATTCTATGAGGCCTGAATTTAAATCACATGTTTATAAATTGGAATCATGGTAAAATGCTGTGGAATCAGAGCCAAAGGCCTGCTTCACACACTTCATTTAGCACTGATGTAACACAACAAAGAGCACGTGAACATGTCTCAGTAACAATGAACTATGTAAACCAGAGGTATTTTATTTAAAGTAATGGAATAAGGTATTAAAGTAATAAACTGTCTGGCCCATGTTGGGTGAGATCCAGATTCATAAGCAATTGCTGTTTTGTGAATGTACTGAGTAACTAAATAAAAGAAATGGGAATATCTTAAGCCTGTAAATCTTGTGAGTGCTCCATGTAAAGTGTTTTTCCAAGGTCTGGATTAAGTGGTCAGTCGTGAATGCAGTGGAGCACAAGAACTAACAAGGATTGTATAAAATAAAAGTTCAAACTTACTTCAGTTCAGATTTCATAAGCTGAGCTGCTCTGTTTTCCCATTTTTGATAGATGGAAATACATCTCAACCTCATTATCCCCGTGGAAGTGGGGTTCTGTGGGCTGGTGCAGCAGTGAAAGATACACCTTCATCTCACCTAAATCAAAGCAGGAGAGAGTGGAGAAGTCATTGTTTCTCAGGCAGAGCAGCTGGCTGGGTAGGGGAACCAGAAGCATTAATTGTACTTACATTTCTATTTCCTTCATATACACGTATAAATATTTCTCAACATATAATGCTGCCATAAACCTCTTCTGGATAATCAGGTGAGCTCTGACTACATGTGAAATCCCATTTACTGAGACATGATGCTGCCATAAAGACACAAGGAAAAGCTGATTACCTCAGGCATATACAGCCTCTTTTCTCAGGTAGCAGCAGGCAAGACAGTAATTCATTAAAAATGCAGAAATCCAGTCAGTGCAGGGAGCAGATCCAGGACCATCCTTTTCATTTTTTGGCAATAGTTGGTGTCTGGTCTGTACACTGGTTGCTGCTCTTTGTGGGAATAGATTTCATAGCCTTTTGCAAGGTCAAAGACTGAATTATTAGTCCTTATTACTAACAATATGAGGAAACAAAGGGCTGAGACAATTTAAAGGGATAAAAGGGTAACTACCACCAGCCCCCAGTTTTTTCCCTGCCACAGAGGGTGCTCCCAGCTCCTCCCACACCAGGTAGGTCACATATTGTGATTAATTCCTGGCTCCTTGTGAAGTCACTGGTTGCCTCTTTATCCTTGTATTCATACTCCAGGAAGCAACAAAGACAGTAAAACTGGGAAAAAATATTTCAGAGGTGCCAGGAACTGGCTGTATTTCCTGAGCTACTCCTCAAGTTTCACCTCTGTGTTTGCCAGCCTAGGCCAGCACTGGAGAGAGGCAACAAGCCCCAGTCTGTGCCTGGTTGGAGTCAGACACCCCCTGTTCTGCCCCAAAGAGGCCACAGCCCTCCAGGGCTCAGCACACAAACCCTCCCCTGGCCTTGCTGACCGGCTGTGCCTCTGTGTCCTTCCCTCTCCTTATCCACCTTGTTTGTTTTAGCCTCAATCCCTGCAGAGCAGGGCAGTGCTGGAGCACAGCACAGATAACACGGTGCCACTGGAATGTGTGTGGCATGTGACAGAGCAGGAGCCCAGAGTTAGCACAGCACAATTACAACAGATTTGGTCCATAACGTCTTGTATACACAGTTTATGACAGATCACTTGAAAAGCTCAGATTCTTCCAATCTAACCAAGCACCTTCTGAAGTCAATGCAGTGTTTCCTGTGCAAAATGAAAGCCTGAAGAGAAGGCAGGGAGCTGGAATGGAGTTTCACTGGTTTCTGCTTTCCCTCAGGATCCATCCTTGTCCTTGCCTCCAACACCTGCACTGTAAAAATGTCCCTGCTAAAGGAAGAGCTGCTGGATGATGCCCATGTCTATCCAGATTTCTGTTTCCTTGCACTCCAGTGAGTTGTACACATGCTGCCAACATCTTCTTTCCTTGGACAAAATTATTGGCTCATATTCCCTTTCTTTGTGCTCTGGAGTCATAGTCTTTCCAAGCATAACACAAATGTCCACTTTTACCTTTTCATGGGTGAATTGCAAAGCTGGAGCTAAAAGGGAGAATTCTGTTTATAAGATTCCAGAAGAGTTTAAAATTACCTCCTCCTCATAAACATGGGTCACACAAATTCCAGGCTCATCTACAAAAACTTTTGCACGTGGGCAGCTGTCTCCATTGGAGCAGCTGGGAAATCACCATGGTCAAAGAGCCTCCTCAAAGTCAGCCTTTTCCTAGACCCTAAACCCAGTACTAGCCAGGTGAGACCTGTACAGAAGGTCTGGCTGAAGCCAGTCTTAGTTTTGTAGCCAAAAGCTATGAAAACAACTGTTAGTTTTTACTGCAGAGGAAGGCAAAATATAACTGAACTTGATTCAGGAGTGGTTTAGTGACAGGACACTTAATTTAATGGCATTGTTGCTTGTAAATAGATCTGCTGAGTTCTGTACAGAGAGTAAAAACCTCTCTAAAATTAGAGCTTACCTTTCTTCCTAACCAGGTGCTCTGGGGCCAAACCAATGGGGACAGTGTTAAGGAACAGGTGGGCTTCTTTCCTACATCCTTAGAAACTTGTATTTCTGAAGCTGAAGAACACAAAAGGAGTCACAGTTGTCCCCACTGTTACTCAAAAAAGTTGTTTCTCCACAGGATGCTATTTTTAGCATGATAGGAATAGCAAAAGCTAGACCTATAAATAAAGAAAAATCATTAATTATGCCCAAAAAGTCAAATGAAAGCTTGTTCAGCAAGGTCATACACTGAACAGCAGAGCTGGCAGCAGGGTCAGATCACTGAGTTTTAGCAATGGTAAAAAGTTGTGAGCTGGGCATTTGCCCAAATGTTAAACAGAAACAGAGGTATGAAAATCAAATGCAATCTCCTGGGTCACAGGCTGCATCTACAGCAAGAAGAAAGATTTCTGCATCTTCCCTTTGCTTTACAAAAATACTTCAATCAGTCTCTGGTAGTTCTGTAGCCGGGGTAAGTCTGTGCAAGGACTTCTACAACGTTTTTTTAAAACACTCTTCTACAAGAAAAGATGGAAAAGCCTCCAGGCTGGCTGTAAACAGCACTGCACTACAATGCCTGCCATCCCTCAGATCTGAAATGACTGTGTATTTCTATATCCTGGCTTTTTGCAAGGGCCAAAAGGAAAATCTCCTTCCAGTCAGATGGAGAACATTTTTCTCCACAAAGCTGCCCATATCTTTTCCTGCAGGAGTGATTGCTGCTGGTGTCCCAGTCAGCTGTGCTGGCTTTGTCTGGGATTGTTTTAATTGTCTTTTTTTAACCCCCTCTGGTGTTGGATAGAGTCATTTGGAGTTATCAAAGCTACAGGAAGGGAAGGAACATCATCAGGGGTCTCCATCCACTGAGGACAGACAGTCACAGCTCAGAGCTACATCTCTACTGCAGAATTCCAGCAGGAATTGTGTGGGGGTCTGTTCTTGCAGAGGTCCTTCCCATCCCCAGGCAGCTGCAGCCAGAGCTGAAATCCTGTGGCAATCTGAAAGACAGAATATCTACACAATGTCAGTGATTTTAAGATATTTTAAGTGCTTTTGTGCTGGCTGACAACAGCTGCCCCCAGGGAGGGAAGAATTTAGTAGAGCAACTCGGAAGGAAATTAGGCAAGAATGAGGTGGGACAAGAATTTAAAATATTGTCATTCTTTCAGCATATCTTGTGTCTGCTCAGGGAGGGGGACAGAGACTGCAAGACCTTGTGCTTGTGAATATTTCAGGACTCAGGCCCTTGATATCTGACAAATGAGCACAGAGGAAAGTTGCAAGTGTGAATATAAGGCCATTGCCAGCTCAGGGCTTTGTGGCTCTTTGTGTGTTCTGGGCTCTACAGGCACACAGCTCCATTGGGGAGCAAATTAAATATCACTAATGTAAAATTCAGGAAAATGAGAAAAAGCAAGCACAAGGAGAAGGATGCTTCAGGCAAGAGAGCAGAGTCAAATGCATGAGCTCAGCTGGTAACAGAGACTGTTCACACAGTTGAAATAAAACCAAAGTCCTCTCCATCCCCTTATTTTTTCTATTTCTGGATAAGAGCAGCAGGATTGCTAATAAAGGTATAAAACACTTGCTACTGGGTGTTTTCTCCAGGTATTTCAGGTGCTGCAGTTGCTCTCAGAACCGCCCAGCCTTGCAGAGCTCTGGGCAGGCACCTCGACAAATGCCTGAAGGACATCTCTTCCCCTGCCTTGTTCTGGGGCTGCTGTGCGGTCCCGAGCTCTGACAGCATCCCGGGGCTGCTCCGTTCCCAGCGAGATCCTCCATCTCCAAGCACATTCCCACACAGGGACCATCACCCCTCCCTGCCACCGAATGCTTTTCCTCGTTAGCGCGTCAGCTGCTCAGCCTAAGGAGGTTAGTGCTTATTTCCCGACAATTCCCGTCCCGGGCGCCTCTTACCTTCAGAGAAAAAAGGAATTAAATCAAGCTTTCAGGAAACCCCCAAATGCCTTTCCTTGGAGCGGGCGGTCCCAGCCGGCGGCACCAGAGGGCGCTTCCCTTCATCCTTGAGCCGGACGGAATTCCCGGAACATCCTTTTACTCCTAAACCCCTTTCTGCCCCGTGGGGACAAGGTGTGACGTGCTCTCCTGGGCCGGAATGACTGTTTGTTCATTCCTAGGACTCAGGAGGAAGTAAAACGCGTGTCCAGCCGCCAGCCCAAGGTGCCGGGAGAAAATCCGGGAGCAGCACTGGGATGCAGTACCCCCTGCACACACGGTCCCTGTCTGTTCTGCTGCTGCACATCCCGGCTTGTGCACAAACCCCGGCCCCCAAAGCACCCGGAACCTTCGATAAATCCTACAAGGAGTTGATTTTAAACCCGTCAGGGTTCACTGATGTTGTACTTTGGTCTCTCTTTTAGAGGGATCCGTTTAAAATAAAAGCCACGTTCCCTTCACTTCCCGAAGGGATCTGTGGGCGTGCAGGACCCCAGGACGTGTCGCAGGAAGCACAGGGCACTGCTGCTGTGTTTATCTCGGGAACCCCACAGCCTGACAGGCTGGAAAGCACCTCTGGCATCTCCAGCCTTTCCTCCTGGCAGCCCCTCTCCTACCAAGGGCGACAAAAGTCTTTGGAGTCACTCACTCAGAACTTCCCAAAAGAGCTTTCAAGCATTTCCCAGCCTCTCCCACCCTCCTCACAGCCTGTCTGGCTTTTCCCTGCAAGCTTCATGCCTTGCACTAACACAAGGGCTCAGGCAAAGCTTGGAATACCATAGATGTGCATTGTCTCGGAACTGGCTCTTCAGGGAAACAGATTTGTCCCGGTATCACTGGGCTTTTTGCACCCTCAGAAACGTGACTAATACGCAACAAGGCTGTTTTCCTCATTAAAATCTTAGTTTAATAAACATGGATTTGCAGCAATTCTCACTAAACTATTTGAGGGAATTTTGTTTTCTCATTGGCATCCTGATCACAGCAAGCTTCTTGGAATAAATAATGGAAGAACATGGGATTGTAGAGCAGATCTGTAGCAACCCTGGTCATCCTTCAAGCCAAATGTCCTTAGAATTTGGTTCCCCCCCCGTTTTCAGAGAAAGGCCATGTGGTCAGAGGGAAGGTTACTCTGAACCACCCCACAGAACATGCCCAAGGCTGCCTTTCATCTCCTCTCCCTCACTTGCTCCCTCAACTCCCTGTTTTCCTATTCCCATTTACCTGCAGCCACACACCCACAAGCAGAGTCTTCACCTTCACTTCTTCATCCCCTGCCAGGCCTTAGAAAGGTGAAGAAAGGTGGATTTTCACAGAATACAACACGAGTCACTTTGAAATACCTCCATCACTTTTCATATGAACTCCCAACAACACACTATGAAATAAAGTCTGGTTGAGAGGAGCATCCTCAGGTGTGTGCAGTGAGTGTTCTCTGGCCACACACAGTGTCACTGCTGTGCCACTGACTCCAACGTGCTCAGCTGAAGGTGCATTAATTAGCCCAGCAATGGCTCAATCAGCAATCAGCCCCATCTACTCCCAAACTGCTGCTGCTGGGGCAGAAGGAGTGAGACTCAGTTCCTCCTGCATCATTCCCAGCAGGAACTGAAGCCCCTGACAGTTCAGGAGTTGCTGTGGCCCCTTTCCTGCTGTCCTTGCCAAGAGGCACCTTCTGCACAGGGAAAACAAGGCTCCACGTGCTGTAACTTCCCCAAGGGCTGCCCCTGATCCACAGCCAGGGAATTCAGACCTCCCCAAGACCCTGGAGCTACAAACTGGAACAGGAAAGGACTCTTGTTTTAAAGACATGGCAGTGGAGGAGAAAGCATGATGAGAAACAAAGATATATGACAATAAAGGTTAAGGTACTTTTATTATAAAAGTCTATACAATGAGCACCAGACATAGCAATGCAATTATATCTGGTTTAGTTATATATATTCCATATCTATATATCCATATAGATATATAGGTTTTGCTTTTACCAAAGTAAAACTGTTATATCACAAAATGCCTAGTTCTACCATTTATTTATTGCTCAACAAGGATGGCACAAAACACACTCAGCATAACTGTTGCCATGCTTATCTACTATACTGAGTAAACAGCCAAACACTGCATAACAAACACAAAGCAGCTGTTAATTCTGAATTGGAACCAGTCTGATCACTCACTCACTTATAAAAATATTGGAATCATATAGATTTAAGCATTATAAAGGAGGAATATATTATTTAAAACATTTAAATAGTGCATATTGACATTTTGCATGTGGTATATAAAACACAAACATTCATGTACAACACTATACAGTACACATTAGTTTTAATGTTTGGATACACCCGTGTCTGCAGACTGATAGAAAAGGAACTGAAGTGTACATTGCACAATGGAACTGAATAAAATTGGTAAATGGTCTCAAGACTAGTTTAACCTCATCATTCTCTAAGGTCCCAGATCACTTTGCAGTTAAAAAAATAAAAATGCATACCACCAGTGCTCGATAGTTTTAGTGCTTTTTTTTTCTGAATTCCGAAGTTACATGCCTACAAGCAGAGTAAAACAAACCAAGGAGTATTCTACAGTACACAAATGAAATCTGAGCACTAAAAATCCTACTTGCAACCTATTTCATATGCCTCATGAAGAACAGCAAGTCTCTGAGGTTACATGCAAGCCATTTCTTATGTCATGAGAAAGTTCATTTTTGGTCTTTCATAAAGCAGAGTGAACCATAGCTATGTTGATATTAGCCATAAAAACATGCAGTGAGAGTAGGTGCATGCAAAACATGGCCACAATCAAACTGATACACTGAAGAAAATAAAAGAAAAATTGAGAAAGCACCAGCTGAAATGAACATTTTGATTTTGCCAGCTCAGAAACAGCTGCATGTGGCTGCTGCAGAGCCTAAAGCCAGGAGCTAAATCATCATTCAGCACAGCAGATGTGATACTTAAAACATTTAGTTTCAACTCTGAAGCTAAACCATGCAAGGCCCATAAACTGTTTTGCTTACATCGTAAGGGTTAGATAACTCATTTTTATTCTCCAACTGTAAAACAAACCCGTGATGAACAGCAGGAAGCTTTGCACTCCAAACCGACGCTCACCCTGCGCTGTGTGTTACCTACACTGAGTTTAGCCCTTGTCACCAGACTTATTTCAGGTACAGTGGGATTTTAACTGTCCTAAGCCAGCTCCTTCCTGCTGGAGCCACAGCAGTGTGAGTGCCATCGGATTTCCCAAACACCCAAGTGTTCCTTGTGTTCCTCAAATCTTCCGAGAGCGGAGGTGCATTATCCAATTCAGACAAAACACTACGTCACCACCGGCTGAGAAACAACCACCAGCAAAATGATCAAATGAACAACAGTAACACAAGTCCTGTAGGCAGCATGTGATTGAACTTTTCAGTTTTCCAAGTTTTAAAAGCCACTAAGCAAAGGTCACTTTCTGGTTTGTCCACTGTCATCTTTATCAAGGAGGAAACGTGACCGTTAATGAGCAAAATCCATAGACGTTAATTATTACTGTGTATAGGTGCAATTTAGAATACCAAAAATTAAAGTTGTTCCACGGCAGTCCTTTGAAAGGAATTTCAGTCTGTTTAAGTGTTCCAGGAATAAGAGCTGTACCCTTAATTTGCTGATTATTTTTTTTCCCCCATAATAAAAAAAATAGGCAAGAGGAGTAGTTCAGTGTAGCATTAAGGTATTAATAATTTCTTCAATAATGCAAAAAAGTTGGTAATAACAAAAGTCTCAAAGTTCTTGAATGCTAAAGCAAAAAAAACCCCAAAATGCTATGGTTGTTTTGGAACAAGATGGATGCATCTGGAATACAAAACTTTGATGGAAACTGTGTTTGCTAAAGTTGGATAGAGCAGTCTCGAGCTTAGAAATCTGACGTGCTCTCTAGACAGGACCTACTTACCCTTCAAACTTGTCCTAGTGGCACCACAATAAAGTGCACAAACTGTTCTCTTTCAACAGTGCATGACACATGAACACAAGCACCCAACAAGTACAGGGGTAGTATATGGAAACACCATGTTACTCAACACGTCGGAAGAATATAATTTAAATTGATTTTGAAGAATCTTGCTTGCTGATAAGGACTTCCAACAGCCTCAGTTTGGCTTTGATTTTCTTGTACTCCCTGTACTCATCAAGCATTGGGACCCGATCTTCTTTCTGTACGTTCCTGGAAGAAGCAGCACATCAAAATTTCAGCTAAATCCTCCACCCTGCAGTGAGCCAGACACAACAGCAGCTACAGGCAGTTATGTCAGGGCAGATGAAAACATTTTTGGCAGATTGTTCACCAATAACTGACATGATATTGTATTTTAGTTCATTGTAGTTAAAATTGCCATCACCCAAAAAACTGACCTGCAAACCCAGCAGCCTTATTCAGCACAAGTGCTGCAGCATTGTGTATTAATTGATTTTAGTAACAGGATATGAACACTTTAATTTCAAATCCCGTGTACACATTACAGAGAAATACAAATAAATTTAAGTCAATCTACATTTTTACTATATGTAGACTGACCCACAAACTGACAGCAGAGAATTATTCTTATTTAAGTCTGGACTATAATAAATTAATCTAATAATCTTATTAACCTCATTATTTGCCATTGAAGTCAAAAGGAGTAATGTTCCAAATTCATTAAGTGCACAATAAAGCCACGTTCCTGGAATCTGTATGACCAATGGTCCAGGAGTTTGTAGTTTAGGAGAAATAGAGGAGAAAGTCTAAAGTGAGAACATCTGCCAGTCAAGTGACTCTTAGGAGTATTGTTAGTTTTGTTCATGAGGAGAGACACCTCAAAAATATAACATGACAACATATATTCAAATAAGAAGCCTAAAATAACTAAACAATGCAGAGAAGAATAAAAATTATATAATCCTTTACTGGTGAAGCAAACACCCACTGTCAGGACTGACCTACTGGAACAAAGGAAAAATAGACAAATTTTCCCACTCTATTTTAAAAAAGAGGGATAATACGAGGGGGTTTTAATATAAGAATATGCTTTTTAAATGCTAATTTTTTTAAAATGGAAAAACCTCACTTTTTCCACTTTAATAATTATGCTTTACAGACTGTAATAGAGGAAGCAAAACCCAGGAGCAGGCTTCCTCCTCTGTTAAAAATACATGAAGTTACCTCCTTCAGGAGATTATTCATAGCAGAGATCAAAACAGATCAGATTCCATTTGGCAACATTCACAGAGAAAGTTAAAAAAAATACTTGGCTACACAAGGAGGCTGCTGCCCAGCATCTGGTTTTGTGCTAAACAAACCTTCCATTCTGCTGATAAAACTCCTCTTCAAATTCTCGTAATGTCTTACGTAGCTTCTTTTTCTCAGCTCTGGCTTTCCACAGTTGCTCCAATAATTCAGGCCTAAAAATTTCAAGAGAAAGAAAAATACCATTGGCCACAAAGCAGAATTAAAATTCCTCAAAAAGAACTGAGGTAGCTGCACTAAGAATTTATTTGTCTGGCTCATAAGGAACGTGCTGTCTGTCTGATGGTCAAATATTGGCAACAAACTGCTATTAACTAGCAGTTAATAAAGGGGCAACATTTTCTGCTGCCTACACAGCTCAAGTAAGGCTGGAGAAGGTTTAGGAGACACTGAACAATTCACTGAATAAAAAAAGATCTTAGACATGTCAAAGCAAATCCAAACACTTCCTGAGAAGGGCTGAACATGTCACTCCCTTCCACCCAAGCTCATAGATTTGGTATCATGACTAAGTACAAAAATTCCATATACTGAAATGCCCCTACATGGAAGCAGCACGGGTGCTGGACAGCCTCAGGTCCCGGGTCAGCTTCTCTTGACCATCTTCAACATCAGACTCAGAGTTTTCAACTGGGCTTAGAACAGGCTGGGTTTGGGCAGCAGTTTTTAAGATATCATTCAGGTCTGCAGACAAACCATCGCTTTCCTCCTCTTCTTCCTGAAAGTCAAAGCAGAAATTTAAAACAAATATGATGTATTTCAGTTCCCTATTATGAGTGCTGGGAAGTATTTTTTTAAAATGCACTGTACATACCTTAATTTCTTCAAAAAAATGGGCAGTTTCACCTTCAATAATGGGCTGTAACATCTGCCCCCGTCTCTTGGTTGATGGTGATCCCTGCAAAAATGGGAGGTTGTTTCATTATGTGCAATTAGACATCAAATGCTCTTTGAAGTCAGACTTTTGTTCAAGTCACCCAATACCTAAAGGGATTTCCTCTTTCAGATGAATAAGACTGCAAACATACTTACAAAGCACAAACAAAATAACCACATAACCCAAAAAGCTCAGACTCCCAAGGTATTGTTGACATAGAAATAAACGTGGTAGCTCATTATTTAAGTGAAAATACTCTTATTCAGACTTAAAATAAAAAAGACTTGCTCTCTTCAAGTTTTGTAGAAAACTCATAAAGCACAATGACATCTCTGAATTTCCTATTTACTCTTGTTCCTCCCAAATCAAACCACAGTTACACCAGGCAAGAGCTGGTTCTTGTCTTCTGCCAGGCATATATTGGGAATAATCCTGCCAGGTTCTTTCTTTAGACCACTCTGAAGCCCTGCAGTTGGAAATGTGATGTCAGAGACACCTACTGCCACCTCAGAGTCAAAATCCTTTGAACTGCAGCCTGACCCAGGTGTCCCTGTGCTGTGCCTGTTGCACACATGCCACAATGCTCTGCTCATCTGTCACCCCCAGACAGCAGAAGCAATTCCAACAGATGGACTCTGAACAGGAGAAAGGTGGAACACAAAAGCCACACAGACAATGACCTGTCAAAAAACATTAGCTCATGAAAGGTAAGGAGTTTCCTGCCTCTCTGAGTGCTTCCATACAGGCTTCAGTGCATGTGATTAGAGCATTGTGATACCATAAGAGGTATTTCATGGAATCAACAGTCATAAAAACAAAAAAATCCATTCTTGAAATACCTGGCACTGAATACAGCCTACTTAGAAATACCACTGAACAACCCTTGGTAATGACAGAGCTCCTCATATCTCCTACAGGTTTCAAAAACAAAGGCCTGTGAAAAATATTTTACAGGTGTTGCCTACAGCACAGATTAGGAATCATATTGCTGAGATCTCTTCTGAATTTAAAATCCTTCTGGTGGGCTGTTACACACCAGAGCCTTTACTATCATCCTTTACTTCAGAGCCAAAAAAAGAACAACTATGATATAGCCTTAAGGCTACCTAGAATATCAAATGCATCTCAGCTGAAGAGTGAGATTTTTGAGGTGAGAGCTGTGGTAAAGCTCAACTAGTCAGGGCACCACCAAAAACCTGTGACTCACCAGTCATGGAGAAACCTATTGGTGTTTAAGAGCAACCTGTGTTTATGGAGTTCAAAAAGGGATACTGATACAAAAGCCCTTAAACTTTAATACGACTGTGATGCAAATCATATTTTCATTTAAAAGTAGTCACCAAAAAAAAATGTGCATGCAAGAAAGGCAGGATCTTGACCTGGTCCCTTTATCTCAAGGTACTTTGGCTTAAAGGGGAGAGCTAAGAACTGTCAGTGACAATGTAAACAGCAGATTAGGTTCCTGCTGAGTAAGCCCAGAGAACTGTCTGTATGCAAAGAGATTATCTCCCATCAGCTATGCAGTCCCTTCCTTCCACAGGGGTCAATAGCTAACTCCAAACCAGGTATTCTGCACCTTTGGTTACAGCTCCTGCAGAACAAAGCCAGCTGGCTGCCATTCCCCAGCTGTTTTACAGGTGCTATAAAACAAGGTTACATCAATTTCCTTGCACAGTATGAACACTTTTCTTCCTTATCTCTTGCAAAACCACAGAGAGAGGAAAGAAAAGAAGAGGGAGCACTGCAATTCAGAAGGAAATGAAGTGAAAACACAATGAAAAAGCATGGATGTTGTACAGATGCTGCAGGCATGGGGAACATGTGTCACTCCAGGGAAGTATGAAGGAATGAAATGGTTCTGTCACTCGGGCCTGTGCTGACAGTAACCTGCTCTGCAACTGGTGTTACTATTCTGGGGAGGACTAAAAGTACAGGATGTCCTGTGGATCCAGACCTAGCAGTGACTTGGGAATGTCTCAGCCACAGCAAGTTAGCACAGCTCACTCAGTTCCACTGAGAACCATTTACTTCCCAAGAGCCATCAAGGTCACAGACAGCTTGGAACTGCTCTGTCCTCAGCAGTAAATCAAATGCCTCAAGTACAAGGACAACATATCTTCCACAAGAAAGATGTTTAGGGAACAGTGTTACTAGCTTGTCTAAAGGCAGCCTAGCAGGTCCAAAAGTGGGAAAATAAATAGAAATAGCATTTGGTTTACTCACAAGAATAGGAGTAATGCTTGCTCTAGTTAACATTTGTTTTACAAGTCTGTATCTGTCATAAAGTGGCTTCACAATATGTCTTTCTTCTCTAGTAACCTAAAGGCAGAGAAACCACAAAATTAATTATACCAGTCACTAAATAACAGACAAGCAAACACAAATTGGTGTGCTTTTCCTGCCAGGCCATATACATTCCAATTAGGAACATAAAACTGGTTTAAATTGTGTGCATGGAATGGGGTTTATGCAAAAAAAACGGGAAAAAGTGGGTGCCTTTTTCATCCTCACTTTAATGCCCTGTATTTTTCAGGACAAAGGTTTCAACACTTCCTAAAAGTTAGGGGAGCTTCAGTAGAAGCAAACCCTGTTCTGCAATAGCCATGGAAAAGAGGCAAAAAAGGGACCAAGAACTGAGGGAAAAGATGTGTGCCTGGCAATGATGATGGTTCTATACAGAAATGACAGGGAAAAAAGAAAAAGATGGAACTGTAGAGAGGGGATGGGAACTACCTTTTCATTTCTGTTTTTGTGAAATCCAGAAAAACATTCCTGGCCTTTTCCCAGGAAATTCAATAATCTTGTTTATTTTTAAGATGTCTCTTTGCCTCACAGACATATAAGGCATCAAATAACACCAATCACTTTGCAAACTCCAATAACCTGCTGAAAAGGAGGCCTATTAATACATACTTTTTTTTCTTTTTTTTAGAAGTCAATGCAGTAAGTTCCTCGGATGCCAACATGGAGGCCAATAGATACCTTTGTGTTTTGGAGAAGGAAAAAGAAGAACCCCCACACCAGCATTAAATTCTGGTCTTACTACTGCACAAGAGTTACTGTTGTCTACACATACAATGACAGAGTTGGAAGTAAAACCAAGTATTACCGGCCGTCCATGTTGGCTTTCATAATACAAGAGGCTTTTCTGGAGAGATGTTTTCTCTTCTATCAAATGGTCCTTTGTCATTTTCTAGCAAGAATAATTAACATTTAATCAAACACAAGTCACTTTAAATGTTTTTCTACATTACCAGCTATAGAGATGCCTTAGCCAAACCTTGCTTAGTTAATACCATACATCCCACCTTCATCCATTTAAAGCTGTCCAATATTGTCAGCACACACTTGTCAATATTTATAAAGAGTGAGCAAGGAAAATGTGGCTCATCTTGATAATTTCCACACAGTGTCTGAAATATGAGGGCCTGGCAAAGGGCTGATACTAGAGGCATCATTTTGTTGATAAAGTGGTATCTGAAGTGTCTGACAGTGCCCTATTTCCTCTTTTTTCTCTTGGAAAAGACTCTCCATAATGTTATACTTACTTTTATATCCTCTGGCAAACATCTCTCAACTCGTTTTTCCTTTAACCTTTTCAGAATGAGTTCAAGTGTAGCCTCCTTGCTGGGCTTCTTCTCTTTCTGCACAACCCGCATCTCGTCTTCGTTTTCTTCATCCTCTTGGTCAAGAGAGGAACCAAAGCTTTTTGGGAGTGTGTTGCTTCGTGGACGTGTTTGAGGTATGAATTCTCCATCTGAGCTCCTCTGCTTTGCATCTGAAGTGAGAAAAATCACTCAATCCAAAGGTTTAAGAGAAAAACACTCTCGGTTCATTTAACTGCAAATACAGCAACAGAGCAATTTGCATAGGAAAAGTTTCTCTCCTAAGGAACTAAAGCCACAAGAATAATTTGGTTTTTGAATAGTTCAGAATGTAGAAATTAAACACTTTTAGTATCCTGTGCAATTCTATGGAATGACTTAGTCATTTCATTCATGTAGATAATTTGTGTTTGTAGAAAAACAAACTGTAGCATCTCTTACCTTTGATCTGCTTTCTCAATTTGGTAAGTTCAGTCATCCATTTTAAAACTTTTGGATTGGCTGCAATATCACTATAGGAGGGCTGAAAAAATACAAATAAACTACATTTTAAAACAAACACACTAAATCCTATTTATAAATACTTCTTTCAAGATTTGGTAATGTTTGTGACAGTGAATGTGACCAGTTACACGGATGACACTCAGCATCAGATCAGATCTCAGTGTCAACATAAGGGACACCACTTGTGAAAATAAAAATAAAACTGAAACAATCCCCGAAGCTGAGGGTGGTAAGACACTTCTGCTTTTCCACACATCTCATCTGAAATGCCCTCAGTCTCACAGCAGATGTGTCACTCTATCCTCCTTTGGCATTATGGCACATTTTCAGACAGCAGTGTGTAACAAAATTCTTCTCATTTGTGATCCCCCAGTTACTCAGGGATGGGCTACTTAGCCCTGCCATGCAGCCCCTCACCCTGAGTAAAGACAGAAGGGGTAACCTACCTTACTGTTTTTCTCTTTTTCAAACTGTTCCTCAAATTGCTTAATTTTTTTCTGTAATTTCTTGACAAGCTGATAAGGTGTCTTGTCTTCCCTTTTGTCATCTTTTGAGCTAAAGGATGCTCTTCTTGTTCTGTATTAAAAACATTTCAAAAATATTTAAATAATTAAAAGAGTGCAAACAACTTGTACATTTAATTAACACGTGACTAAGTTGATGGTTTTTAGTCTAGTTCATAATCCATTTCCTCTCTAATTTCAGTAATACCCATTACAGAAAAATAGCATTTGAAGTGCAGTAAACTCACGTACCACCTTTCTGGTGGTTCTGCAGTTCTTGAAGTACAGAATGAAGCCTGGGCTAGAAGCTACCTAGAAAATGCTCACATCATCTGCTGGTCTTACTAATAAATTTCTTAAAGATTCCTAGAGTATGTGCTTCTGGTTTTATATCACCTTTTGCACTTCTTCTGTTTGCTGCTTTTCCAAAGCCTTTTTATTTCAAGACTGACATGAGAATTTTCAAGTACATTTATTACACAAGGTGCCTGAAAGATCCCTCAACACAGCCAGTGACATCTGTAGTTCAAGATATTAACAATACTAATCTAATAATCTACTGGTGCAGATCCTTATTAGTTTCAGAATGAGAACAGGTATTACATCAGCACTTTTCTGCAGGTCAGTCTTGTACATCATTTTAACAGTGCTTGTCAACTAATTCTGTGGCTCACTGGAGAAAACGTGGGCAAGTATTTCAGACAGACAACTGGAGACTCTAAACTTCATCTTTCCTCTTCTAGATTCTCCCACTTTTATGAGATTATTTCTCCTCTAGCAAGCATGGGAATTGCTCTCAAATTCCCTTTCCCAGTAGCAGCAGCAGACAGTACAGACCATGGGTTGTTAGTTTTGGAGGGTCACACTCCTCCGTGTCACACAAATGACTTGCAATTCATTTAGTGACAATTCTGCTTTAATAAACTGCATTAAAAAAAAAAAGAAAAGAAAAAATCCAGAGCTTACATAAAATCATAGAGCAGAGTCCAGTAAAGCCTGGTAAAAACAAAGGATATAAATACTACCTTCAGCCAGGAAGTGCCATTACAGCAGGTCATCAGAAGCCCTGATTAAATGCCAGGGAAAACTCTGCAAGCTTGCACTATTTTTATACTCTTTCCCTCAGCATCTGTCAGAGGCCACTTGGAGAGGGAGAGACATGATATCACCCCAGCTGAACCTCTGTCCTGACTCACTCTGGCAGTTCCTGGGCAGCCAGAACAGTCAAATGGCCACATAATGCCATGTTTGACCTTGGTCTTCCATTAATTTGTATCATGAAAACCCATGAGGTTCTTAAACAGCTGCATTTTCATCCTGGCAGCAACATTTCCTGCCCCCAAAGCCACAAGACTGCACTAAAATACACACCTAACAAAAGAAAGTGCTTTGGATGAAGAATCTAAAGCTTCTGGATCATGCAAGAAACGTTGGCTTTGCCCAAAATCCAGACTCCGATGTGACAGGATGGGATGACAGTCCTCTTCCAATGGATGATTAGTCATCCTTCCAGCCTGTGGGGAAAGCTGGGCTTCTCCAGATTCACTGTCCTCCTGCCAAGATTTGAAAGCAGGAAATGGATCTAGAAGATAAAAAAAGGAGACAAAATAGTACTTTTTCTGTTAACAGAATTACAAACAAGAGTCAAAAGGAAACAAAAATGAGTACCCAATGCTTAGTCTTGTATGCTATAGAGGATGTGGTGTCATACACAAAGTGAATAAAAACATTGAAATACATCAGAAAGCTACAAATTCTGTCATATAAATGAAAGAAAAAGGTACTGAAATGAAGTATGCACACTAGGATCCCTTTTTCAAAGTGTATCTTGGGAGTATGCATTTCTGAGCAGTTCAACAGTGTAAAAGAGCCTTATTTATGTATAAAAAATGCAAAATTAGAAGAATATATTTATTGTCCATTGCAGTATTTTGCTGTGGAAATTAGTTTTCATACTATCTGCAAGTACTTTGAAAGATTTCTCCTCTTGGTTTTGAAGAAGGTAACCCTGATAGTACCTCTTTAGGTACAATACCCATTTGGTTGTTTTAAAAGAGTGTTTTTAAGATTAAATCTATCTTGACACCACTGAGAAAAAGAGATTTCTTAATTTGTGGAAGGTGATTTTTTAGAAAGGAGATTCCAAAACAATCAGTTCTTTCAAATCCCTATGAAAAGTTAATTGCTAACATCCCTTACAATTCTTTGACATGGTTTTCTTTCTGTCTAACAAAAATGCTGACAGGGCCTTCCAAGCACCTTAATTTCAAATCCCACCCCCCTTTTCCTTTCAAGAGTTGCCTGTATTTTTCCAGTTCAAACCAGAAATTTGAAAACTGGGTTCAAAGTGTGCAGAACAACAATAAAACCCACAAAGTAATCTTTAAAAAAAAAGTTAACCCTTGTACCTGCTTTCCATCGTGTATTCACTAAGCATTAGTGGGATTTTTGGTCTTGTTTTTCAGCTCTGATCTTGCCTGTTTGCACAGCACAAGATACAAGAAGGGGACCTTTTCAAACCAACAAAAAAACTGCAGATCAGAATATTCCCAAGATATAAGGGACAGCAGGTGAAGGGTTAGTTAGAAAGCAAACCATAAACTATCAAAAGGCAGATAACTGAACGTATGGCGAACCATACTTACCCTCCCCTTCTCTCTGCAGATGCATTGTTTTGAAATCAATGAGGGGGAAAGTGATAGGGCATGGCGCTAATAAAATGAAAAAGAATGGCAAAAATACTAAAGTGAACACACAGCACAGTCAGAACAAACTATACATAACATGTAAAGCAGGAAGATACAGTACCAGGGAAAAACACCCCTTCTTTTGGGCCAGGCCCTGAGCACTCTCAGCTTCCAAGCAATTCCCATGGCAGGTAAGGATGCTCAGTCCTTAGGCAGTTTGAATTTTTTTTTACTGAAAAGGTTTACAAAGAACTGATACAGAAATAGTAAAGACTTAATGTAGTTTAATAAGAGTCTCATGCATCCTCACATGAACGAAAGGCAAGTTCTAAATAGGTTTTGGCTCAGTTTATAATAGAGATTGTGGTGATTTCCAAAAAGCAGGACCAATGCAGAAAATATACTCAGAAATATTAATTAATCAGTCTGCATTTTTGCCTTAAGCCAGCAAGCATTTGATGTTCATTTTCAAGAACTCTGTTGCTTACAGGCCTTTGAGTTTTCTATTAGATTAGCTTTAATAATCCAAATCTTTTAACAAAAATTGGACTAGTACAGATTGCCTAACAAAGTCACTCTACTTCAATGGAATGCCACAAGGACTTGCAGTGCCTTGGAAGGCTGAGATCCTAATAACCATCTAAAAAGAACTGAAGAATAGCCAAAGTTAAAATACTTCACGATGAAGTAACACCTTGCATCATGATTTAATACCAAGAAACTTACAATATAAATTAATATACGTATACTACTGTCTTTTCAAAGTAAGGGTCATAAAGCTATTTGGAGAAGTAAAACCAAGGCGACTTTTAAGAGCAGATTCAAGGAAATAATGAAAATGGAAGCCACAAGCCTGAGAATATGTATTAAATCAGATTAACACAAATAGAGGATGCAACAAAATGTAATGTGCAAGTAAGCAATTAATGTAAATAAAACACTGAGAATATAAGCAGGATTTTGATGATTTTTTTTTTTACCTTAGAACATTTATTAACTTGGGCAACAAGAATGAAAGCCTGGGCTCAATGTCTTTGGATGCCAGAAAATCAACTTCTCTGTGGCACGACAGAGAATGTGCAGTTTGCTGGGGCTCAAAACCACCAAATATTGTACAAATCTAATGAAGTTGCAAACCTCATCATTTGTAAAAGGGTTAAATGGATTCATGAAGGCAATTAACTTGGAAAACAGTCAACACCAGTGACAAGTTATCAATAAGTTACCACCACTTGAGCTTCAGGACAAAGGTGTGTGCTGACATGTGACAGCTCTAAGCTGCACTGTCACAGCTCACACTCTCCAGCTTTAATTCACTAATTTTAACATTTCTAACACTGGCATCAGAGGTTCAGTGCATTCTTTTTACCAGTGCCTTACTCACATTTGACTGGCATCTCAAAGAAGAGCTGGCACTGGAACAGCCTTTGGAAGTGAGCAGCTCATCCCTGCACAGTACACCTGCACTGCATCTGGCAAATTGTATTTGCAAGTTTTTAAAACTACCAGCAAGTGGACTGTGGCCACTGCACTGTCAGGGAAAGCTCACAGGATTTTAGCAGATTATTTCACTTGCATTTTTTAAGGTGTGACAACTCCACATATCAACACGAGGCAGAGGAAATTGCATTTAAGGAACACGTAAGAAGAGAAGTATTTTGAAAAGCAGATATTGATGAGAGTGTTTTGCTCTGGTTACAAAGGGGTTATGGCTGTTTTAAGTAAAACAACACTCTCAACAGTTATTACCAAAAATTTGAGCAACAAAATTCAGTAGAGTCACAAACTCAGGGGATTTCTAAGCCTGGAAGAATAACGTCAAAAACATAAGGAATACTGTCTGAGAGAAAACTGTTTCCAATATTTTGCTTTTCCTAAATTCCAAACAATTGAGGGAGGAGGGGCACAGAAATAGTATCCATCTGCAACTTTAGCCTTTACTTGAAAATTAGAGCCATTTCCAATGACATGGAAACGAACACTTGACATTCCTGATGTTTTAAACAAAACAACCAACAGATTTTTTTCAGAATAATGGAAATATAAACTGCTGTGTTTAGCAGTTTAGTGACTTTAAGTCGAATCCAGCTAGCATTAGAACTTCAGTAATTTACATTTAAAAAAAGAAAGACAAACAAGACACGATGTGAATATTAATTACATAACATAATTAGAGAAAGTGTTTTTAAAGACTTGGATGAGAGACTCAGGGTCATGGGACCTTTAGGTACTTAAAAAACAAAAACAAAACCAGCCACGTAGAATGAAACTTGGGCTTATTTTGCCTTTTTTTTGCATTTGCTGACTATTTTTCTTTATATTTTTAAGGTCCTTAATTAAGTTGCAGACAGTTCTGAAACAAGATGGGAACTTTGTCACCACTTGGTCGATTTTATCACGTGGACAGGAACACATTGCTGAGATCAAACAAAGGGAGGTGCAAGTTGTCTGCTCTCCTACTTCATAAAATGGTCTGTTTATCACTCCTAGTCAACTACACTGTGAGCTAAAGGGTGCAAATTACCTTCCCATTTGTCACCATCAGATACATTCTTCAGATCCAGACGTGGTACTTGGACACCTGGAGCTTCCTCAGACACACAACCGCCGCCATCCCCCGGCACCTCGCAGTCAGGATTTGCATTCAGATCACAAGTCTTGCTACTTGAATCCTGTATTTAAATAACACAACTATTTTATTGCTACTTAGCAACTGGAAATCGAGTCTTTAATCAGTTCCAGCACTTCTGGAAATTTTCTGGGGAAAAAAGGTCTTTCCAAACTCGAGGAATTGTAATACTCACATCTCCCAACAGCAGCCAATTACTTACATTACTTACAAAACATTCCTTACACAAGATGCATAAGTATAAGCTTGCTCTGCTGCCCCAAGTTTCTGTGAAGTGAGATGATCAGATCTCTAACAGAGGTTTTGCAAGCCTTGCTGCAGGCCAACCAACATGAGATGTTAAATGCTAAATTTATTGGCTTTTTTCACATTTGTATTTCATATAAGCTTATAGGATGCTGTATCTGTATATAAATGAAATCATCATCTTACCAGAGCCATCTCTGAAGATATTCTATCATTGCCATCAAGCAATATACTATTTTCCCTAAAAGAAGACAGAGACCAAGTTATTTTAAATGGACAATAAATACTTTACACTCCCCTCACATTTTATTCTTACAAGCCCCAGTCCAATTTTAGCACAGGCCATGTATTTACTTGGAGCCATAACCAAGATTCTGAGGAACAAAAGTTGCATTACTTTTTTTTCCCCACTCTGTGATCTTCACACAGAATTTCAAGCTGGAACACGTAAACAACTGGACTTTAACCAAGTTGGAAATAACAACAGGTCAGAGCTTTATTCTCAAACTGGGAGTATATATTTTAAAACTCAATTCAACTCAAAGTGAAATTTCAATCAGTGCTGAACTCAAACTGCAAATTAACAAAGCTTTCTGGCTAATCACTGTTACCAGCATTAATTCTTCAATCATTAAGAGCAATAAAATGTGTCAAAACATTTCAAAGAAAATAACTTTCTTCTGTTTCTCCTGCCCAGAACATAGGATTTTTCACCAAAAAAGCCATATCTTATAGGCTTGTACTTGTTTTCTCTTTCAAGCACATCAAGTTCCATGCCTTTTATGTCATCATGATAAAAAAGTAACTCAATTTTATCCAATTTTCACATGTGAAAAGTGATGTTTAGTTCCCCTCCCTCACATTATGCTGTGCTGTCACAAATCACAGTTGGATACATTTCACATTTCAAAACTGAAGTTGCACATTCTGCCATGTCAGTGACAACAGAAAACCACAAACCTTTCACTATTATTTTCTCCATCAACATCTGCATCTTCATCACATGGTTTCAATAACACATCTGCAGTCTGTTGGCAAAAAAAGTATCTTTAGAAGATTTGGGAATGGCATTCTCAGCTGAAAACATCTCCATAATCATCTCTGACCACAAAACACCCTCAAGAACTAAAAGCTTCTTGTGTGTGGGGGGTGTGGAAGTCATACTTTTTAACCATGTAGTATTTTTGCATCCAAAGTAAGGGCAGTAATCAGGTGTTTTCACCACCAGAAGTCAGACAATGGCTTTCCATCTTCACATAAACCATTTTTTATTATGTATTCAATAAGAGTTCTACCTCAAATTGTCAATCAGAGCATGAAGTCTGGGGTGACTAAAACCATGGCAATTTGTACAATCTAATCTTGAAAACAACTGGATTGGATGTTGACTTGTGCTCAGCACACATGAAATGAAATAACTCTGACAGACTTTCCAAAAGGAGCTACTAATCCCTGTTACTAAATAAAGCAGCAACAGAATTGGAAGGGGGTGAAGAAATGCTGGCAGTTCTATGACACCATCTCACAAAACAAGTTAAGAATCCATGTCACCATTTTGTTCACTAAAAGTTGCCACAGGATAACTGACTACTTTAAGTATTTATGCCAAAGTCCAGGACTTGATTTCTTCAAAAAGTGTTTTATTTGGGGGAATATGAGAAATTTGAAATATACAACAGGTCCTTTGGGTTTAGGCTTTTAAAGATAATTTTGTGAGAACTTCTGAAGTGTCTGCACATAAAATAAAGTTACCAGGGGAGCCCAAATACACCAACAGTTGCCACTTTGACACTGCTGACAGCAATATTCACCCTTACCAGAAAAACCTCCATTATTCTGTTTACATTATTTCGGTCCTCAAGTCAAATTCCAATTTGGGGGAAACAATTTTTAATTACAGTGGATTTGTAATGCTCCAGCAGATCATTTCAGTCTGCAAGATGAGCTGTGCAAGTCTTGCATAGTCACACTTATTGTGGCTGTGGAAACAGCTGCTTGTGTTTCCATTCCAGGCCCAAAGGAGAGCACACAGGCACAGCTTTCTTTTCCTACAACAACTGGATTTTCCTTTAACCTCTTCCCAAAAGTTACAACTCTCCAATAACATTGGAAGTGGTTTATTAACAAGCAGGTACAAACTGACATTATAAAAACCAAAACTTCACCCCAGAATGTCACCTACCACTGATAGCAATGGACAGAAGTCTATCAACCAAAAAAGGCCAACAATGACCCCAGATATGACAACAAAAGTGCTTCTATCAAATAAATACGGAACTACAGATTTGGTTTTTTTCATTAGAAGGGCTCATTTCACAGCTGCATATGGGCTACCTGACAGAGTGGGAAAACCTTTTTACTTTCTTGCATATTACTGTTACCCTTGATTTAATTTTTGTCAGCACAGATTTTCCAGCATTGCTTGATCACACAAAGATACCTTGAATGAGGCTGATCTCTGCTCACTAATAAAAAATGCTGGTGCAGTTCAGGCCATCATTACAAATCCAGGCCAGACATACTACAAACCTTCACATCTGATTATATGTGAAGACCTAATAATTTGCAGCTCAAAGCAAAGCTGAGGCAAGTTGTTGTAGAGGGCAAACAACTATTTCAACATTTACAGCTGCTGCAACACTGGGCTTCCATTCAGACTGTTTACAATACTTGCTTCTTTCAGTGACACCAAACTATTCAATTCAAGCATAATATATGAAAGCAAAGCCAAAATTAAGTCTGACACCTAATTATTTTGTGGTTTGTTGTTTACAATTTCAGTGGCCTTAAGAACTTTAACAGCAACTTCAAGTATCATTAACATTGTATTTTCTGAGCAAAATGGTGTTTAAAAAATACAAGTATTTTACTTTTACAAGCACGTTAGCAACTATGTGTCATGCAGCACACTAGACAGACTTTTCTAGTTTGGAATACAAATGGTCAATCCCTAGTTTTCAAGATGACAATGTTAAGTATTGAAGCTCTTCAAGAGGACACTAGATCAATTTTTTTTTCCTGAACACCCCAATGGTAAGAATTCTAAGTGTACACATCAGTCTGCAGGACACAAGCAATTCCCTACATCATAGTCAAAGAGTGAAGTAAAGAGGCTGAAGGAGAAGTAGCAGAATCTCTTCTAACTAGAGAAGAGATGAGGATGTGTTGAAGAGAACAGGACATCCCTGCCTAGCACAGAAGAAACTAGAATGAGAGAGAGAGGGCTGTAATTAGCTAATTATAAACCTTCCTAGCACAGACATAGTGAAGAGGCTGCAGAGTCTCAAGGTGACTGTTACTTCCACCCTGCCCTGATCCAGTACAAGGGACTAACTGGGCTGTGCTGCCTTCCCAGCACAGATGCTGTTCCAACCTGTGCCATGCTGGCTCAAACACTGACTCACCTCAGCAGAAGGAAGGGCTGGTACCTGTCAAAGACCAAGAGAAAAACATTAGGCAGGGTCCAAACAAACCACACCAAAACACACAAATCTCTCTGTGCATGTGGCAGAGCAGAGCAGACAAGTGAATGCACAAAGCTACAGCATCATGCAATGCTACATCAGAGCTCTCAGGAGAACCTGGATATCTAAGGCACTAAAGCCACAGCAACTTATAATTTGATACAGAGGAGACTTTTCCTCTCACCTGAATGCTTTCTTCTTCCTCAATTACAGTATCATGTTTCATAGCTTCACTGTCTAAATCAGTGCAAACCAATACTTCAGAGCAGCCTCCTGTGTTTCCACTGCTACCAGTGTCATTATCTTCAATAACATCATTCCTAAAGGTAAGAACAGAAAGACTTTAGGAACCTGTAATTCCACCCTTGAAAGCAAAATGATAAAACAAACAAACCCCACACTTTTTTCTTGTCCTTAAATAACATCAAACATCAGCAGGGTTTGGTTTGGGTTTTTTTGAACAGAATTCTGATCAAAGACACTGTAGTACCAAAAATTCCAATCACCTGTAGGCAAATTTAATTTATGTAGTTTATATATAATTGTTTTCTACATCAGTACATGACAGACATAGTAAAATGTATTTGATTCTTGTATAAAGGGCCACACACTTACCACACTGACCTAAGGAATAAAAGCACAAAGCCAGAAGCAATGACATACTGAACCTATGGTGACTCAGGGACATTGCTGTGGCCACACTCCCCTCAGTACTGAAGCCACTTTATAGCTACTATCACTATGTTCCCCTTCAGCAAGAAATCCCATTATTTCTAACATTTCATCTTCCTAAAATTCAACTTAAGGCTTATAAAAGTACAAGCAAATTAAAACTAATTTACACCATTATTGTATTCACATATACTCTTTATGTGCCACCATCCCTGTTACTACATGATTCTGTCATTCCTCACAAGCCTTTGCCTTCCTTCTCAGTCACAAACAATCCCAAACTGCTTTAAAAAAGGTCCTCCTCTATCAGATATAGAAATACTAACCAAGATGGATTTGAAATTAATATTTTAACTATTTTTTTAATTCCCTACATCATTTAAAGTTAGTTCTAAAAAATTTGCACTGGACCACTGTTTTGTAGTTCTTCATTTAACTTTGTGTTTGCCTTGTGCACAGTCTGCTGCTTTAAAGAACTCAGACAACCACTTTGAAGAAGGGTATCATGTATCCTGTCTTACAGCTAATCCACAGTGGAATGATGATCAGAAGCATTTGGAATAGTCCCTGTGCCAGAAGAAGATATTGGTTTCAAACCAGCAGTGATGGCACTTCGAGCCTCTGTCTCTGAAATCAGCCAACCTTTAAAGCACTTACCCTGTTACTGAAAGAATTCAGCTGCCACAGGACTTCCAGGCAATTATCCACTGGTAAATTACCTCAAAGACATTAAATCTCTAGCACTAAAACTCATGTTTAATTGATCATTACCAGCAATGATTATTGCTTTTATGATCAACTGCTAACTCTGTTCTGACCTCTTGTCACAAATAGGACTTCTGAAGCCAGTAAAGACTGAACAATTTAGAAAACACCATTCAAGGCTCTGAACATTTAATGTATTTCAGGCTCTGAGCAACACAGGAATTTAGGTACTGAAGTCTTAACAACATATTTTTGGAGGCTGGGTATTAATCACAACCACTTTTCAATAAAGCACCAAAATGTACCAGTTTCTCCATGCTGCCATGGCAATCACTACACTCAGAACAAGGCATGATTTACAATAAAAATAAAAGCTAACCAAATGAAGCTGCTGCTCTATGCAAATAGACCCACAGTGCTCATTCCATCCATTTCTGGCTGTTTCACTGGCAGCCAGAGCAGTAAAATATCTATGTTGACATGGAATGACAGAGTAAAGAAACTGAAACACCATCTACAATAGGTTAATATGGTAACATTTTGTCATAAACCACATCAGAGAGATAAGAAAGAAAGCACTTGGGTAAATGTAAGTTCTTGTGCTATTTGCACAGAATTCAGCAGTAAAGCAGATATATTTCACAGCATTTTTAGCTACAAGATCAATTTAAAATATTAGCTTCAAGAGCTGTTGATTACTGGCAACAGATGGAAGTTGGTGTGTTTTAAAATACAGAGATAAACTGAAGTCAATAGCAAAACTTATAGCTTGTTCGAGGTGGGGGATTTTGGTAGATTTTTTTGGAAGAGTTAAAATATACAGTCCTACAGAATTCATTAGACACAACAAATTCTTACTGGTTGTTAGATCCTTCCTCATCCCCACTGGGATTTGATTCTTCATTGTTACAGCCCAGTCTGTGTTGCTGGATATGTTTCAGATCGTTATCTAAGCTGCTCTGCAGGTCAAAAAGATGCTGTTCCACAGCTGCTCTAATTGTTCTTTCTAAAATGCTAAAAAAAAAAAAGACAGAAAGGCAGAGATAAACCTTACATGACAGGAGTCTCTGATGACAAATACTTCAAGGCAGAAAGAGACTAACTTTTCCAAAAAGGTACTAGAAATTACTACACTGGTTTTTATTTCATAAGATTTACATAAAGTATTATCAAGTCTATCAACAGTGTTGTAAGAGTAATCAACACTAATCAAAGATTTTCCCTCCACATTTGTAGACACAATTCCACTGAACTGTACTCAATATCAACAACTAGAAGTGGTGCTAAAACCACAATGTGAATGATATCATAATTTTAAAGTCCAAAAATAATGGATCTGAGTATAAAACCAACGTGTTTTGAACTCTAGATCCTACCAAACCCTGCTCTCAAGCTCCTGCAGCCAACGTTGACAGACATTAAGTTTTTCCTACATTAATGTTAAATAATTCACACTAGAATATGTTCATTCATGTCTATAATCAAAACTACTGCATTTTTTTGAAAGAATACATAACTTGTATGCATGTCCCACCAACAGCATAATTCTAACATTTTATATTTTCATTATACTTACTCTGCAGAGGCTGGCAAGATACTTATGGGAGAGATATGAGCACTGCAATAAAAAAGAAATAAGTTGATGTAATGAAGAAACTTATCACACTAAATAAAACTCTTGCGAGTTAACAGGAAGCACCTTAGAAAATACTTAAAACATACTAATGATGCAGCTAATAAAAGTAGAATAAATATGTAGAGAAAATCCAGATTTGCAGTCCCTTTATTATTTAAATGATGAAATCTTAAGGAACACCATCACAAGACAAAGTTGTAGAAGTAGCAATGCAGATTTCTGTCTCTCAAGAGCCAATATTTGGTATATTATGAAGCTACAAGCTCTCAGATGTATGGCCTTTCCCATGGGAAATACTAATCACTCTGTAGTCAAACATTTTCCTGACACCTTGCTTAAGAATGCAGATTTTAACCTTGCTGCCTAAAGCAAATTCCAAATTGCTCTGCTTTCCTCCACAGGTTCTTCCCTCCCTGTCAGACTGTTGCATAACTTTGTTCTGCAGTCTGGTGTAGGTTCACCAGACCTACAGCCCTCTGAGCACAGCTACAACACTTCAAGGGCAAGGCAGGCACCTCCCAGGGGTTTGGGGACAGTTGGTACCCTTTGGTAAAACATCTGGAAACCCCCCAGCACAAGGCACTTCAGCCTAAAATCATCTGGGGGTGCCAGGCTGGAAATCAGCATAACTAACACAATCAGTTAATTCACCTGTATGTGGCCCCTCTGGAATTTTCCATTCATATGATCACAATTTCCTCATTAGAAACAGAACACTTAAAACTTTGGACAAAGTGACAGGAAATATTGCAAAAGGTAAAAAATCTACTATAAACAGCAGTGAGTTGTAACACACACACCTCACTCAGAAAAAACATACTAATTGCAGTTTAACTCAGATGTGGGGAGGGAGGCAAACAAATGTTTTTTCTTCCTATTATACATAAGCTCAAAAAGATGAAACCCAAGACTTCAGCCTACTCTTTACCATGCAACAACACTGGTGGCAGCTAAATGCATTTTAAATACTATTTTCATGAATGCATAAGGTAAACCCTGAAATACAAGGCAAGCTGCAACTCCCTGGAGAGCAGAGCTGGCACTTCCTCTGTGAGGTGTCCCATCAGTTCTCATTTGCACCAAGAAATGTCTCTCTGCTTACCCAAGAATTTTGATACAGCCAAGAGTATCTTGGTTAGACCTTGTCAGATTCATTAGTAGTTCCACCACCAGAGAGCCAGACCACCTCAAGCAGACTTTCTATTTCTTTCTTCCTCCGAGTAGATGAAACACAAGCACTATATGCCTCTCAATTAAACAGAAGCTGATAAGGGAAGTGACTAAGGTATTTATTTAAAAATAACTATTCCAGTTTGCCTTGGACACCTTGTACTGGGCCAGCAGCAAAGTGCACTGTATTTAAACCCTCCATGTCACAACTGAACGAGCAGGTGTCAGAGGCTTTTAATTTCTTTTCTTTCCTTTTTTTCTATTTCAAAATAGACATAGTTTTGGGAAATTAAAACACCTGACACAGAAGCCAGATCTTGCAGCCACTGATTTCAAAGCTGCTGGATCAAACCACTTAGAGGAAATACTCTGGAATTTTGTATTTTTTCTTTCCATCAAAAAAATGGTAAGAAGTCATTTACAGCTTAAGATATTTACATTTCATTGGTATTTCTGTGCACAGAAGCTCAGCACAGCCCTGCTACTTGTACAAAGTTAATTTTCTGATAAACACATTTTGTTTTGACAACACTTGAAATAAAAAAAGTGAAGATACAAAGTTGTAAGTTCAGCTTCATGAACAAGAGAGAAGGAGCATGAGCAAGAATCTCAGCAAAAACCAGTAATATTTCAAAACATGAAAAATGTAGTTTCAAATATCCATCTCAATAAGTTCTACAAAAGCTGCAGTACAAAAGACATGCTTACAGTCTGAAGGTACTAAAACATGACTGTGGACACGAAAATTGATTTGTTATTGAAACAGTCACTCCTAGGACAAACTGGGAGGAAAAAAAGAGGCAATCAGAGCACAGAACACTGCAACACTAATTGAAAAAAGGAGGAAGAAAAACTCAGTCAAGGGCACAGTACAAACACTATTTATAGGAAACTGATAACCTGAAATCCATTTATTTTACCATTTGAGACAATGAGGAACTGTGTCAAGAACAGGGAGCACCAAACTCATCTCTAAAGAATCCAAATGATTTCAAACATGATCCACAGCAAAATTTTCCATCTGGGTGTGTAACCTTCAGCCCCCAGCACAGGACAGTTCTCCTCTGCTTTTATTCAACATCTTGGGTGCATTAGGGGGACTCAGCACAAGCTGTGCATAAGTCAGCACTATTGCAAAGCCTGGAGAATCCTCTTACTACACAAAGAATATCTCACATATTCAACTAATCACTTTAGCAATTAAGCACTTTCTGAAAGAAATGTGTCAGTCTTAGCTGAAAAACCATTACAACTCCTGAGCCCACGTACCACAGTTCAGGAATACTTTTTAAAAGCTGTAATTTCTGCTGCCAGACAGAGCCTTAACGCAGCATGACACAGCAAGACACAGAAAGGTAAACATCTTTGTTTCATAATGCTAATTCACTCCTGAGAATCCCTTCTGCACTGTCTCCCCATCCATAAAAGGTCCCAGTAAAAACATACCTTGAGTAGAAAAATACATTAACTAGAGATAAAACATGTCCAAGTTTTCCCTGGTAATTTCCTGACTGAACAGATATTCTTCTCTCTCATTAAAATAATCAGCTGTGACATTACTTCATTCCACACCATCTCCAAAACACATTTAACCACCCGTCATTTCAAAGTTCGTGCCTTACCAGCAATCACACCAAAACAACATTTCCCTTTCATATATTTACCTGTGCAGCAGAACTTTACAGGCCATTCTGATTATCTTTGCTATCCCAAAGGAACATTTCATGTAAAAATGCTTCATGTGGAAGGCAGCAAAGCGAGCTGAGGGCTGCTGGCTGTGCATGGTGCTGCCTGGGCTCCGGGGGCACTTCTGGAGTGCTGCACTAAACCCTGCAGTCTAAATAGAAATCGACTGCAACATGAGGTCACTCCTGACAATAAGCTGCCCAATCAACACTTGAAAGCTTTCCTAACATCTTGTTTACAGATTTTCCAGGATGGAAGCAGGGAGAAGTATTTGGATGTTAAAAACAGCTCTGCACTACAATAATAAATGTATTTTCTAGCGATTCGGGCAGCTGTGGTATTTGGGCAGAGTTACTATGAATTTGGTAGTTGTTAATATTGTCACTTTTCTCTGATCAGAGCTAATTAAATCACAAAAGCATTACAAATATTACAGAAGCAGTGAGGATGTTGCCCTTGTAACTGCATTTAAGAGAAACAAAGCAAACTGTTTATACAACTTAATGTCGTATCTCATATTCTCACACATATAATTTTGAAAAGCCCAAAACCAAAGAGTTTTTTACATTAGGCTTTTGACTGACAATATTTGAGATGAACTGCACAAGTGCAGCAAATACTCCTTGGCAAGGAACAGTGATGAAAAATTTGGAATAATGACAGAGAAGGATTCTAAAGTAATTATTTCAACAGCAATTCAGCTGCAATGCTGAGTCAGTGATTCTTTTCTCCACAAGTCAGGAGAGCAAAACCCAAAGAGCCACAGGGAAAAGGCTTCTGGTAAAGGAGAACAGTTTCCTTTACATGCACAATTCCAACCTGTGGCCAACAAATGCTCCCTTGCTGGGGAACAGCTCCTAGATCACTCAACAGGTTTATTTTAAATACCATTTTCAAGCAGTCACTAAACCACACTGCATTAATGATTATCCACATTCTCTCCAGCTCTCCAACTCAAAGTCAAATTAACACCATGCACTGCAGGAAGGTCACAGGTTTCAGACAGAACAAACAGAATGAGTAGGGAAAAAAGGTAGTGAGCAAAATTATAAGCAAGTTACAGTCCAAATAACCAGGAGGAAGGTCTTGTAGGAACCAAGATAACCAATGTTTAACATGCAGAACATGCAGTCTCAGCATTCTTTTCCTTCTCTCCACGGAGAGACCAAAATACACAAAATCTAACAGTAAAAAGGCAAAAAACTCCAGGTTAGGGAACTGCAAGAATCTTGTTTAAGATCTACTTCTCCTCTTTTCTATATAAGCTGCCACAGGCCCTATGTCAAGACAAAGAAAAATAATCCCAGTAAACCCTGCATTAACATTTGCTTTTTTTATTTTATTTTATTTTTTTTACATCAAGAAACTAAGACCAGAAAAAGGCCATTAAATACATAAGAGCCTTTAGGTTTGGGAAAACATTTACAGTATTTATAAGTAAAACATACTTTTTCATTCACTATTTTTTTTAAATGTTTCCTGCACTTGTTCTAGTTTTACAGTCAGAATTCTCCTTCTTCTACAGGATTCCTCCTTCTCCTTTCCCACAAATTATGTAAAATGTGACCATAATTAATGCCTATTCATTTTTAATTAACCTTAAACATTGAGTAAAAATGTTTTTCTCTTCAGGCTATCCAATTTAAACTCTCAAACATGTTGAGTTTGTCACTACTGCTGTGTTTACACATTCCAGAAGCAACCCAATACCTGTGAATAGTAAAATTGCAACTTTTTAAATTGAACTCGGACTAAAATTAAACAGCTTTATTGCTGACAAGGATAATTAACAATTAAAGTGTAATTTAAATTACAAACCAGAATTATGTTTCTCTCATTATTTTATATTTTACAACTAGAAGGAAGTGTGCAGGCAGCAGCTGAACAATTTCAACCCAAAATCCACATTCTTGAAACTAATAATTCTTAGGCAGTAACTTTACTCAGATTTTCCCTATGTTTCTTCTGCTTTTAGTCACACTTTTGTTATAGATTCCTCCTCACCCCTCCCTACAAGTTCTTACATGCAATGCCCATACCAAACACATGCTGTGGAGGGGAAGAGAGAAAATTCACCATCTGTAAAATGTAAACCCCAAGTACAAGTACAGCAGACTTAAAAATAAAACCTTGTCTACTACAACCAAGTAAAATATAAATCTGTGTATTACAAGCAGGTGCAAACAAGCTCTCAAAAGGAAGTATTTGATGTTGATGCATCTCCTTTATGAGGATTGCTCTTAAAAGCTGACTCCCACTCCAACATTCCTGCCTGTATCACACTTTGCAACTTCCAAACCTGCCCACAGCCCTCTACCACCATGTGACAAGAAATATTCCAAGGATTTCCCACTGATAGGGAGTGGTGGAAAGATAGTACAGAATGTGTTTGTATCTACCACTATACTTTTTATTTCTGCTACAACATTTACTGTTTAAATACCACTTTACAGTTGCACTAAAATATGCCCTTTTTACCTTTCTCTGCATAAATCACCATATTTAATCCAATGTGAGTCCTACAGACATTCCTTTGCTGAATTGGGGAAGTTCTTTTAACCCATATTTTACTATTATAGGAACTGCATCTACTTCTAAAGCTTCAGTTTGTAGACACCACCACTTATGTCAAAATCCTGACAGCTTCTCCCTTTAGCAGAATAATTTATAATCCAAACTTCAAATCCAAACTCCAAGGCAGGACAGAGTTACCTTGTTGATGCTGTAACACTCCTGGAATCTGAGAGACTCCCTGTCATATCCAGATGCACCACAGCTGGCCTTTCAACAGGTTTCTCTGTGCCATCTTCTGGAAGTTCTTCAGACTGCTCAAGCTTTACATCTTCCTCTTCTTCCAAGAGATCATTGATCTAAAATACATTTAATCAAAGTTAATGGACTGAAAAGCTCCTTTTAAGAGGTCCAGGGAATTAAAAGAGGATGAGAGGTATGAAAGTAATATGTGTGTGAGAACATTTCAATTTTAGAAAAAAACAGGCACACTAGGCTTGCTTTTATGTAAAACCATAAATTCCACATCATTAAAAAGCTACTTTTCAAACACTGGACAAAAACTGAAAACTCTGATGCCATAAATGAACAAAAGGAGAGTCAAGAAACAACAAAATCCAACCACACTGAGGTCCCAAACCACAGAACCTTTCTTCTCTATATGACACAGATAATTCTCCTCTATTCCACAGGAAGCCTTATTCATGTATCAGAAGCCTTTTCAAGTCCTTCTAGGGAAGGCAATACAGAGGTCTGTGAATCCAAACTTTAAAGAACTGAATGAACACTTACAAAGTTTCTGTGAAGCCTCTGGTCTATTTTTGTTTCTTTGTTTCCAAATACAGATGTTTGTACTGAAGCAGCAAAATATAGCCAATTTAAAAACAATATAGCCAAGACACTCAAGACAGCCACGTTCGTTTTTTAAAAGGCAACTATGTCTTAAACATGAAAAGATTAACAGAACAAAATGATCCTTTGACTCCCAAGGCCGCTCTGTGATTGATTACTGATCTCCCAAACTTGCAAACCCAAAAATTAAGGCAGCAGCCTCAAGAAAACGTTTTATAGCATCTGCCATGAATGTAAAACAAAAACACAACTAAGAAAAACTGAAACTTTGGAAGTTTAAGATTAGGCAGAAGGCAGAGAGGGGGTGTTTATTTTCAAATAGGGTGTAATGTGTTACATGGCACTACATTCCGGGCAACAAAGAGATTTTCTCTGTCATTGCAAGAGGATGTGCCAGTGAGGCAAAGGCAAGGCCACCCACAGGCTGGGGCAGCTGCCAGTGGGCCCTTGTGTCCCCTGTGTCCCCAGCACAGCGCCCCCGGCAGCAGTGCGCTGTGGACACCTGGTGGAGACACCACGAAATTCAAGGGACACCCTCCAGCGGAGGGGAAACGACAACCCAAACCACACCCCAAACCACTGCTGTGTGGGGAAACCCTCCTGCTAAAACACAGCCGAGGCAGCGGCTTCAGAGCAGGAGAGCAGAGCCCAACTCCAGTGCCAGGGCAGCTGTGCCAGCTCTGTTCAGTGTCCCAGTGCCACACACCCCCTGCCAAGGCCACAGCACACACTGCAGAGCTCCCTGCCCACGCCTGGCACTCCACACCAGTGTCTGCTGCAGGCAAGAGGAACAACCAGCTGCCCCAGGACCTGCCTTACCTGTCCTGCCAGAGGAGGGATTCATGAGACAGGCTTTATAAACTCACTATTTCTTACCTTCCTTAGCAACTGCTTGTTATTTATCCTTTTTCCTCTTTACAGAAAAGAGATAATTTTGAATTCTCAGAACCAGAAACACCATTCCACAACTTTGGCACAGGAAAACACCACTGATAAAATCATCATCAGGTGGAGTGCAAGACCCTGCATGTTTCTGGAGGGCACACCTAGAAATACTGTTGACCAAGACCAACAACACCATGGTTCTTTATTTGAGACAAAAGCAGTTTTTAGTTCCTAAATAGGTACTTAGCAAGCTGTACTGTCTATACAGCATAACAATGTCAATGTTGGTTTAGTTCCTATGTATTTTTCTACACAGCTACACTTACTACAAAAGCATTAAGAAAATTAAGAACATGGAAGGTTCTGTCAGTTTGCAAGGAAGTACTAAAAGAAATTATATTTCAATAGATCTGTTATAAAGGCTAACATGTATAACAGATAGTTAAGTGGTAACATATTGCCATTCAAAATATTCTTACCTGCTCAGTTATTGAGCTTAAATCATTAGTAGATGAAAAATCTTCCTCTTCATTCTCAAAAAATTCATAGTAGTTCTCCAGAAGTCCTGCCATTATTCTGCTAACTATTTCTTGTTCTTTCAGATCTTCCACATCTGTGTAAATACTAAAGATTTCAACAACTTTAGACTAAAAACTTGAATCCAAATCCACGTTTCCCCAAAGAACTTCTGTGAAGACTAAAGGTTACATTTCACACAATTATCCCATATCCATTCTGAACACACAGAGCTTCATGCATGCCTTCACACTACTGCATTATAAACCTTTATACTATTTTATATTTAAGAATTGTGAAGTAGCAACTACTTAGTCAATTAAATTTTTATGAAGAATATTTAAAATTCAAGTATTTTCCTGTGTACTTCCTACTGTTGCTCATGGAGCAGGAATGACTTAAAACTACAGATACAGACTCAAATTCACACAGAAACAAATACATGAACTTTTGTAACTTACTGAAACACATCTGGGCCAAAGACTGCAGCTAAAGAACTCGCTGACCAAATTTCTTCATGATGAGATGCTACGTTAGCTAAGAATTTACACAGAAACTTTAACAAACTGTAATTAACAGGTGGAAGCTGCTGCAAGAGGAACCTCAGCTTTCTTCCAAATTCATCTTCATTATTATAATCTGAAAAAGAAATAAAAATATTTTAATCACAAATATCTGCTTTCTCCTGACAACAATCACTTACTTCTGAAGTACAACTGACTTGATCAGACTACAGCCTGAAGTGTCAGAAGTGACTTGCATTTGTTCAGTAATTTCCACCATATTCTCCTCTGCAAGTCCAACCAGCAGTTTTCAGCACGTTTTCCCCAATTAACACTCAAATTTCTGATTTCATAGGACAAATTCCTCTGGTTTTGTTTTACCACTGTTACACAACAATTACTTTGCAAAAGAACTCAAGTTAACTCCAATCCAGTTACATTCTATCACACAAGCTACTTTGACACTTTTTCCAAGCATCCCATTTTCACCAGTCTACTTGCTTTTCTTAACTGATAAATCCAAGCCATCTCAATGCAATCATCTTCACACATGCTTAGTTTGTAGCTTGCTGATCCAATTTCAGATCTCAAAAAGGGTCACCATAAAACCTCTTCATTCTCACCCCACTTAATTATACTCTTCATCAAAACATCTCCCCATAAATCTCATTTGTTACATCATCAGCCTTACAGGCAACAAGGTTCTAAGAGTTCACAACTGTTGGTGCCTAACTGAGAAACTCCATATATAGGAAAAGAAACGTCAGCAAAGAAAAACAGGAGAAAAAATAATACAAAAAGGCCTCCCCTTCTTTCACATACACTTGAAAGCTCTTCTGAGATCAGTTAGAAAGGGAAAAGTATGTTTGAAGGTCACGAGCCACCACTCTGCCTCTACATGAGAGCTGAGGCATCACAGTCCTTAATATCCAAACAAAGAGTGAGTAAATTCCCTGTTGTGCCAGCACAGAAACACCAGGCAGGAACTGTGCAGGACTTGGTTTGCTCAGACACAATCAGCATCTGCAGCAGCTGAGTACAGGCAACCAGGCACAGAAAAATAGTTGTCTCAACACGGTAACACAATAAAATGACTATTTGATTGTTAGTTTTTACTCTAGAAATGGGTTTTGGAAACAGAAGAGAAGAAAAAGACTTTTGAAAGTATTTTCACAATGTAGATCTTCATAAAGAAAGGGAGTAAGAGAGAGATGATAGTCAGACCACCTTGCACACACTCACCTCCATGTTCTGTCCAACCAATCTGTCCTGAAATTTTACTCCTAAACAACAACCAGAGACCTAAAAGGAGACCGTTCTCACCTCTGACACTAAAGGATGGATTCACACTTCTGGGACACACGGACTTGTGCAATGGGGTCACATTCACACTTCAATTACCAAAATGAGGAGCCACCTGCACTGAACGAGCTCCTAACGAGGTATATAGGCCACACCTTGTTGTAACACTAAATTGCTTTGAGAACTAAGCCTGACCTAACAACAGGGCTGCTAAAGAGGGAAGAGACCAGAACTAACATATGGATCCACAATTACTACCACTTTCTGCACTTCTGTAAGCAATTCCTCCTAAAATGCATCAGATGATGTAATTCTGGAAACTGAGGTTTGTCTATCACACAGCCAAAACCAGGATATTTAGGAAAATGAAGCAGCTTCACACTGCTGCAGATGATCCAGTTTAGCACTTGGTAAATACAGAATACCAGCACATGAAAACTCTGCTGAACATATTCCAATTCCCACTCTGAACAAACAGGACTATCACAAGCACCACTGATTTCTTATCGGGAATAAACAACAGAAAATTAAATCAAACAAAACCGTGTGTCTTCCAAAGCCAAAAAAGGCCAGCACTTGGAGAAGCATGAACTGGTAATGGAAAAGGAGCAACACTCCTGCAGAGAGACAACCAGTACCAGACTGATGCAAGACAAGTGTTTTAATAGTCAAGTTATGAATCAATTCCAACATCACAACCCAGCAGAGGCCAAAAGACCCAGGAGAATGGATACAGACACACAAGTTGGGAACTGGTGAAGAAAAGAACTGTGCAGCATATGGGTGTCAGTTTGAAAGAGCAAGGTTTTGCAGTATATGAAAAAACATACTTAGCAACAACAACATGCTGATAACAGGTGGTTTTTTCCTCCTACAAACGAATTTTAAGCTGAAAACAATCCACAGTGGGAGAGCAAATATGACATGAGGACAGGACTTGAGATCCCTTCTCCAGTATACAAAAATCTTAAGTGCCATGGAAGCATAGACAGAGTAAGTGAAATTCAGAGGAAATAAGAGAGAAACAAAGGCATTCCCTAACACTTTCAAAACATCAGTGGTGGGAAATTGTCCAAAAACTACAATTCCAGTAGCTTTGAGCACTGTTTTGGTGTTCTCACACAAGAACACAGAATATTCAGAACTTCAGCAGCTTCCCCATTTTCCTATATGATAGATGAACTGCGTCTTTGAACCCCGAGTTTCCTAAAACAGACCTGTTTATTTGGGTTTTATGCTAAGAAAAGGTATATTTGAAAGCCTCCTGATACACATATCATTACCCAGAGCACCAAAGACACTCTAGTGCCACTACAAATCTCAATTCAATACTGGGTTTTACTCTTCAAAATCACAAAATAAAAACACCGAATCAAAAATAGTTATTACCTTGAGAAAGTTGCATCAAATGTATGTGCAAACTGCCTGGGATAACTGGCTCTGGAAGTTCTTGAAGAAAAAATCTAAGAAGGCTAATAGCTGAGGGTACATCTGCTTCTTTAACCAGGTCCACATCTTCTCCGTTATCGTATCGCTGCCGAAGCCACTCCACTGTCTCAGCATTCCCATTGACTTGAAAAAGTCCTTCTTGTTCCAGACCCCCTGAATTAGAAAAAAAAAGTTGCAGAAATAAAACTTTTAGATCCAGGATGGACAAGTGTATCAGAAAAAATACTGATAATTGCTCCTACACTGACTGAAACGCTTTCTGGACAAGAGTTTTGTAAGACTTCCAGCAGTCCTTTTGCCCAAGACACACATTTTTATGCCCAGCTAACAATAAAATAACAAGGTAAATGTTTGCAGTACCTAAACCACAGCACCTCCTACGAGGTGCCCTGCTGAGCTGACTGCATTACTGTTAATCAAAAGTAACAAAAGCAGTTAAAGAAATGAAGTGTATATCACCAGAAACCCCCCAAACAACCAAATGCCATTCAATTAAACATAAGTAACTTCAGA
Organism: Calyptomena viridis; assembly: GCA_013390005.1. Taxonomy (NCBI): domain Eukaryota; kingdom Metazoa; phylum Chordata; class Aves; order Passeriformes; family Eurylaimidae; genus Calyptomena; species Calyptomena viridis. The sequence goes on from WEIV01022212.1 coordinate 227,667, forward strand.
AAACAAGTCCTCTTCAAAACCCACAAACTATTCTGGAAGAGTAACAGCTAAATGTATTATTTAAAGTACAAGAACATACCATGTTCCTCAATATAGTCCACGACATGGCGGACTATGAATGGAACCTCATTGTCTGGTTGCCCTTCTTGCTGCAGCTCATCAAGTGGAATTCCAAATATTTTGTTAGCAAGAACAGAGTTGCAGTTACTCAAGGAAGGGGAGGAGCTCTTCCTCATATCTTTTTGCAGCCAAAAATCAAAGCTGTCTTTTCTGTCAAATAAGGGGAATAAAACAAAAAAAACCCATACTTCAGTGTATGCTGTTGAAAGCACTGATCTGTAACACAATGTGTTTTAATTAAGTAATGCAAACACTCTCTAGTCTGTCTCCATCAGTTCACTGAATTAATGAACAGTTCTGTAATGACTCCATAAACGACTGTCACTGAGGTGTTCTGTCCAACCTCAACTGAGGACTGAGAAAAACATATATAGCAGCACAGGAAATGCAGAAAAGTCTAGTTACAGCATTGTTAATTAAGCTCTAAGGTACTCTGGGAGAAGTAGATTCCTCAGCACCTTTTCTGACAGTATTTAGTGGTCAGGCTTTCAGAACTCAACAAAAGCCTCTCAACAGGAATTGAAACTTGGATATCAACCAAAACCCCAAGTTTCAGTTATATGAAATGATTAAGTATTTTGTGATACATGACTGCACTGAAATCAACTTCTAATATATTTGGCATTTTGTAGTCTACAGGATAAAGCTCTCAACACTAGCAAATTAAAATTTTCACTGAACATAAAACCCCCAAAACTAGTTTCTAGATGCTCAGTGATA
>WEIV01022212.1:240257-299247 GCA_013390005.1 Calyptomena viridis
GGGCGCTGAGGGCGGGCGGGGCCGCGCCCTGAGGCGGCGGCGGGTCCTGAGGGGGGGAAGGAACGGAGAGCCCGAAATTAACGTTTTCCTCGTGTCCTCGCCCCCACGGTGGCTCACACGCCCGCCCGCCGCGGCCCGTGTGCGCTCAGCATCGCAGGGTCGGTTAGGTGGGAAAACACCGCTGAGGTCGTCGAGTCCAACCGATGGCCGAACACCGCCGTGTCAACCAGACCAGGTCTTTCCTTAAACACCTCCCTGGGCGGCCCATGCCGATGTCTAATCATCCCTTCTGTGAAGAAATTCCTCCTAATACCCTTCCTAAACCTGCCCTGGCACAGCTTAAGGCAGTTCTGTCCTGGGGTGCCCACAGTGTGACCGCGGCCAGTAGTGTCACCGTGCAGGAGCGTGTCCTGCCAGCTTTGGTAGGACATCAGGGGGAATTCTTCACAGAAGAAGTGATTAGACACTGGAATGGGCTGCCCAAGGCAGTGGTGGAGTCACCATCCCTGGAGGGGTTTAAGGAAAGACTGGATGTGGCACTCTGTGCCCTGGTTTGGTTGAAATGGTAGCGTTTGGTCATCGGTTGAACTCAACCTCAGAGGTCTTTTCCAGCCTAATTATTCCTGTGATTCTAGTTTTCCCTTTCTCACAACCGTATTAAAACATTCCCTGTAAATTTTCTGAATTAAAGCAGCAAGAACGATCACTCCCAAACGTTCCCCGAGTGTGACTGTGCCAGAAGTAACAAAGTGCCCTTTGACAAAGAGCTAATGCGTTTTGAAACATAAAATTTAGCACCCTTAAAGTAAGTTAGCATAAGTTAGTGAGGAGATGCGAGCTTACACCCAAAGTGTTAAAACCCGTGCCTGGCAGTCTGTGGTTCCCACATGCCACGCTGAAACTACAACAGCTTTTTCTGTCATGCAGTGCCAGCAGCCATAGGTGGTGGGTATAATAAGGCATTTAAGGAAACTTGGATTTAGTTAGTAAAAATCCTCTCAGAAAAAGCTATTTTTTTTCCCCCCGTGAAAAACTGACAAAGAATATATGAAAGGGAAAAAAGTGATACGAGTAGGATGGGATTAAATTATATTTTCAATAGCTGGAAGGGTTTTGTTTCAGGTTTTCCAACATGGATTCTGGATTTTATCTAGAGACATATTCATAGGACTCATTAAGAGGTTTTACCTTTAGAATCCAAGGAAGGAAGAGTCACAATCCCACAGTAAATTAGCTCAGGTTTAATCAGATCTAAAACTCTATTTTCCTGCTGGAAGATTTGGTGTCATTAGGAGGGATCATGCAAAACCAATAAATTGTGTAGGGTCGAGGGAAATGGCCTCTCAGGAGGTCTGTGTGTGCTGGCTGTCTGCTCCCACAGCTCACTTCTCCACTCGAATCGCTACTAAAATCTCCTCTCATCAGGATGAGGTTTCTGAATTTGTATTTTGTATACATAGCTGTGTTCTTTCTGATTCATTTAGCCTCATCAACAACAATAAAGATACTGAATCAGAACAAGCTGGCAATTTTGTTGATGAAACACGGGGGAGAGTGGACTCCAGCTGGCTCTTCAGCAGATACATTGGCCAGTTGACAGGAATAAAACTGCAAGAAACCTGACATGGAAAACACACGTGGTGAGAGGAGGCAGACAGCAGAGGCAGGTAGGCAGGCACTGCACAGCACCTGTTTGCTGGGTTGGAGCCCAAGACTGTGTCTCCCTCCTCTGAAATTGCTCAGAGGTCACCATTTCATTCCAGCTTGTCCTACCTCCTTTCAAAGGCTTCCAGCACTCCTTGCAGGGGGCAGACATATGCACTCCCAGGCTGCCATTTTAGGCTTTTCTGCTCACTTTGTGTTCATCTATTTCTGTCTATTTCCGAAAGGTTGAGGATACCTCAGGAATCACGGGGTTAAGTTGGAAGGGACCCACAAGGGTCATGGAGTCCAACCCCGTGTTCCTTGCAGGACTATCTCAAACTAAACGTGTGACTCAGAGCACTGTCCAGACACTCCGTGAACTCTGACTTGGAGCTGTGATCACCTCCCTGACAAACCTGTTCCAGTGACCAACCACCCCCTCAGTGAATCACCTTTTCCTAATGTCCGACCTGAACTTTCCCTGACAACTTAATTCCATTTCCTCAGGTTCTATGACTGGTCACCAGGGAGAGGAAATCAGCACCTCTCTTTCCCTTTAAGGGAAACTGTAGATGCTCTTTGTAAGTCTTGGACCTTTTACCATCCTGATCTCTCTCTTTAGTGCTTTAGCCACTACTTTTAAGGTAGTAAATGCAACTTAATGAGTGGCTATGTAGTCATACCCCCAGAATACACCTGTGAGGCATCTGCCTCTCAGCTCACTGCTACCCATCACAATGGAGCAATGTCCATTAGCTCCCCCCTCCATTTCCCACTGTCTCAGGCCCACCTTCCATTCTATGGCATCATTTCCTCTTTCTCCCTCTTCAGTGCTGTGCAGGCCCATTTACCCACTGCAAACCCTCGTGCAGAGCAGCCCCAGCACGAGCAGGGCTGTGCAGGGACACGGCTGCAGTCCCACCCTGTGACAGCACTGTCACCCACGTCAGGACATCTGACAGTGCTCTGCCTTGTGCAGTGACAAGGCCCCAGTGTGAGGCTGCTCAGGAGCAGAAGGACACATTCCCCAGCTGCTGCACAGCTCCAGGAACTTGGCAGATGGTTGGCATGTGCCACAGTGCCATGGCATCTCTGTCCCATCAGTACCCCCATGTCCAGAGCCACACCGCAGAGGGTGAGCCCTTTCTATAGCTCAGTGTGTTTTCTTACAAGTCCAGCTGAGTTGCTCAGCCTAAAAGTTTTGCAGAGACTGTGCTGCCAAGTGCTCACAAAGTAACTCAGTACATCTGAAATGGTTACTAGAGTAATTCCCTTTTTTTCAGGAAAAGCCACTCACGAGTGTAAATCATTATTACCAGTATATGTCACAGAAGAACTAAAGCCACATTTCTTTCATGTATCCCTGATGTCTGTCCTGACCTAGTATGACTTCAGAATAAATATTCCTTGAAGAATTTAGCTTCCAATTAAGTCTAATTCCAGCAACAGCCCTGCATTACTCCTTATCAGAAACTGAAGCAAATTAAAGAAAAAAATCCCTATCCCAAATGTGCTCACATTTCTACAAGGCTTATTACAAACTGAACTACAATACTCCAAAGTTGAAATCAGCTTTGCAGTCCAGTCCAATCCTTGGAAGGTTGGTAGCCTGCCATGCAATTCCTTACCTTCATACTGGGTTATTATCTTACTAGGAGGAAATGGGAATCTGATGTGTAGCAAAACAAGACACTGTTTGCTGCAATACCTGTGTATTCTATGCCAAACAGTTTTTACTTGGTGGGGTGAAATTATCTGTATGTCAGTAAAGTATTTGCTTTTGGTTTTAATTGTCCACTTACGAATTATTTTATACAATTTCCTGAACTTAGAAGTCCTTGATTTTTGTCTTAAACGGATCCTATTGTCTCTTGCAAAAAATATTGACAAACATAAGTCCTTTCAACACCAAAGAAGAATTAACAAACAGTAACACTTTCCAGCTGGTTGCTCTGCAAAGTGCTTTTCTTTCCTGCATAGTTCATCCAGAAATGGAGACATGTCCCCAAAATGAGTCTTTACTTTGTTCCTCTTTTCCAGCATTACAAAATCTCCTAACAAATGTTTTGTTTCAGGATGCCCAGCACATCACACTTGACCACACTGGACATCAATAACTCTCCATGGAGGCTCTGGAATCAGCAAATATCCAGTTCTTTCAACTCACTGTGTCCAAAAGGGCACCTGAGAATCAAAGTCCATTTTCAAAGCTTTGCCCTCTATTAACAGACTTCCCAACACTTAAGTAAAGAGGTGAAATAATCTATTTTATAGAAAGAGAAGCTCCAGCCCAGACAAAACCATTCATCTTTTCAAAGACTGTCAGCCATTACTAGACACATATATAAGGATTTTTAAAAACTGGATTCAATATCAAAGGCACATGTTCTGTGTAAATGTCAGACGTTTTTACTCATTTTTCTACTAGAGTTCTGTGATTAAAATAAACACTTACAGCATGAGATTTTTTTTTCCTGCCTTTGAATACTTTTTGGATCTGAATCTTGGTTTTGGAAGCTCTGTCTTTAAAGTAGAAATCTGGGAATATGGGTCAAATGTGGCTTTTAAGGCTTGTTCGTATTTTAATTGCATATTTGCAGACTTAACAAGAGATAATTCTTTCCTTCTTGAAATTCAAGGCATTGAAAGGTTAATTCAGTCTTCTCAGTTCCATTTCCTTCCGTCTGTTCCCCTTCCCACACTTCCCCCCCCCATCTGTAGACAGCTGAGTTATTTGAATTTTATGCAAGCTAGTATTCATCCAAAGGGAAAAATCATTCAACATATGCATCAGGCAAGCAAAAATTGCAATATTGCACACTTGCATTTTTTACTTCCTATTTGCTTTTCTGTGCACCAGCTTGGGCTGTGGACGTACAAGCTCATGCCCTAAAGATAGTCCCCACTTAAAAGTTACCTTAAATTAAGGCTTGAATGTTCCCATCCCTTTTGAATTCCCATTCTTTGTGCTCACCTGGAGCTGTACTTCAGCTGCTGTGGTGCTTTTACCTTGGCCTGAGGGAAGGCTGTAGTTCATGTTAACACAAATTGTCTGCTGCCAACACAATCAGTCTCTGCTGCTCCCATGTTATTTCATGGTGTGGCCACTCACACTCAAGGTATTCCAACACCAGAGGAGTCACTGTGACAGAGCTCAGGTTAACTCTGGGATGAGGACATGGCTTTAATCCTACTGATTTCAGCACTTTATATGTACTTACTAGAAAAAAAAAGCCACAAAAGTAATAATTGAATATATTCTAGTTCAGTCAGGTTCTGAAGAGAGAGCTGTTCACTTCAGATGCTGTGAGAGGAAAATCGTTTCATCTTTAATTTTTCTTTTCTTTTTTTTAATTTTAAAAAAGTAAAACAGTGTTTTACATGACATATTTTCAGCTTTCACTTGAACAGGAAAAAGTTGACAGATGTGGAACTTACTGATTACCACTTTCTTACATAATTGCTGACCCTGTACACAGTATGTAATACCTATGTGCTTGGCTTACTCTGTATAACAAGCTTATAAAATTGGGAAATGGTTTTTGGGAAAGATGATGTAGAAATACAAGTTTTTGTTCTGTGAGTTGCTCACAGTCATCAGCTAGAAAAGATACTTGGCTGCCTGGTCTGTTCCTCTGCTTCAGCAGCTTCGTTCCCTTAAGCAGCTGGAAAACTTCAGGGTTTATCCCCTCCCCAAAACATAAAACCACCTCAGCTACCAGGAGGTCCCAGACTATTGAAAGTGGAATGAAGAGAAGTGCTGGTGAGACACCCATCAGAACTGCACCCACAGCCCTGTGTCCCAGGGCTCAATACCACACATCCATATCTACCCCAGCACAACCCAGACTGGGAGGACAGACCCACTGATTGTCCCTTTTCCTCTGGGCAAAAAGAAAATTTGAAGTTAACATAAAGTTAGTAGATCTCTGGGTTTTATTATCATTGATTATCTTCTCTTGGATTATGTTGGTTAACTATTTGCTCCACAATTTGAACTCCATAAGGAATGATGATGTTCCTCCTGTTTAAAGCAGAGTGAGAATTCCAAGACTGGATTGTTTAATTCCAGAGCACTGAGAAGAGCCATATTTGAGCACACTTCCTATGCTCATCCAAGATTTCCCTGTCTTACTGCTTCCCTAAGAGCTGCTGCTTGCAAGAGATGCTTCTGTCCAGAGACAGAAAGGAGTGGAAAAGAACAGTTAGTAAAGACTCAAAGTCATTCTAAACTTGTGTTTCTAGACCTGTGTTCATCACAAAGTATCATGTGCTCTGTAGCACTAACTGATGTGACTAACACATCACCTGCTTCTTCCACCACTCTCTTTGGGAGAGAAACACGTGCACTGACATTTTGTATTAATCATTTTTTTCCTTTAATAATGCACATGTGGGTCACCACATTTTGCTAGAAAAGGCCAGGCCAAAGCCAAGTCCTTTATGCTGGAACTTACACTTTTGGGTCAGTTCTCCAGAAAGCTCTGTTGCAAGGCTCTCCATCTGGTCAAACTTTCAAAAATTCATCCCCATACCAAGTTTTATAATACCAAAAAAGAGAGAGAGAGGAAATTTCTACTCCCACTAGCTTATGTTTTCCCTTTTTGCTCTTTGCTGCAACAGGACTCCTAGTATAGACTGGCTGAACTCCTGAGCTATTTGGAAAACACAGGGTTGAGAAAAGTAGCCGAAGCAGAAGGATTATCTACAACTGTCTTTCCTCTCACCTTCTGTATGTACCTACCCTTAAGGTTCAATGGTCTTGATAAGGAAAATCAAACACCTTAGGTAATGATAAAACATACAGTATAAGACGAATATTGAGTATTTACTCACTAACAGTGCAGCCTTAGAGCAGCAAGTCTGCCAAAGAGGGATCAGTGCCTTCCTTACACCCCCAGCATTCATTGTCTCTCAGCCTGGGAACCTGTCTCCGTTCCCAAACATGGATATTTTTTTTGGCAGCAAGATGGAACAAAAGGCACAAAGAGAACTGAGAGAACCCTTTCAGTGAAGCTGTAGTCTTTTTTTTTTTTCCTGTTCCCCTAAGGACGGGAAACCTTCTAAGGACATCTTATAACACACACAATCCTGCTACCTGCCTGGAAGGTGCTCAGTGCTCACAGGCACCTAAAGGAATTCGGGCACGTGCAGATTCCAGCCCAGCTTTTGACCTTGAGAAATTAATCCCTTACCTTTAGCATCAAAAATACCACAACATTTTGAAAATGAAATCACTGTTATATTTGAGTGGGTGTGTTATTTCGAGACAGCACTAATGTGATTATAAAATCAGTTGTGTCAGCTTATTGGCTCAGCTACAGACACTGATCTGCTGGAGCGTCTGTTCCTCTGACCGGCTGCTCGCCTTGGGGGGCTTTGTCCCTCCCCAGCTCCCTAGAGAAAGAGATATGATTTGATTCCCACTGCTGCGCCAAAGAGAAAAAACCACTTCTTCTGGCAGTTGTCCATCTCGCCTCCATGAAACTTGGCATTTCCAGAGCACCTCTTGTGCCAAACATGAGCATAGCATCCCCCAGCCTGTGAAAGGCTACAGCTCCTATATATATTATATATATATATTAATGTCCCTGCAGCCCCAGCCCTGCACACTGCTCCCAAGTGACAGCAGCCAAGAGGAAAGGTCAAGTGGCAGCAGGCTCCAAGCATTCCAGCCTCACTCTTCAGACTTTGCACTTGAGCTCCCTTTAAACATTTCCTCTCACCTATTACCGAATCCTGGTAGCAAGTGTTTGTTTTCCCATTTCCCTGTGGGTGTCTGACAGACACTCAGTGGCTTGTGCTGCCAGGCATGGTTTGGTGCTGTCAATGGCAGGTGACTCACTGGTATCAGAGGTGTCAGTTTGACTCAGCCCTTCATCTTTTGGCAGCAGATTGAAATAAAATGCAACTTCCATTGTATGAGGCAGCTTTTCAGGCACAGCCATACCAATGTAGCTTTATGTACTTTATATGTAGAGCATCCTGTAGTTTGCATGCTCCACTGGTTCCTGGTTTTTCACATTTCTATAGATTGGCTCATTCTGCTGCCTCTGTGCACCACAAAGAAAGCTGAGGTTTATTGCAACCACAGTCATCCCAAGGCCAGGGAAACGCCACATTCCCCTACTGAACGTGGGGACTCTGAAATCCTGCCACTAAAAACCTGACAAATAACTGCTCTGCTGCTCATATGACAAGAATACTTCCATTTCTAGTGAAAGGAAAAGGCATCTCAGTAATATATTACCTACCCATCTTTCCCTCCCTGACCAGCCTCAGTGCAGTATGCAACGCCCTCAGGCCAAATTCCAAACTTTCCATATGCGAACGGCATCCAGCTGCCTGTGCTGCACAGAGCATGTAAACATGAGGTTTGAATCCCACACGAGCTGTGTTTGACCACAGGACCGAACTTAAAAGCTACAGAAACTTGACAGGCACTCTCTGCAATGGTCAAGATGTTTGTTATGGAGATGAGGATCTGATTTCAACAGAGTGAGGACATGTAATTTCTCATCATTATGTTAATTGGCTTAACACTATTGCACCTTCCTCACAAACCCAACCCAATATCAGTTAAAAACCTGGTCATCTTCAGCCTAAAACCCCAAACAATGTATCCCAAACTGGTTTTAATACTGGCTTTGCCAATAATTTGGGCAATTAAAGTGGTGGTGGTGAAAACAAGCATGCTCACCCTGTCCCAGCAGGTTTGGGGATGCCCACAGCCCTCGAGAGCAGCAGCTCTGGGAGGTGGCTACAGGCTCTTAGTGCCCTCTGTGACTTGCAGACACAGTGAGGGCTAACAGCCCTTCTAAAGGGGTTTTGGCACCTACACAACTCTCCCTTTGCTGCAGCTGAAGAGGGTCTCTGCAAGCAAGTCCAGAGCGATCCATGCCGTTGGCATGGGTGGAGAGCAGGGAATGGCCACACAAGCCAACACAGGTTCTGGCACAGTGAAGGCAGGAAGGTGGGCTGCAGGCAGCTGCCTGGCCTGGATGGCAGAGCCACGGGCTGAGGGAGGTACCAGAGAGTGGGTCTGTGGCCACCAACCAGGAGTGAGTGGAGGATTCCCTGTCCATCCTTTCAGGACACATCCCTGGATGTCACTGTGGTGCTCTGGCTGTGCTTGTCCCACATTTGGCCCTGGATCATGGCAGTGGTGCCATGGCTCTGCCTGGAGCTCTCCCCAGCCCCAAACTTGTCCTCCTGCCAGCCTGGGCAGGTGGGGTCATCCTTAGCAATGTTGCTGAATGCACCCAAAATCTCCCCAAAATCTAACCTGGCAGCAGCAGCCCCCAAGCCTTGCCTTTACTCCAAACTCAGCATTGGAAAAGGACAGGAAGGGAAACTTCAATATGATTTTCATGGTAAATGAGGAGGAAAGAAAAAAAATAGAAAAATCAAGATGTATTTTGGCAGTTTTCCATGTCAGTTTTCCCATTTCCCTCCCTCATGCACTTTCTGAGGGAGCAATCTGTCCTTTCCCTAAACGCTGAGCAATCTCAGCACTAAACTAATCAATATTAATAGCGATGGGCTTGGGAGGGGGGAGGAGGGGAAAGGAGAGGAGGGATTACCCTGACCTTTTTCAACTCACACTGCCTCAGACGGCCACCAAGCAGCTGAGGAGAGAGCAGCCAGACGGTAATGCCATGTGGTTTTAGTAGCTTTTCATTTTTTTAAATTTTTTTTTTTTCTTGTGAATATTTACTTCTGTTGTCTCAGTGCAGATAGCAATGAAATCTGATTTTCTGCAGGAAGGAAAAAATATAATTATATCAGCCATCTCCGGGCCAAACCTCGCCTTGATGGGAAACTCTACTGAAATAAGGGGAATAATGCCCAGGCTGGATTTTAGCTTGAATTTCTTATTAAAAAGAGGAATTGGATCAGGGAAGTTTTGACAGGTGAAGGGTTGAATGCTGGTGTGCTTTGTGGATTTTTCTTTATTATAATAGAGCATAATCAAAGCCATTGAGCTGTGACTGGGATATGGAGTGAGAGCAAACAAAGGGCTGGGGGAACCAGTCCTCTATTGTTACACTAAAGTGTCCACAGCAGCTCAGGAGATGTATGTGCTCAGGACAGGGGGCTCAGAATTAAAGACAAATCCTATTAATTGAAAGAAAATCATAATTGAAGTTCTTTGTTCCTATTGGATTTGAGGTTTATAGTAGATTTTTCTGGTTAGCAGCATTTCTTAAAATAGAGGTTTACATCAGGAAGCACTGTGGATTACTGGCAATTCAGGCATTGTCTCTTCAATACTGAATATTCTTGTTGCCATGTGCAAAATGTGATTTTTAGAAATTTCATCTGAGAAATCTAGAGAAAATTCTGTTTATGCCTTTCCTCTTCTGCTCTGAAAGAGCCAAGCCTTAGAGAAAGGTCCCAGATCGAGGTGTTAAGATTTGTGGGGTTTTTTTGAATAAACATTTTCGTGGTATTTTCATATTTTTTTCTTCCAAGAAGAAATTGCTTTGCAGATGGCTGATATCACAGCACGAGCTAATGAAGCCATGGGTGTGTTTTCCCTTTCTTTGTCAGGACCCATCATGTCCGACAAACCAGATTTTGCAGAAATTGAAACATTTGACAAGACCAAGCTGAAGAAGACAGAAACCAGAGAGAAAAACCCACTGCCCACTAAAGAAAGTAAGTGCTTATCAGGCTATTTGAACTACGAGTAGCAGGGACACGATCTGTATTGCAGCTCATATGCAAAATGAATACTAATCATAGGATTACAGGCTCAAACTCATCCCTGACGTTAAGTGAGGATAATACTGAGACTCATAGTCTGTGCTGGGCTTCCAAGGATACAAGTAATTATAACCAATGGTGCATTTTGTCTGAAAAACCCTTTCTGATGGGATTGCTCTTGCTGCTGCTGAAAGCAAGACCAGTGTTCCCACTGGGTGCTGGTAACAGGATCAATCTGCTTGTCATTACCACGTTACCAGTGTCTCAGGAGGCACAAGGAACCCTTGCCCATCCCTGCCAGGACAGGCAGCATCCCCCAAGGGTGCCTGGGCTCTGCATTTAGTGGGTTATCAGGCACTGGTTATCAGCCCTGGCCAGGAGACCTCCAGGCACTTTTTCTGGGAATAAGGCTGCAAGCAAAACCCATCACCATCCTCATCTAACAGGAAATCTTCCTTAGCAAAGCACCCCTGAGCTTTGCTCATGCAGGATCTTCTCCCCTACACTCACTGTGCACAGGCAGCCAGATGAGGTTGGGATTCCTGTTCAACTTCAGGTGTGAAAGAGTATTTGAACCAGGTTTTGGGAGCAGTTTCCTTCAGAAGAGCATTGCTAACCACTTTGGATGCCCTGGAAAAGCACCATTCCTCGACACAGGATACCTATTTATTCCCTGTTTTCTTATCCTTACCAATGCTAAAGCTGTAAATACAAGAGGAGGTTTGTACATCATGAACTGCACCCTGCTAGCTGTGCAAACATGGGAATGAGCAGGCATTTCCAGGGTGACCAAAGTCTCTCTCCAGCTTCCTTGGAGCCCCTTTAAGCACTGGAAGGGGCTCTAGCACATCCCTGGAGCCTTCTTTTCTCCAGGATGAACTCCCCCAACTCTCTCAGCCTGTCTCCATAGGAAAGCAAAGTTTATTATTCCTAAACCATAATGTTTATTGATGGTGTTTTTGTTTCCTCTGTTTTTCTGCCAGCTATTGAACAGGAAAAGCAAAGTGAAAGTACAGCCTGAATGGCAAATTGAAGATGTGACTGCTGCTGCTTCAGTGGGGTTTTGGTTTCTGAGTTGAGTTGTTGTTTTGTTTTGTGTACCCCCCGCCCCCTTTTTGTTTCCCATTTGTTTTAGAAACATATGTTCAATTAATGTTCCCTGGAGAAGTTAGTTTTGTGTTTGTTGAAGAAGATACTATGTATTTGTACTCTTAAAATTGTAATTCCAAGTTCTGTATCATCCCATAACTTACCAAAAAAAAAAAAAAAAAGAGCAATTTGCATAGAAATTGTTTTCCTAAACCTCACAATAAACAGATTTCTTCTGATCAGCTGTCATTGAGCCTTGCAGAAATGGGGTTTGCAATGCAACTCTTCCTACCATCCTTCCCCTTTTGTTTGCATTTCCACAGGAACTCAGGAGTATGGTCAGGTTGGGAAGGGTGACCTGAACACCCACAGCCCTTTTCCATCAGCACATTCATCTGTTTCCTGCAAACCCCAGAGCCCCAGGCAGCATCAACCCACAGGAACACCCCAACTGCCTTCACAGCAGCCTGGAGACTTCACTCCCATTCCCTGTGCCACTCAAATGAGTGTTTCCTGGGAAACCCGAGGGACAAACTGTGTGTACCAGGAGCTCCTGTGCTTTTAAACCCCCAGCCTGGCAGCAGGCATGAGTAAGATGGGAAGTTGCTTCCTCCTGTCCAGCAGCAGTTTAGAGGTTTCAGACAAAAGTACCCGCTTACAAATTCCATGAAAAATTGATGATTGGGATGAGGAAATACTCAAATTAGCATCCCAGATGGAAAAAGGGCTGCAGCAGCCTCTCCACAGGCTTTTTTTTTCTTCTCTCTTTACCTTGCCAAGATCCAGTTGGCCTTGGGACAACTGCAGCACACACAGTTTGGTCCATCTCTTACCAAGCAGTACAGGAATGAGGGAAGGTGGGAGAAGGAAAGAAAATTTACTGCACTGATTTTCTGGGATGAGACACCGACCTTCAGCAGCACAGGGGCATAGGACACAAACCTTCAAAGCAAGCAAAGAGTCCCTAAATCTTCATTACTGGTGGTGCAATAACATCCTCACTGGTGTGCAGAAGACTTGGCAAAAATATTCTGTGGTACCAGCTCAGGGGACTCTCAATTACATGGGTATGACTTTATCTCTGGAATTAATTTGCAATCATATTAGAAAAACAAGTGCTTATTTTGGGCAGATAAACTGCTCTCCCTGGAGCTTTGGTTTGGCCCTACTCATGCTGTGAAATAAGAACAGCTCTGTACTTCAGCAGGTTACTCTGGGCTTGTACCTGCATAAGGTGGGAGAGAAAGCAGCTTACAGGCTTCAGAAAACACAGGGGAGTGGTTGGGGTGGTGTTCAGAAAGCTCTCATTTACTTAAGTGTTTTTTGACATTTGACATTGAAGGTGAATAGTCAGGACTGCAATTAAACAGGAGCAGCAGAGCCACAGGGTGACCTTTGGTGGCAACAGAAGCAACCAGAGGGGACCAAGAGATCAGGGGAAAACACACAGGACCAGTGATTTCAGTCAGAGCTTCACTAGTGTCAGTGGTGCCCAAAGGACTGAGACTGTCATTTCAACCCCTATTCACCAGTTCAACATTGCTGATGTTTTCTCTTCATGACCAAGTTTTTTTGCACGTTCTCCTTTGAGAACCTCATTCCCTTTGGCACCCGACTCAGCTGGACTCAGTAATACTCATTTTTTACCTAGAAGGTGAGGAATGTGAGAGGCTGAGCAACAAGGAACACAGTGCTGTTTTCTTTGTGACTCATGCCCTCCTCTCAGCCCCACACACTTCAGGGTCAAAGGGCCTTTAACATTACCTAAATATTTGCTTTGATGATGGTTCCTTCATGGAGGAAACATTCAGAGACAGCACTTAGAGCAACAGCACCTGTGGAAATCCCTGTAATTCATACCATTCACCCAGATTCATCAACCCGTTACTTTTCCCCAGGATGATTTTTAAGCACCATGTTGGACTCAGCAGTAATCCCAGACTAGACTTTCTCCTTGGCTTTGCCAGGAGACAGTGCTTTGTTCCACATGACAATCTCCCTCCTCCTCTGCCAGTTCAGAGCATCTGCCAACTCGCTCAGCACAACACACTGTAAATCCCCCCAAACCTCTTTGGCATCACTGAAACAGTGGCCAGTGTCTGTGCCCCCAAGTTCTCCCAAAAAACAGAGGTCTGGGCTGTATCCTCTGCCTGCACTTTGTGGGCAGAAGGGAAGGAAGGTCTGGCCAAAGCAAGAAAACAACAGAGATATTCTCCTCTTGTGTTTGCAGGGATACAAAGGATTAGCAACAGGGCTCCAGGGCGTGGTGCAAGGGACACCAGCTTTGTCCCAGCACTTGGCTCGGGGCTGTCTCTGGTGCCACTGCAGGGCTCAATCTGTCCCCACAAAGCCTCCTCCCAATTTAGGTGTTTGTATTCAAGGCCTGGCACTGTAAACCAAACACCTCAGTGTTTTTATCCACACGTCTCACCCCACTGAAACAGCCAAGAACTTTGCTCAAGTTCTGGATGTGCCTACAACAGCTGCAGAGCACACGGCACCTGCACATCAGGAGAAATTCCACAGGGTTAAAGGCCAGATCTTCCCACCTGCCTCAGGTGGAGCACAGCTTTATGGCAGGGCTTGGAGACTGCTTCTTTCATGATTAGCAGTGGCTTAAAAGTTAAAAACACATAGCTGCAGTGCTCTGATCTGAACATCTCTCACTGCTGCTGTGTGAGACCACTTAAGCCCAGGAACTGGGTTAGGAGACTGAAGTTTGTCAAGAGCAGGGACAAGTTTGGCTGACTGTTATCTTAACCAAAGAACATTACAGCCCTTATCTGCAAGGCAAGCTGGGGACACAGACCAGGAAACTGCTCATCACTTCAGGCTGAGACAGTGAATTTTCATCCTTCCAGTCATGACACTAAGGAAATATATGTTCCTGCCATTGGAAGGGAGCAACAAGCCAAGCTAAACCAAACCAAACACATTGCCCACACCTCAGAAACACCTTTTGGGTGTTAACCTGACCTTCACTCCCTGGAAGAGCATCCTCCAGCACTGAGGCTCTCCAACACTCACCCATTCCAGGAGCTGGGGCCCTTTCCCAGCCTCTGTGCTGGTGGGAAGCTGAGCTGGAGTCAAGGTCATCAGCAAAAAGAACCAGCTCCAGGTGGGAAACTTAAACATTTCTGCCAATTAGCAGCAGCCCCTTGCTGTTGTGCAAAGGTACACCATGAGGTGTTACCTTGCAACTCCTCCAAAGGAAAAACTCCTTCCATGCTCATGCAGTTACAGCCAAAAAATCATTATATGCAGATAAACATTATATGCAGATAAACACCCACTTTCTTGGCATAACCATGAATCCAGATATCCATGAACCCTGGATATCAGGGACATGGCCAGCTCTGTCAGGATCCTGGCCAAGTCCACCTGCCCCTGTGAGTCACCTCTAATTGCTGTGCACAGTCACAGGAAGCCCCAGCTGAGCAGAGGAGATCTGCATTCCTGTCGTTGTTATACAGAAGTTGGTTGATTTAATAAATCTCATTAGGCAGGCATTTCATAGCAGTGACAGCCAGGGAGGAGAAGCCCTAAGCCTTGCTCTCCTAGGAAAAGGGCATGTGTGTGTTCCACCTCACTCAGAGCCCAGCTCAAAGCCCCTGGAGACCCTGCCCAGCTCAGTTACTGCAGCTGAGTCTCAAAGCACATATATTTTCAAACATATTTGGGTGTTCTCTCTTGTTTGGGCCATTAGCCCAGTGGCTGCTGAGATGTGTCACAGCAAACCTTTAGGTCCAGCCCTGCAGCGACGAGGGCAATCAGCTTTGACCAGTAGCTTGGTCACCAAGACAAAACCTGGGATGCCTGTGACAGGCCAAGGCTGGAAAAGTCTTCTTCTGGTGTTTGTTCTGCCATTAGTGCTGCTCCTGAAGCAGCAGAGGCCTCTCCTGCTAAGAGAGGATCAGGGAAACAACCACGGGTGTGATGGGAGGGAACAAGGAGTCTGGCACAAGCTGTGTGGGAAGAGGGATCTGAACTGCACGGCGTGGGCAGGAGGAGGTCAGGGCTGGGAGTGCAGCCAGGGAGGTGCCCACGGCACCAGAATCTCCAGGCAGAAGAAGCCGGGGAGGCTCTCGTGCCTCTCTGCCTTGTTTTTCCGAAAACACAGGGTGAAAACAATAGTCTTTAAAAAAAGCACTGACCTTCTGGTGCCAAGCTGGGGGAGCCTCCCACGCCGTGCACAGGCAAACAGAGCTGCTGTGTCCTCCCTGGCACGGGCAGCTCCACCTGCTCCCACCCAGCGTGTCCGTGGGTCCCAGCCCCATCCCGGGCACCTAAGGGGTCCCAGCAGCACAACCCGCTCAGCCCGGAACGTGGAAGGCGGCACAGGGAGAACCAGTGTGTGGGAGCAGGTGTGTGCTGTGCGGGGGGGTTTCTCCAGCTCAAACCCAACAGGGCTCAAACTGACAGCAGGGTGAGCTCTCATTTTTGGGATCTGTGCCGGGAGAGGCGGCTCCATGTGCTTTCTGTCTCGTCAGGAGAGCTGGCTTGGGAAGGAACAGTTGCTGGGGATGGTTCACGCACATCTTGCTGACAACAGCTCCTGACAACTCCTACCATCAACTGCAAATCTCCCAATGCTTCGTGTTTGCTTCGAGGCCCGGGTCCAGAATTCATTCAATCCATGGGGAATCAGGAAAAAAGGAGGTGGAAAGGGAAGAAAAAAGGGGATTTCTAGCTGCCCTGGTCAAAGAGACACGTGAAAATCAGGTCTCTTAGGGCTCCAGCAGTAGGCACTGAACAAAAAGAATGAGAATTTTCAAAATTAAAAAAAACAATCTCAGGAATTTTAAGCTGGTCTCATGAATTCAGAGGCCAGCTCAGCATCAAAATTTTTGGACTTGGCAAAGTTGCAACAACCAGGGAGGAAGAAAATGATGTGTGACTCCAAGTGGGTGTTTTCAAACAGCATCTTGTTTGGGGAAAATAATCCCTCTTGGTCTGCTTTGTTTTCTCATGATGCTGTAAATAATTCTCCTCCTCAGAGAAAAGAATTGGGGTTTTATTTTTCTATCTAATCATGAGGGCTATCTCAGGTCATGCCTGAACACGGCTGGTGGCCCCATCCCTTCTAGCACTGGGGGGAGTCACCACCCCCAAGTGTTAAAGAAACACATGTGCAGGTCCAAAATCACACATTTCATTTAGCAATGGAGAATCAGGCATGAAGTGCCTTGGCTGAGGGCTGAGCCCGAGGGCAGGGGTGGGGGCAGCAGGGACACTCCCAGGACCCTTCTCTCCAGGGAGCAGGAGTAGCAATAGCTGTTAGTGCTGCAATAGCTCCATAATGGCTTTATAATTGCTCCAGCCTCTCCTGACTCATACCATTTTATTTCTGTCCTGTCCAGGCTCCTATTTCAGTGGGATCTGGGCAATCCAAGCCCACAGCACAGCTCTGTGCCAGCTCCTGCCATCAGCCATGTGCCCCACTCCAGCAAGGAGTGGCACCAGCACTGGTGGCAAGGAGTGAGGGCATTTGGAGGGAGAAGGTGTCAAACACCTTGTGCCAGCAGCAGTTCCCCCACATCAGCAGCCATCCCCTAAAATGCTGATGACTTTGGTGGCATCGATCCAGTGAGACAGGGCAGTTCCAGTGACATTACCCCGGGGGTGGGAAGGCTGCAGGTGCCTCTGGAGAATTGCTCTTGCCCCCTCAGTGCTCCCCACATCTTGGTCACATGGCAGAGGGCTGTTTGCTCCACAAAGGGCTTTAGAAGGGGAAAAGCTGGAGGAAACGTGAGGCTTTGTTGTGATCCCATGGTGAACACGGTCCTGCCCACACATCCCCCACCACGGGGCAGCCCCGGGGGACACGGTGTGGTGGCAGCTCTGTTTTAACATCCCCCTGTCACCGTTTTATGATCATGCTGCTTTAACATCCCAGGCACAATGCACGTGGCCAGGGCTCCAGATTAATTATATTTCTCTTTTACTGTGTTTCACGAATAAGCAGGGAATTGGAAATGTCAGGACACCAGCATGACTGTACCAGCTGCGGGAATCTGCCTCCCTGTTCCCAATGGATAATTGAGGACCAATTCAAACGGGAGCTGCCTCAGTGGGAGCGTTGGCTCCTCACAGTGCTGAACCTGCCTTTGTTCACTTTCTGGATGTACAAAGCACCAATAAAGCTTTAACTCACCTGCTTTTATAAACCTGGTGTCTGAAGCACTCAGTGCTGCATGGACAAGGTGGAGATAAAAGAGATTGACCTAAAATAGCACTCAGGATTCAGAATGGGCTAAAGAATATAAATCCCAGAGCCGTGCTCAGGTGGCAGGGATGCTGTTCCTCTGTGATGCTGAGGTAAATGCAACAACCATCAGTGACTTTGTTCTCTACATCAGTGAGCACCAAGACCCTGCTGAGGGGTCTCTGGGGGACAGTGCCACGCTCAGACCTCTTGGAAAGGAAATTTGTGGAGATGAACCCCCCAGCACTGCTAATTCCTGCACAAGCCAGGCAGGAACTAAAATGGGATGCAGGGCTGGTTTCCCCACAGGTTGTGTCTCCAGCCAGGCCTGCATGGAGACAAGCTTCCCTGTCCCAGAGAGAACACTCTGATAAGTACTGGTAGCTCCAAGCACGGCAAGATAAACCACAGACCCACAATACAGGTCTTTTTATTTCTTTTTTTTTCTCAATATAGGTTGAAAAACCGAGGGCTGGACCAGCCGATCTGAGTTATGAACATGGAAAACTGCCCAGAGGTTGTTCTGGCAGTGGGATTGCTGGACAGCTTTTATCCCAGCTGCCACTCGAGGTGCCTGTCCCATCCCTAAGTGTCCACCGGCCCAGTCTGGCACTGCCACGGGGCACTGGTGGATGTGGGATGGGCTGGGAAGGGTGTGTGGTGCGGGGACGTCCCACAGGGGGGAGCCTTGTCACCAGCCTGAGGGGACAATTCCCGGGATACTGCCCCGGGACATCCTTACAGCCAGACACCCTCAGGACGCTGTGCCTCTGGGTTTGACCCCAGCACTGTGGGTTTGGCTCCATTTCCACCCTCTCGGAGTTAACGGATGCAAAGTGTTCTGTGTTCATCCTTCTCGGGCTGGGCAGAGCTCCTTCCAAAACTGCCCCAGCCCACATGTCCAGAGCTGATCTTGGATTTACCAAGGGAATATGATCAAGGAAGTATGTTTTAAAGGGTGTCACTGGGAAAAAATTCACCCTGTAAAGGGTCCTCATGGCTCTGTGTGCCTGGAGGATGCTGATGAGCTGCACCCCTGACCCAGATCCCACCTTAGACATTCCCATCAGGTCAAATTAAACTGAACACTACAGGCCTAAAGCTGGTCTAGTAAAGACAGAGACTTTGCCAAGGGCTGTCACCTCACTGTGACCTCAGGTAACACTGGAGATGTCTCCTTCCACATGAAAGATGAATAAATGCATGGCATTACCAGACTGATTAAAGCAATATGTGAACATGGCATTGATGCCCAGCTGCATTATGAAATGGAAATATGCAGCTCAACCCCTGTGAAAAGACAGGCAAGGCAAGAGGAGCTTCCTCAGGGGGAAGCAGAACAAAGTGCCAGAGCCCCAGTGGACACTGTGGGGGGAACAAGCCCCACAGCAGTGCAGGCTCCCCATGGTCTTCCTGGCCAAAGCCAGTGCCAGAAGCAAGTTTTCTCCTCATTTTGTTTTTCCCAGCAAGACTCAAAGAACTTTTAAAGTAATCAGCCCAGATTCCTCCAGAGGAAGCCTCAGTTTTCTGCACTTCGAATCACCTCTGTCCAAAGAAATACAGATGAGTTTTAAGAAAATATTCGTAGCTCATATCACCATTTTCTTCTATGATTCTCAAAACCTTCTACACTCAGTGTGCCAGAGACAGCCAGCAGTAACACATATATCATCCAGCTCAGAAATTAAGATCTTTAGGCTTGATCTGTTCCATGTGACATGAAATGGATGGGGGGCAGGAGGGGTGACAGAGCCACAGCCACAAAGGGATGGTGCAAAGACCCATGCTGGGAAAGGATGGGGAGCACCACATGAGCCAGGTTGTAATCAGTTAATTTAACTTGAGTTTGGCTGGGAATAATTAAGAAGGAGGTGATAATTTTCCTCTGTATCAAGTGCCCAATCTCTTCCTGGACCTGGGAGGTGACACATTGCCAGGACGGAGATCTGTCCCTTCATGCAGATGCCCAGGCAATAATTTATCTGCTGCTCTAACACTGTTTGCATGACACCTCCTTTAAAGGAGAGAAAAACAAAACACTTGTCCCTACTTTATAATGCTGCTGTGTAAACAGCCCTGTAGGTTTTGGGGGACACACCTAAAGGAGGCAGGTGAAGTGAGGCTGGTCAGGTCATGGAGCTGCCTCTCCAGGTCTGACTGGGCAGCCAAATGCTCTCCAGAGCTTTCCCAAGAGAGATGGGCACTGGGTGAACGCCCCCTCCAGCCACTGCCCCCCACTCTATTGGGCTGGAGGGGCCCTGACCCATCTCCCAGTTCATCCTCCCCACTATGGTGAGGCCGAGCTGCTTCATTCCTGACACACCATGAGCCCACAGCAAGTTAAATCTACCCCTTGATCTGCCTCCTGTTGACGGAATAAAACAGTTTTTTCCTCCCTCATTCACTCCATCTTCTCATTTCTAGCCTAAGCCCAACGTGCTGTGCACACAGAGAGCTCCTGAGCACTCCACAGTGCTCCAGGGCCATTTCTACAAACCCACATCAGGACATTCCCAAATCACCTTGACAGCCCTTGCTGGGAAGCATCTATGTCCCTGGCCATCTTGTGACTGGAAAGATCAGAATTTGGTTCCAAAACTCTATTTTTTTCCTTCCTGAAACCAAAGGGTGTGAAGCCCAAACAGTGCAACCTGGAGCCTCCTGTGGTCCTGATTTCTGGCATCCCAATGGTCCAGTATTCTCTTCCAGGATGGGTTTCCCTCAGCAGCAGAGGCTCTTACCTTGGACTTGTTTGCTCGTGGCCCCTCTGATGAAGTTCACTGCCCAGCTCATCACATCACACGTGAGGCAGAGCTGGGAATCAGGATTAAAAGTAAAAAAAAGCCAGGAAAACCTGGCTGCATTGGTGCAGCTGAGGGGGACAAAGTGCCGTGGGGAGACGGGAACTCCGTGGGATAATTTTGCCACTGGGAAAGCACGCCCTAAGCTGGTTCTGTTGGGTGGTTTAACCTTGTTTTCAGTGAACATCAGGCCACTTCTAACTGTGCCAAAACAGGCATGAAGAGGACTAAGCCCGTGGGGTAGGTGTGGCTCAACACCTGATTCCAGTTTCACCTCCATCCCCAATTACCATTCATTAATCAAAACATATTCGTTATACAGGCAAAACTCCCAGCAGCATTGCCAGGTCCAGGGCTTGGGTCCTGCCAGAGTTTGCTCCCACTGGGAGCTGCCACAGCCCACAAGGGACTGTGCTGCAGGCAGAGAAACAGGGACATATTTTCCCCAATATAGGAAAGCTGAGACGACTAAAAATAACAATTCCTGGAAGAGCTGGGTGTGCAGGAGGGTTTCCCCATGGCTGCAGTGCTGTGTGTGGAGTGTTGTGAAGCACAGGGACACATCCCCTTTGCTGTGTACAGACCAAGGGCACAGCATCACCCACGGGGGCTCGGGGGCTTCCTGGGGCGAGTGGTGTGGGACAGCACCATAAAACACCCCCACCCCTCCAGCCAGGGGGTGGCTTTCTAATTACCCAGGTGGGTTTCTATTGTAAGGAGGGCAGCAATGCAGGATTTGACGCCAGGGCTCTGAATGTGTCACCTGCCAAGGGCAATTTAGCAAGTGGCCTGTGCTTTATTTTCCTGTTGTCTGCAGCCACGGGGCTCACTGCCCTGACAAGGCAAGACTCCATCCCTGTGGGACCTGGCACTCTGATAAATTGATCTACCTCGTGTCTGCCTTCCCTTAAAACCCACAGTGTGATGTGAAAAGGGTTTTATGGGTGTGTGGGGCTGTACTACTATTGTTGTTTCTTTACCCAGGGCAGATACCAATACGCCTTAGGAGTCTGACCCTCCCATGAAAAGCACTGGCTGTTTGGTGACACAGCAAGAGACTAAGAAACAAAGCATCCAGATTTTGTCAGTAAAGCCAAGGGGCTCCAGCTGACAGTCAGGACACAGCTTTTCCAAGCAGCCTGTCCCTGAGCAGCCCAGGAGCCAACACAGCCCCCGGGGTGTGTCTGTGCTGGGTGACTCACAGCTCTCTGTGAGGTCCAGGCTGCCCAGAACGACTGACAGGGCATTTTCTGCATAATCAGGTAAATTTTCTCCATCCAAAACCAAACCAAAAGGAAGTTTTTAGGCTGTGGGAAAACCAAAGAGAAACCACCTTCATCAACAAATCTAACTTCAGGATTAGCATAATTTCTCATATGGGACCTATGGCTCAGGTGACCCAGGGTGTGACCAGTGGGCTGTTTCCATGGGTGACTTATGGAGCAAAGCACCAAAATCAGCTTCTGAACAGTTCTTCTGCTGATTCACCCCAAGATCTCAAAATCACCCATCTCTATGCCTCAGTTTACCCCATTGCAAAGAGAGACATATGTATTTAATCTCTTTTACAGCAAGGACGTTGCACAAAGCACTTGATTTATTAACACAGCAAGACCAAAGTCTGCTTTTGCCTAAGGTGGGAAAGCCCTGCAGCAACACAACTGGGATCATCACAATCATTGCTGGGTGACCTGCACAAGTGCTGGCTCCTGCTCACCAGGACTGAGCTGTCAATGTGGAAAACTCCTGCAGTGGCATGGGAAGGCTTGTCCCAGCACGCTGCTTTGTTTGCTGACAACCAGCACAAGTGACAACCTTATGAGTGACTTTTAAGATCCCTGTGACTTTAATTGGAAAGGACATTTTTAATAGCCCAGGCAAAGAGCTGTGTGGTCCTGCCAGGGGCTGCTGGTGGCACAGCTCACGCCCAGGGACGTTGTTATTCTTCTGGCATGTGATAGGAATATCGTGTGTGAACTGACAGAGCAGACACGCCAACATTTTTTTAGCTGCAGAAGCTCTCTCAGACAAGAAAAAAAAAGCACATCAATATGCCCTCAGGGACAGCCAGACACAAACCCCAAAACTACCTGTGTGCATATAGAAAATGCACAGATTTCCAAGCCATATGCATGGGCTTTAATCAATGAGCTCCCCTGATACATGGGAAACACTTCATTCCCAGTAATTGTCCTTTGACAGCTCTAACAAGTAGGATCTGTTTGGGATGGTAATGATTAAAATGCTGACTCACAGAAGGTTTTCCATGCTGGCGGGACTGCACCAGCTTTGTGCTCACTTGGAAGGTATTTTGCATCCCTGCTTTTCAACCAATCTGCAATTTTAATCCTCTGGTTGCAAACGGGTTGTTTGTGGCTTTGCCCAGCTGACTCCAGGTTTCCCTTCTGCAGGGTCTGGAGGGAGAGGGCTCTCCTGTCACTCGTGGATGGGCAGCAGGACGGGGAGAGTCTTTGTGCTTTCTGCAGCCAGGAGGAGAGAGCTGATCTGCCTGCCCCGGGCAGGAGGGAGAGGAAGGAGAGGAGTGACAGGTCCCCAACAGCAGGAGCTGAGCCCATAGACCTGCACTGCAGACACCAGTGCTGGGAGGTGTCAAAGCCCAGGGCAGGTTGCTGGCTCTGCAATGCTCTCACGCCTTTCAGGGCAAGACAGCAAAGTACTTCACAAGCACGTTTGAGGTGCAGCCTCCTGCCTGGCCATAGTGCTGCTGGCTGTGGAGATGGGGGCAGCCCCCCAGGTGCCACATGCCACAGTCCCATTCCCTTGAACTCCACTTTGAGGGCCCCTCCATCAGCCCCTTACAGCAGCAGCAGTGATTAACATGGGGAGATGGGTGTACCCAGGGATCAGGCAGGGGGCTGAGAGGAGGAGGAGGAGGAGGGAGGCAGCACCTCTGCCCTGCCACAGGGCCATCACTGGGCTGATGCTGTGCCTGTGTGCCATGGGTGCCGTGGGGCAGTGCCAGGCAGTACTGGGGGGCTGTTTGGCACTGCTGGCACAGCACAGCACTGCTCTGGGGCCAAGCACCCCCGCTGCCCCATGGAGCAGCCAGGATGCCTGCCCAGGGTGAGCCAGCCCCCAGTGAGACCAGTCACACACAGGAAAACAGACCCAGAAGTTTCCATGAACACCATCTCCCTGTTCCTCCATCTGCTGCATCACAGCTCCTCACAGCCCTTAATGATACTGACCATAACTATTAAAAGGCTTTTTTGGGTTTCCTCTGCTAAGGATTTTCCTTCCCTGAGCACGGCTGATGGCTCAGCAGTGGCAGAGGCCCCTCACTCTACTCAGGCTGCAGGCAGCTTTCTCCTGTGGAGCAGCAGCCATGCCTTTGCTGCTGCAGCTTTTACTGTAAGGAAATTGCCAACCCCAGAAAACTGTTCCCCTAATTACAGTGTTGGAGCATGGAGAAAACCACAAAAATGATTCACACAGTGTTCCCAAGCTGCAGCCGCGTAAATTAGAGAGATTTCCAAATGCTCCCGAGCCGTGCTCGCTGTTATCAGGATGGAAATGCAGCAACTTTCATCATAAAGAGGCGAGAAGGGAGAAATCCCTGCCATTAAATGCATCTCTGCGAGCCAAGGAGACCTGGGAGGTCTATCCCCTATAGCTCTTTACAGAAGGGTTGTTAAAACTCCTCGGGGAGTTCTCATAGGAGGGAGCAGGCAGATAGCAGGGGAACTATAGAAATGCATCAGCTTGTTATTTCAGAGGGACATGGGGATGGAGCCTCTGCTGGCAAGCAGAGGATGAAAAGAAGGCAAGAGGACTTGGGGCAAGCAGAAAGGGACGGCTGGTGGCGGGGAAGAGAGTTAAAAGTGTCCCATTGTTAGGGAAGTTTGCTCTCCTTCAGACCATCCTGCTCCCAGGGACACCGCGCTGCCTTTTGAAGTGCAACCTTAGGCGGTTCCTTGTCACCCATTGGAGCAGGAGCTTTTTTACCACATTAAGTCATTGGGTAGCAAATGAATGGGGGGTTTTGACTATTCACAACTTCACCTTATAAATATCAGGGTTGGAGGTTCCTGCAGCTTTCCTCCATCCCCATAGCTCACCTTGGGAAGGAGCAGAAGGAGGTGGCCCTGCTTGCTGGGAGACCTGCAGTGTGGAGAGCTAAGGATCAGCCAAAGGGATCCAACCCTGCTCCTTGTGACAGCCATGAAGAGAAGCACCTTCCTCATCCTCTCCATCACAGGGGTCTACAATGCCATTCTCCACACAGCAGCATGGTAAGGTCCAACTCAGTGGAAAGAGCATTTCTTAGGGATGTTCTTCAGCCTGTGGTAAGATGGGTGATTAATTTTCTTTTCTTTGTTTCAGGTCTGTGAATAACTTTCTGATGACAGGACCTAAGGTAATTAACATACAGACTGTCAGGATTTTAATTGGATTTTGTTTTGCAAATGGAAAATAGTACTCTTCTGAGGAACCAGCCTTCCCAGAGCACATCAGCTCCAAATATAAAGGGAAAGGACTCACAACCCATCTATGTCTGTTTTTACTGATAAATGGTAAGATGTGGAGGATTTTAACCCCGGTGTTTCCCGTGCCAGGCTTACCTGACATACTCCAGCAGCGTGGCAGCCGGGGCGCACAGCGGGATGGAGGAATGCAAGTTCCAGTTCGGGTGGGAGCGCTGGAACTGCCCCGAGAGTGCCCTGCAGCTCTCCACACACAACCGGCTCCGCAGCGGTGAGTGCACCTTTACCTGCCCGCGCAGCATCCCTGCCCCGGGATGCCTTTGGCTGGGAGCTGGGATGTGCTCTGGAGAGAGCTGCTGCTGCTGATTAAACCAACTAAAGGAGAAAGGCTTTAGTGTCCCAAAAATCGGAGTTGTTTTCCTTCTATCTGTATTAATTGGTGTCATAAATAGCAGGAACCTTTTGCTAGGGATCCCAGGCTCTCTCTGGATCCCTAACCATGCTGGGCTAGAGCTCGGTCCTTCCTGCAGTGCTGCTCCGTGGGTTTGCTCCTGCCACTTTGTGTGCAGCATCCCAGGGAGTGCAGTGCTAGAGACACCTGAGCTTCCGATGGGGAGAAGTGCAGGAGAGATGAAGGGAGAAACCAGAGATGTGCGCTAAGAAACTGTCCTCGTAAGAAAGTTGTGGATATATTTCAGTATTATCTACTTCAAGAGGCAGAAATCTCGTTTGGATTTGTTCAGAAAGCCAGAAAGAACTAAATCAGGAGGGTGGGTGCAGACAGCTGTTAGCACCGGTTGGAGAGATCAATGACGATTTTCCCCAGAAGGCAAGATCAAAGCACAACATACCCCGGGGCAGGGAAGGAGAGAGATGAACTGAGTGCCAGGGGAAGGGAGCAATAACTCACCGGGACTGGAGCACTGCCTTAATATCCTACCCTTGCCAAGTTCTATCCCCTGCATGGTCACTTGCACAGTATTATGCCAAATTGCTGTAACCTGCGGTGCTGAAACCTAAAAAGATCCAGTCACGAGCATTTTATTCCTGTAGCACCCTATTTTTGCACAAACTCGGGGCAGGGGGAGGCTATTTTCTTCTTGCACCTTTGCAGCACAGATTTTATTCCTGATAATCCGGGACTGATGTCTATGTTGGCATGTGACAGCTTTTTTCCCCTCTCCCCCAGCTACCCGGGAAACATCCTTTGTACACGCCATCAGCTCGGCTGGTGTCATGTACACCCTCACCAGGAACTGCAGCCTGGGGGACTTTGAGAGCTGTGGCTGTGACGACTCCAGGAACGGCCGTGTGGGTGAGCTGCTGTCCCGGGACACACGGACACCCTGTCTCCATCCCCACGGATTTCAGGGCAGAATTTGGCCCTCCGGGGCAGTTCTGTGCTCAGCGTGTGTCTGTCTTGCAGGAGGCCGAGGTTGGGTCTGGGGAGGATGCAGCGACAACGTGGAGTTTGGGGAGAAGGTTTCCAAGCTCTTTGTGGATGCCTTGGAAACAGGACACGACACCCGTGCACTGATTAACCTGCACAACAATGAAGTCGGGAGACTTGTAAGTCGGACTACTAATAATAATGCCTATATAAAAACAAAATCTAAGCAATTGGGCTGCTCATGTTCATGTTTCCAGTGCTCTGTGACAATCGAAGCCCTGTAGTGTTTGTATGGGGGAAAAAACGGCCAGAACCTGGCCTTAAACCTGAACCACAGTAAGAGTTGTTCCCACTTCCAGCTTCTGCAGCTGTGCAATGCATTTAACTGCTGGTACACACCATTGATTCAGAAATGCATGGGGTTTGTACTCTGGTCTGTAAAACAAAGACAGAACCACTTTACTTTCTTGCAATATGCATTTCCAAGCTCTTTGGGCAGGAAGCCAGGTGTGAGCCGGCCCTGCTCACAAACCAGCTCCCCCAATCCCACCTGGGCTGTGGAAGCTCTCAGCATCTTGCCAAACCTCCTTGTCTGTAAAAACAAGGATGGCAACGCTTAACATACCTATCTCATAGGGTGTGTCCAGGCTTAATCTCACATAGATACCAGCGATTGGGACCTTATAAATACCAGAGGGAGATAGGCAGATAATATCTGTGAAGTGCTTGGCCTGGAGGAGATGCAGAGAGCCTGGGTATGATTATTCCAGAGCAGTTTCACACGTTTTGAATGAAACCTCTGAGCGGGAAGATGAGTTGATGCTGTGATGAGCTAGGTGAGCGAACTGAGAAGGGCATGACCCGGCAAAGGCACTTTTTTCCTCACCTGGATTCTCCCTCAAGGGCTGGGGACTACAGTTTGTGCCCACTTGTTATCTCTGGCACAGACGTTTTCCAGAAGCTGAAATAAGAGCACCAGCTCATGTCTGGGAACAACATGAAGTTATGCCAAGCACGAGCCACTTTTGACCCATTGATTTCAAATTAGAAGCGCAGCAGAGCCTGATTTTGAGGTTTAAATGATGCCGCTCCTAATTTTCTCCGCCTTTCTCACCGAGGCCGTGAAAAACACAATGAAACGAGCCTGCAAGTGCCACGGGGTGTCGGGCAGCTGCAGCATCCAGACCTGCTGGCTCCAGCTCGCCGAGTTCCGCGAGATCGGGAACTACCTGAAGATAAAATACGACCAAGCCCACAAGCTGGAGATGGACAAGAGGCGGGTGAGAGCCGGCAACAGCGCCGACAGCCGCGGGGCCACGGCCGAGACCTTCCACCACGTCCACGCCACGGAGCTGGTCTTCCTGGAGGACTCTCCCGACTACTGCACGAGGAACGCCAGCCTGGGCCACCACGGCACCGAGGGCCGGGAGTGCCTGCAGACCGGCAAGAACCTCTCGCAGTGGGAGAAGAGGAGCTGCCGGCGGCTCTGCACCGAGTGCGGGCTGCGGGTGGAGGAGCGGAGGACGGAGGTGGTGGCGAGCTGCAACTGCAAGTTCCACTGGTGCTGCACCGTGCGGTGCGAGCAGTGCCGGACGCTGGTGGCCAAACACTTCTGCACTCGCCGCGACACCGCCGCCGCCCCCAACCACATCAGGCAGAGGAACAGGGGACACAAGAGATAGAGGGAGGCCACGCCGCCCCGGGGGGATGTTTGGGTGTCCTCACGCTGGGGAAGGAGCGTCCTGGGGCCCGGAGGGCTGAGCGGGCACCGCGCGAGGGGATGGGGTCTCCTGTGGATGGATGCGGTGGGATTAGGAAGCACGAGGAGCGGGTGCCGAGGGACCGCGGTCCTCCCTGCTTCCGTGGTTTTTCCTCGGTATTTACCAGTAGCTTCTTTCTTGTTGGGAGTCACTTTATCTGTATCGGACAGAGGGAAGATTTTCACGTTTTAGATGGGCTCAGTCCCCAGCAGATGTGCCAGAGCCGGCAGCGGGGCTCCAGCCCTGCAGCCAGAGCTGGGAATGGGTGCTGTGGCCCATAGTGTGTCCGGGTGGGTGATCCCACCCCAGCAGGGTGATCCCACCCCAGCTGGGACAGCCCTGGGTCCTGGCTATTCATGCACAGCAGCTGCTTGGCAGCATTTCTAGAGGAAAACTTATGCACTTTCTGATGTGAGAGGAAGTTTGGCAGTGTCGTGGTGTGTATTACCACAACTGCAGCCTTTTGAGGGCTTTGGTAAGTTTACAGGCAGTGTTTACAGATTTCCCTTCCCCCCTTTTTTTTCCCTTCCTCCTTTCTGAATTTCGTATTTTGGCACAAGAAGCCCTGCCCCCAATAGACAGTAGCTTCCTGTATTTGTACTGGATGAAATGAAGCAGTTCAAAGTTTCTGTACTCTTTTTTATTTTTTTTTTTTTGTAATTAGCAGATAAGAATTCAAGATTCTTTATGCCTAATGTTGTTTATTAATAAGTTGTATTATTGCTTAGCACAATCTGTTTTCACTATATATTTTGAAGGTATCCTTTAAGAGTTAGATTTTGGACTGTATTTTGCAATAAACACCACAATGAAAAGTATTGGCTTTTTCCTTTCTGGCTTCCTACCAGTAGGACTTTGGGTGCAAAATTATCCCTTTCTGTGCAAAACCCATCACTTCCATGAATTCCTCATCATTAATCCCAAAGCCACCAAAGCCAGGGAGAAAGTTCTCCTAGATCTTGATAAGTTGGCTCCAGCCTGCAGTCCCTGGAGGGTTGGCTTTAGTACCTATCACCACAATCTCACCCTTTCCAAGGGCTGTGTATGCAGGCACAGCCCGGCTAAAGCTGAAGCTCCCAAAGCCTCTTTAATTTCCCCCAACCCGACATCCCCCAGACAATGCGAGGCTGCCCCTGCTTTGATGTGGAAAAGCATCAACATCGGCGCTCACTGCAAATTTCTTGGAGGCACGAGAGGAACCCTTTGAACTGGGGCAGGAGAGAAAACTTGGGGACAGCTGTGAATGTGTCTGCTGGTTCCCTGCTGCTCCGGGTGCCGAGAGCCCCGGCCCGGGCGGGAGGGCAGGAGGGGACACGTGTTGGCAGGTCCTGCTCCCCGGAGTCACAGCGCTGCTCCGGGGGGAGCCGGGCTGTGCCATCCCCCTCACCCACGATACAGGGCCGAGGATGCTCGTCCAGGTTTGCTCTCCAGATAGGGGAGAAGGAGGAGAGACAAGTGAAAACGTCACCCTGCAGCTCTGCCAGCACATTGCGCCCACACCACAAATGCTTTGATGCTGTTTTATCCAGGTCTCCCCATGGCTCCCCGTGCAAACACAGCCTGGACACACGAGGGACAGATCACGGAGCTCGAGGTGCAAACCACACTTTTGGGAAGCACAGCTGACTTCCATGCATTTATTTTATGCAAAGAGGGTCTTATTAAAGCTGGAAGGGTGGTGCTATTAGGTAGGGTGGCTTTTTTGCTGCCTTCAGAGTAGCTATTTCTAAAATTTCCATTTTAGGCCACCCCACCAAAGCAAAAAAACCCAAGATTTTTGCATAGTGTTGCCACAACAGCAGTTGCAACCCAACAAAATTTAGGCTGAACGGGAAATTATAAAGACAGACAAACAAACCCTCTTTCCTGCATCTTGAGCACTGGCTGGCTTTGTCTGCACTAAAAAAATCCCAAACTTTCCTTTTATAATACCTGTCGTATTTGCTTGGACTGTGCTGTGCAGCCCCAGAAGCTGCAGGCCTGGGATACCACCAAAATCCCACAAAATGAGGTTACAAAGAGCACAGGACAGTCACTCCTGATGGGTACTCAGGGGAAGGAAACTATTTCACCAGGATAACTCCTAAGGACACATAAAAACCTTCTTGCTCTATACCAACAGCAGGGTTAATGAGCCACACAGGTAAATCCCGGGAGATGAGGGCTCCCTGTGAGCAGGAATGTGTGTCATCTTACCAGGTTTGCAGGTGCCCACAGCACCAGATCTCTGTCCCACACAGGTTTCATCCCAGGGAAACTGGGCTGCAAGAAGGAGTAGAGATACTACTGCCAAGATCAATCCTTTTCCCAAGCTCTCCCATTCCCACTGACCCACAGCCAGGGCCCTGCCAAGTCAGCATTTGTATCCACCGTGTTGCATTTAAGTGCTGGAGAGGAACTGTTCTTCTTTGAATTTGTCTAATTGCTTTTTAAAATCCATTTAAATTTCTGGCACCCAGACTCTCTAAGGCAACGAGTGCATCATACACAAAAGCCAGAGACCAAAAGCAAACTGAAGCAAATTCAAGAGAAAGTTACGTACCACCCCATGACTCCAACTTCCATTCTCATTTATACCTTGCAGAGACAACATAAGAGACTGAACAAGCACAAAAACCAACTCTATGGCTTAGAGTGGCACCTTGCCAGGGATATTACAGTTCTGAAGAAGCTGAAGCTCCCACATCCTCCCCTTTGTTGCTTGGATACAACAGTCATCAATTCTCACTACATTCAGCACAAGACAATGGAAATTCAGGATCGTCTTAATCCATCACAGCACTGTCAGGGAACCCCGACACCCCTGCCCAGTGCTGTGGTTTCTGTAATAACCACACAGAAATGCCACGGGCACGGGGGGCACAGGGTAACAACCCCAAGCCCCAGTCCATCATTTCAGCTGTGATTTTACCTGGGCAGCAAACTCCTGCAGAGCAGTTTCCAAAACAAACACGAGCACACCCAGCACAGCAAAGTCCTGTCACCAGCTGCTTTGTAAAGGCTTGTTCTCCAACCCAGCCAAAGTGCATTTGCAGGGACTGGTGAGGCCTTCAAACCTGCACGTGTTTGCTCATGATCACCCAAAGTCAGTTCCAATTTGGGACACTGATCCCAACCACCTGCACACCTGGAAGGAGGGATGGGCTGGCTCTAGAAAACCTGGAGGAAGAACCTGACAGCCACCCCATAGTAATATAATAGTAATGCAACAATCCTAATTACAATGAAAAGGGAAAATCTTAATCTGGGACAGGTGCTGTATGAACTCAAACCAAAATCCTGCTGCCTGTCCCCCAAGAGCTGCCAGCACTGCTTCTCCCCTTTGAGGCCAAAGGCTCCACTCAGTGGTGGGGTGTTGGGTTTGCCCTGGAGCAGGGACACTCCAAAGGGGCACTTTGGGAAGGGCTGTGGAGCTGCTTGGACAGTCCTGGAGCAGCACCTTCACATTTGAACAGGACAGAATAGCCTCTGTGATAAGAAACCTGCAAGACAGCAGTTGAATCAGTGCAAAATCACCCTTGCCTTTGTGGAGGTTGAACGCCAGTGTCCCAGCAGCACATTTATGCATTTATTGTGGAAGAAGGCTGGTTTATGCCCCATTTTTAATGAGAAAGTGAAACAGGTTCCAAATGATGAAATAATCCAGTCCAGCTACAGCGTTACCACAGGGCAGGGCAGGTTTATGTCAGAGGTGGCTGTTCAACTAACAGAGCATCAGAAAATCATTGTTGGGTGCTCATACCATGATAATAGCCTGGGCTAAGCCCATGAGCTTTCCCAGTCCTTCCCACCTCTCACCAAGGACCACCACTGGCACCATTTCACCAGCTGCCTCTCGGCAGTGCCGTGCTGCTGTCCAGATGCTCATCCCAGCACCTCACCAGGAACAGCAGCCACTGGTGTTCTTGTTCCTGTTTCCCACTGGGTGGAAATGCCCCCGCAGCCCAAATCCCCCTCAGGCAGGAGCACAGGCACGATTCCACACACAGCCTTGGCCGGGGTCACCTCCATCCCTGTGTGGAGGGTGAATTCCAGGTGTGCACAGCCTGCTGTTGATGGGGATGGATGGCATGACCCCTGTTCATGGAGCCAGGCTGGTGCTGTTTGTGTGCTGCCAGTATGGGCTGAGGATGTCACCCAGCTGAGGATGTCACCCCGAAGCTGACTCTGCACTGGTGCTTTTGCTCCTCTCGCACAAGAGAGTGCAAGGATGGCTCTGACAGAGAATTCACACTGTTGTCACCACCGGGTGCCTCCGCAGCCTCTCCTGGCCAGGCTGGCAGGGACACTTCTGTCAGAGGCTGAGGTACCTGCCCCAGCCCTCTCTCCTCAACAGCTCACATGGCTACACAGAAACCATCAGCAAATAGAGAATCGAATCTCTGGTTCACAAAGTGCAGGTTCTGCAGAGGATCTTTGCAAAGCAGTTTGGGGTGGACACATTTTGGCTCGGTGCTCCCTTCTGCCCCACTCCCACCCCAGCTGGGGGCTGCTCCCTCTCCTGAAGCCCCACCACAGCCCCCATTGCATCCCACCAGCATCCCTGCTTTCCCCCAGCCTGCTTCCCTTCAGCTGTTAAAATCCTTCCCTGCTGGATTACCTTTAATTTATGCCACCAGTGCCCTTTCAGGGATTATAATTCTGTATGAGATGTTTGTGCTGTATCCTCCCCCCGTATTAAAGTGTCAGGAGTACATCCCCAGGCCATCCATCTTCAACACTTCCGCATGGGCTTGGCAATTCTCTGACATGAATATTATGGCTCTCCATGCAGAGCCTCCATCACTCAAGCTGACAAGTGTTAGAATCTCCTCTCTTGAACAGGGTAAGTGACCTTTTCATATGCAGCGTAGATTCCCCGGTCACGCTGCATCTGGTGCAGTGAAACCAGTGAGTGCCAGCAATTCCCTAAAGTCTTAAAAAAAAAAGTCACAGCTCCGTTTCGACTTGCAAAACCAACCCTTAGCATGACAAAGTTAAAGGGCCTTAAGCAGCCCCTGGTTAGCTGCTGCTAGTGCCAGTCCCAGAGAGGAGGATGACAAAGCATCTCTGCAATGCCTTCTGCGGGATTTATTGACCAGGGATTTTCAGGGAAAGAAGGGGAGGTTTGGGTATCTGGCTTGCTGGAGTGTATAGGAAAGATTTTTGTGACCAGTTAGTGGCTTTAGTGACTTGGAAACCTCAACTCTGATCTTAAATAATATATTTTCAAGTGAGGTGCTTAAAGTTAGATCCCTAAACCCCACCAGCCCGATTTTCAAAGCTGTTAAACACTTGAGCTTCCCACAGTGAGTGCAGGAGCTTCCCTCTCTACCTGCACCTAGAGAGAAGCAGAGGGAGAAAACAATCTTGAAAGCCCTTCCAGCTCAGACTTTCACAGCTGTGCTTCCCATGAGGACACTCCAGTCCACGTTGCTCCATAGAAAGTGACTCCCCTGGAAGTGAGTTGTGTGGTGACTCAAGTTAAATCCCTCCTACAAAACTCACACATTACCCCAAGCCTTTGGCTAAAGTGGTGCCTAATGTTTTTTCCTTCTCTAGAGAGCAAAGGTACTTTCATACCAACTTTACCACCTTCCCCCTACAGAGCGACTGGTGGTGGCTCATTGCCAGCACAGAGCAACAGAAACTTGTTAACACCTTTTCGGCTCCCTCTTAATAAAGTCAAGGCAATTAACAGCTTCTCTATTTACAAAACAAATCCTCTTTGCAACACCTGAGAAAAAGAGTTACAAGTGTTTCCCAAACATTTCTCAGTTGGGGAGAACACCTACAATAACTGTCTGCTGGATGTGTTGCATCTGCTCTCCCTGGAGAGGAGTCAGTGCTCACCACGGAATGCTGCATACACAGGATGATTTCACACTGCACTTCCATCCAGGAGTCCTGATCAACAAGCACGGCTCTACTGGGAAAGCTTCTTATCCAAGGGTTTCTCCAAGGAGAAAGAGATGTACAGGGATCCAGGGTGTGAATTTATTGCCCACTTGCTGGTCCATACTTCTGGTGTGGTCACATGGTGTACAAGAGATGGGGATAAGGTTGGTCTTCTCCAAAAATGGCTGCAGGAGTGGCAGGGAGTGGGTAATGTACAGAATACTTACACCTCTGCAGGGGGATTGACAAGCTCCCCCACCTGTTTTTCTGGTTCCCTGCTCTCTCCTAGGATACACTCCATGCCCCCCACTCTGCAAATCACTGCCCTGGCTTACAGTGCTGTAAATTCCCCCTTTTCAAACAAGCCCCAAGGAGTTGAGCTGTATAACAGAAGGTTGATGGA
The DNA here is from genome assembly GCA_013390005.1 of Calyptomena viridis. NCBI lineage: Eukaryota > Metazoa > Chordata > Aves > Passeriformes > Eurylaimidae > Calyptomena > Calyptomena viridis. Next base: position 274,581 of record WEIV01022212.1, read on the forward strand.
TTAGACAAAATCAAATAAATGTAGCTTGTAATGTACTTTCAGAATTAATCTCTTCTTCCTCTTTTCCTCTCTCATCCTGCTCTCCCTTCTCCAAACACACACAGTGACCCATATTTTATAAAGATGAGGTGCTCCCTAACTGAACTATCACTGGTATAGAGATGACTGCTGGGACAGTGTCACACAAAAGCTCTCCCAGCCCAAGAGCACTTAGTCCAAATTCTGGACATCAGAAAAGACCCTACTTAAAGCCTACACCAGGTCTTGGGCCCAAACTCATCCCTCACAGTGGGTCCAAAATGCAGAGAGGAAAGGAGAGGGAGTTGGTGGTAACTCCCCAAGTGCAGTAAGGAACAGAGGTTGATGGCCACAGCTAAGAAATGTTCACCAAATGTAGTTAGGATGCAAAGAAAGGGCACAATCATGTGGGACAGAGCCAGAAAATGAAGCAAGTCTAAATCAAGTCTAAAATGTAGCAAGTCTAAATCTGTCGTAGAAGGTGACTGTGGAGGTTTACAAGCAAAAGAACATGATGAGAAATAGGGGGATCTCAATTAGTATTTTAGCTTCTTTCTTTCTCTATTCTTTCTTCAGTGTCCCATGCAACATTAATTGAAGCCCCTTGTGGGCACAGCCAGGACAGAATAGCTCGTCAGGGGACAGAGGAGCTCAGAGCCTGGACAGTAAAGGGCCCTTCATTTCCTCCTCTCATGCTTTCAACAGCACAGATGCCATAAAAGATGATAATGACGAGGTCAGTGGAGAGACTGTAAAACAGTGGGGAGAGGCAGCAGTGTTACCTCTCTTGGGCTCAAACTCGGGCCATGCATGGGCTGAGTTTGCTGGTTGTAAGCTCTTCTGCCTGGGACAGTGGCTGCTGTGTCCTGGCTGCCAGCACTCAGCTGTGCTGTGAGGAGCAGCAGGGTCTGGAACCTTGGCTTGTGGTGTCCATGGGACTCTCGTTACTGACTTAGATCATTGCTGACAGTTCAGCTGCACACAGGTAAGGGCAGGAACAACTGTTCTCACATTTCTTCTCCATTCCACAGATTTTCTTAACTCACAAAACTACGGCCTGACACTTGTAGAGGATCATCCATCAAAACTAGAGCTGGCACTTTTAAACGCAGTAATTTTTATTTCTCTCCCTTTTGCCCAGTGCTTTGAAGCTAAACCTACTCTGACCCAGCTCTTCACTCCCACTCCTGGCAGGCAGAGACTTCTGCTGGCTGGCTGCCATCAGCTGTGATAGGGACAAGGCACCTCCTCCCTATCACTAAGTGGATTTTGAAGGCAATGAGCAAGAGAATAATTAAATTAACTCAGTCCCGAATACCTCCTGAGGTGCCAAGCATTCCCAGGATTGCAGCTGCACCACAGGTGTCTGGAGAGCAGGTAATTCCAGTCAGGGGCAGGCTGCAAATGTGGCTCCTGGGGACATCTCTGCTGGCACAGGAGCAGCACCAGCAGCCAGTCTTGGACAGGAGTGCTGGGAAAAGACTCTCAGGATGGCTTTGCTTGAGCCAGTTTGGGTCCAGGCAGCTACATTTATGCTTTGATGTGCTTAAGTTAATAAATAAGACTTATCCCAGGGCAAACACCGTTCTGATTCCCAGCTTGGACTACTTTATTCTCCTGGTTCTTCCTTGTTCCTTGGGCTTGCCCTTCAGGGTGCCAGGGCTGTCAGCTCAGCTCTCAGCCTCTGTTTTACCCAGCAGCCTGCTATTCAAATTCCCTGTGAAACATTTATATGCTTTTGACTGCAGCACATTGATTTTTTTTCCCTGATCTACTACAGACCAGGAGAGTTGAATCTGGATTTGAGTCAGCCCATGATTTGGGAGTGATCAGGTCTCAGCCTCCACTGAGCTCCAGCTCCAAGGTGTGCCTGGGGAGCCTGGCCCAGCTCAGGACAGGGTGGAGGCAGGGCAGAGGACATCCCCACTGCAGAGCTTTATCTCACCCATCACCAGAGAGGTCACAAATCACTGTCCAGTCCCTTTCAAGCAGTTGGGAGCACTAAATTGTACCTCCTGTATCCAGACACCATCCAATCTCCCAGGCCAGGCCAGGTACGTTGATAAGGAGATAGTGCAAATGGTCAAACAGGATGGAGTCAAAATGCACAATTTCCTGTGCTTTAACCTAGCAAGTGCCATTCCATGGGGTCTTTTTTGGATTATCTCCCTTTCCAGCAGCACTGATGAAAAGACAGGACTGCCCAGGCAATGTGGAGGGTAAGACCAACCCAAGTTGTTTCAGAGACTCCCCATCTCTTCTCTCATCTCCCAGAGCTTTCCTAACTCACCTGAATGGGTTAACTGTGACTCATCTTATTATTTCTTCCAAAGAAAAGATCCAAAAAGTTACTGCATTCCCCTTAGGTATCTGCACCTCCTGCTGTGGCCTGAACTTAAGACACCAGAGGAGCTGCAATATTAGCTGCACTGGAATGTTTTGGTTTTTCCCTTGCAAAACAGGCCCATCTCTCCAAGTGTGAAAGTGCTTCAGTTACCTAAACATACTTGAGAAGGGGAAAAAAAGGAAATTTCCATTTTTTTTGTATTTGACTAAAGAATTCCCATTGTGGTTGAAAGCAAACAGAAAAGGGCATGCCTCAACATGTTCCCCTTGCACTATGTACGAAGGGAAGACAAAACTTTTAGAACATAATTTTTTTCTCTAAAGATTAAGCAAATTCTGATCAGTAATGTGTCACCTCCGGACCAGTGTGCAAATCCTAGAGCCTCTGTGAGCAAAAAGAGTTTAATGTTACACATGTGTGTACCTAAAAGACATGGATGTATTTCTGGAAAACCCACCTGGCACTAGATACAGCTATTTCACCTTCACAGGTGGGTTGGCACATACATATGGGTGACTTCAGAAAATTATTCTGTATTTAAACTATCTCAACAATAAGGAAGAAAACCTGTAGCAGAACTGTAAATTAACACTAGGTGACAATGAAACTATTAATTTTCATTGGAACTGGATAGATACATAAATAAAGACTCAATTTCTTGTCAGTACAAGGGAGTGCAAATCAAAAGCTGCCAGTTTATAATGCCAGAGTGTTACATTCTCAGGTCACACACAAACTGACACAGTCTGTCAGCATTCACCTCAGCAGACTTACACCAGATTGTAGTACCTAAGGACATGGCCAAACATCACCTTCTGCAGTACATCTATAAAAGCACACAAAAAATTGTTCATTTCAAGGTAAAGATATATGTTACCTTATACCTTTTCCCTCCTGTCAGTTGAAGAAGGTCACACCAACTCTTTGAACCCAGGAAAAAACAGTTAGAGGTGAAAAAAATAGCTGGAAATTCTAATTGTCTGTCAGTCTTTGCTCCATCTGTCCAGGCCAGTCCTGCACACACCGTGATTGTCCCTGAGCTGAGAAGAGCTCAATAAGAGTATTTCCAAGGTGGCTGTCTTGGTTTTGGAATAGGAATTTCAGAGGCTCACACCTGCCCTCATTTGGCCTTTTCTCTACCTGTTCTCTTTGTTTCACAGCTCTAAACACCAAGAGAACTCACTGTGTGGTTTCCCCTTTGTGAGGATCATCACCTTTAGTCTGTAATCAACAACACAGAACAGAAAACAAAACAGTTGGAGATGCTGGTAGAGCAGAGAACCATGAATCCTTCCAGCCAAACTCATCTGTGTCCCTGGAGCCAAATGAATCCCACCTCAGAGCTGTACTCCAAACCTACTTCCACACCCAGATGCAACATCAGAGCTGTGCCAGCTCTGCTTGTTCCCACTTCCATAGACACAGTATGACTTCTCTCCATTACAGCTCCCCAGCTTCCCCCTCCCAGAGCTGGGTAAGAGTTTTCCTACTACTACTTTCAGTTTAAATGCTGTTTTGCCTTTAATTTATTCCTATTGAACTGAATTTACATGTAATTGTTACTGCAATGCCTTACCAAGAAACATGCTAAAATACCCCCTTTTCCTTTACTGCAAGATTTCTGTAAGACGTTAAACAAACTGATTCTTTAAATTTATTCTGCAACACATTATTTTTAAAAATAAGCCTTGGCTGGACTGAAAGAAAACTGGCCACTCATTTTTGATCACTGCTTTAGGAAGCCCAGAAGTCATTAACAGACAGCATTACTACATTGATAGCAGCTTTTGTCCTTAAAACATCATACCACCCAGAGAAATTCTCTACAGACTCAGCTAGAATGGCCTCCAAAGAAACAATTCAAAACGTGAGATGCCAAGTGATCCAAGCACCAAATGACTGTCAAACCTTGAGAACAGAAGTGTTAAACTCCTCTCTCCTACCTACAAGTAGGTACTTTAGCTGTGCACACACGAGAACCATCTGCTTATGCACTTGTCCATGTTTTCCAGGCTAAACAATTCTGTGATTCAAGATCCTGCTGCTGCTCCAAAGGATAAGCCAAGCAGAGTCTTTTCACATCTCAGTCCCTGACCTTGACACGGGTACCCCCTGTGTACTGGGAGTTCCTTTGTACTGCATTGTCTCATTTACTAAGGAGAAATGTTATAAAGAAACTGCGTATCGTTATTAAAACCATGTTTATGGATTACTTAAAATTGTGCATTTCAAGAATCCTGTGTGGTCTTAAAAAAGAAAAATTTTGCAGAGAAAAAGCAACTGGTAAAGATACACCACAACTGCTTTGAGCTGTGGTGGCAGCTTTTGCCACAGGTAATGATGAATTAATATCAATTATAACACTCAGCTTGGAGAATGCCTCAGCCCTGAGTCAGTGCTCAGGTAAGGCAACGTTTTATTGCAGCTCATTAAAAGAAAAAAAAAGCAATAAAAAGCTTAAGAACCATCACAGATCCTGACTACATGAAGTAGTAAATACTGTAATAAACATCATGATAAATTATCATTTACATGAATAGGAAAAGAAATGGACATTTCATTTCCTACACCTTTGTAGTTGCACTGAGGGGGCTGTTGGGGGAAGCCCCAGGGTGCCTGTTTACAAGAGAACTTTGCAAAACAAAGACAGTCACGGCCAAAACTTTGCTGGTCAATTCAGTGTATTTACATGGAAGAGCTCTGAAGGGAACAAGTATTCTGAAATAGCCTCATGGGATAATTCAGTTGGAAGTGGTAAGTAGCAGGGAATGATCTCATGGCTATCCAGATGTGTGGTGGCTGCAGAAAAAGCACCTTGTTTTCAAACAGAGGCTTGACCAGACTTTCTTCATCAATGCAAAAATACCATTGCACAACTACCTGAGCAAAATGGCAAATGCCAAAGTCTTCTGCATGCAGGGAACAGTATTGTCCAAGTCTAATTCCCAACAAACTGGGCACAAGCTCTTTATAGGAGTGGAGAACGTGCCACGCCAACACCTGACAACACATTCCAGCCATACGGACACATCACTATCTGAGCAGCTCCCAGAAACAATCCCATTTTCCCCTCTTTAACAGAATGGAATTGCTCCACATTTACAAAGAAGGAAACTGAAAGCACAGTTGGAACCACTGTTTTTAAGAAGACCTTGTTATGCCATAACTTTTCACGGTTCAGTTGCTAAATTACACATTATAAAAATAAGTAAGTGCAATTGAGAGACTGTGTTAATCTCAGAAGTTTAAACATTGCCCTGTAATGGCTGCTTTATAGTGGCCTGTAGTAAAGTGCTTTATGGGCCGTGCAGGAGATTTGTCCGCACGCGTCCGTTAAACACTCCTGGGAATTTTCTCACATGGAAGGAGACGAGGCCCCAACACAAAACTAAATATGTACAAAACATTGCTGTCATTCACGGGGCAGCAGGAATGCCACCCAGTAAGAAAACACAACACCTGAAGAGACAGGAACCACTGGCCAGCACAGCAATAAGATGTTGCTTTTGGAAATGCAGAATTTCCTAACCTGCCAGTCAGTGCAGATTCTGGAAATGTGACAGAAACACAACTGTTGTCCTGCAAGGAAATGAGAGCTTAAGCATTGATTATAAATAGATGATAAAGAAGCATGGGTGGTTTGCAGAGCTTACTAAAGCAAGAGTATGTAGAGCCAAATTAGGTTCTTGCACATAAAAATCCCTTGGAATTAGGGTGAGCCCACCTGTGATTCCTTGCTCAGGAGGTCTGGGGCTCATGGACTGCACCCAACTGCCTTTTCTCTCTGGCCAAACAGAAGATCCATCCAGGCTGACTGGTGAAAAGACTTTTAAATAATAAAATGATACTAATGAAGCTGAAAACATGATATCAGTGCTGTGTTTTATCTTTTAATAATCATTCTTCAGAATTGCACCACAGCTAAGCAAGGATGAGTCTGTCCAGGGTTCTCAGGGGACAAACCCAATGCCATACAAGACAAATGTAACCACATCCAGCAACAAACTACATGAAGACCTTTGTGTGAAAGCATCACCTCCCTTAGCCCTAAAACACTCACAGGCAGTGAACTGAAGAGAATTCTTAACCCTTCAGCGTTACCATTACTAGAGTATCATTCACCCCCTTGTCTACAAGCTGCCTTCTTCTCCCACCAACTGCTCCATCTCACAACAAAGCCTCACTTCTGGCTCAGAAGCCCAACAAAAAGCTCTCCCCTGAGCTTATGGCAGTGTCCCCAGGATCACCTGGCAGGAGGCAGCATGACAATGGTGTGACAGGCATCCTCCCAGGGAGACCCCACACATCAGTCACGCTGCTGACACGCTCCACACCCACAGCAGCTCAGCCAGACTAGGGAAGGCTCCCAGGTACAGGCAGCTGCTCCTGACAGACCAGCCAGAAGAAGCAGGATTTTCCTTTTCACTAACAGCAGAACCAGGAAGTTCCTGTTTCCCGTGATGGTGACATTGCCATTGGTTTGGGCCAAGTCTGGCAGAGCAAAGCAAAGCAGCAGGTAATGCCTAGAGAGGACTGAAGTCCTGTTTCTAGTCCAACAAAACTTCTGACAGGCAGCTAAAAGAAACAGTACTGCAGAAACGATTCTAAGACATCTTTTTATGATGATCTTTTTATGATGTTCAAAGAGTCTTTTAAAACAAAATAAAAATAATTCCTCTTCAGATCTTTTTTAAAGGCAATTAGAGAACCCCAGTATATTCAGAGGATGTGCTGCTGTTGGGTAGCACCAAAAATAACCAACATTTACTGTGCTGAACACCAGGAATTATCTTGATCTGACTGCTCTGACTTAATGAATGAAAATGAACGATGACCACTATATCTTCAAATAGCATCTCATGCTAATAATGGCACCAAAACAAAAGTAAGAGTTTGAGTCACCTCTTCCCTTCTAGAGCTCTGCATGCTGGAGTGCTCTGATTTATGTAGGCAGTGGGAAACTGGCTTTGATTGAGGCCTCTGCCATCTTTAAAGTATGTTCAGGGTTCCTGGCAGTTTTAACTGTTCTCAAAGATAATAAATCCCTTATGAGACAAGAAGGTCGAACAACTATATATTTCAAGGTTAGCTCAATCTGTACAGTTCCAAGAACAACTTCCAGTGCAGGTGATAGTAAGCATACAATAAGTGAAGATCTAGGAGAAATTCTGTTGAAAAAACAGAATTATGGGAAACAGACTGAACTGCTGGTTTTATGGACACAGCTCTATTCCAGCACTCAGGCAGTAAAACTAAAATGAACTCCCTCAAAGTTAAAAATGCCCAATAAAAGTCAATAGGCAAGGTAATTATTTTGACTTGACACAGGGAGAGGACAGGTCACTTGTTCCCACAGAGTATCTCACCCTGCTGACACCACCTTCCAGTTGATGGGTTTTTTCCCCCAAACCACATTTTGTGTGCTATGGATATATAACACTGGCTAACCTGTACCACTCTGGGTAAAGAACCAAAAGCCCAACAGAAATGCAGCAGCACTTGGCCCAACAGCCTCTGCCGTGGTGTCACAGCTCCCCCACAGGACCAGGCTGGTTGTCCCGTTCCCATTCCCAGCCTGACCCTGTGCCCACATCCTGCCTGTTCATGCAGGTTCCCCGGGATCTCAGCTGTGAGATCTGCTGGATCAGTGCCTGTCCCAGGGACAGATACACTGAGTCAGGATGGCACCCCTGGGAGAAAGGTAACTTCTCTTTTTCTATTTTCTCTTGGAAAAACAGAAGCCAACACCAGCTTATCATCAGAGAATGATTCCATGAGAGATGAACACCTGAGTGACTGAAAATTTATATTACATGGGTGACAAAGGTGACATTTGCAACATCAGCTGCCTTTGCCCTTTCTCCCACCCCCAACCCTCTCTGTTCCTCTCTAGGTACCACACAACACAGCTCTGGCACAAAAGCAAAACTGAAAACTTTTAGCATAAAGGACATATTTATTGTTAAGCAGAATCACATCAAAATAAGTAAGCAAATGCCATAATAACTAACAAAATACAGGTGAATGCCCTGTGAATTCACCAGATTTTAGTTTCTGGCATGTTCAAAAAAGGATTTTTATTTGGCTGACAGGAAACCACAAATCATAACTGTCCTGTAATTGCAGCAATCAGACACATACAGGGACAATAATTACAGGCAAAATAAAAATAAATTGGTTGTAAACAGATCTGTTTACTGTATTTCTAACCACCTCATATCTTTTTTCTTCATTATTTTGAGGATTTGGGATTTTTTGTTTTTTTCTTTAGGTCACAGTACTGTAGGGACCATTTTTCTAAATGCTTATTCTCTGGGCTGGCAAAAGTGGTTTATTCCACTGAGAGCATAAACAACTCACTTAAACAAAGGTTAATGTTACAGACAAATGACTTATGTTTCTAGTAATTACTCAAATTGGAGAAGCAAGTTTTTTCATGAAACAAATTATGAAATTGCTTGTTTATTATTAGTCAAGCATATTAATATTTCAGAATTATGAAAATGACACTGTTTTCTCCATCCTAGCCAGTCAAACCATAAGATACAAAGCTTGAAGTTAACAGCCTAAGTACAGCCTTTGAAGAAAATTAAAAAGCCCCACATCCCCAAAACCCAGTTCATTTACTTCAGAAAAGGTAATAGTGTGGCATTAACTATTGCCTGTGGAAGAGCATTGCCCTCAACCCATTCTCTTGAAATTCTCAAGAGAACACATTAAAGTTCAAGGAAAACAACAGAAATCTGCATACCTTTAAGAGCAGGAGAACACAGAAAACACTCTTAGGGTGAGCTGTTCCAATTAAGCACCTTTCTTGCAAACAGATGTTGGAAGACAACCTTAGTCCTTGGATAAAATACATCTACTTGTGACTTCTAATGGAGAATGGTTTATAATCACTGGGCCTTTTGCCACCAGGATGGGAAAGGTGCATTCAATGTACCTTCAAGTAAGTCCTTCAAATTACATTCTGACAAAATAAATCATCCTCAAGAGTGACCTTAGCTTGATGATGTAATCAGCAATTAAAATTCCAAAGTTGCTAGTATGTTTGCAGTACATCCAAGTACCTCCCTTCATTACTGAATTCATGTCTGTTAAAAAAATGCTGAAACCACCCTTGGTTTCACAAAGCACAGGCCTGGTGGATGTCATTTGGGAATCCACACTGGTGTAAATAATTCTGTTCTCCCCACACCAAGAAAAATGAGGAAAATAGCAGTAAGTCCCACCTGCTGGGAATGTTGTCTTTTTGTATTCACCCAATGCCTTACAATTTATTCTACATCCTGCCTAAGTGTAAGGTTATTTAACCCATGAAGACACAAGTAGTTCAGACAAATGCATTTACTTCAGATGGTAGTGGTTACATAGTCAAGGGACACACTGAAAATGCCAACAGACACCTGGAACTTGGAAGGCCCGGGATGGTTTCTGAGCTCTCACCCGATGCTCTCTCTCCCTCAAGTGCTGCGGAATTGTAGCTTAGGTTTATTAGGATTGTGCTCAATCAACCAGTCAGCAAGCCAAATCTGGGAACAAAAAACCCAAATGTTGTCAGTTTTCTGTTGTTTGCTATTAAGTGTATGAGAGAATGTTCAAAGCATTATTTGAACTCTGCTACAGTGGTGCAATCTCCTACGGTGATGTAAAATTAAGGCCTTTCAGAAAAAGATGGACATAGAGATAACCTGGTTTTTTCAAAATGTTCTTTTTTAATGTTCAGAGCTTATATTGCTTTTGAACAATTCACACTGACCTTTAAAAGACAACTTTGCCTGGCAATGTTTATCTTTGTGTAATTATAATAACATTTGAGCCATACAAATAATTAGGCCAGCTCTGTTTTGGAATGAGGCTGCACAACACACATGAAACTGCTTAATGAAATATTACCCCTGACAACACTCCATCTAGTAATCATTCATCCAAAGTGCCAGCCTTCTGCACTGAAATCACTTTATAACACCTAAAGCTTAAAAACAAAACATGGTTATTTTTTGAAATTCGTCCTGTAAGTTTTCCAGCACCTTGTACTTAAATAAGAATGTGGGAGGCAGGAATGCCTTGAGTCCTGACTCCATCTGCCAGGCTGGGCCAGGCCTTAGGCAAATTAACCTTTTGCCTCGATTTCTCCACTTGCAAAGCAAAGTTTTTAACACATCCTTATTTACTTCACAAGGCTGTTGACGATTAGTTTCTGGAATGCTGAGCACAACAAACTTCATAGCACACTGTGAGTGAATGGCAGACCAGGAAGGTCAGCAACACTCTCCCTTTATTGGCACATACAGGAAGGTTGGTTTGCAAAGGGACAGCCAACAAGCAGAGCACTAGGACAGGTTAGTCAGCAACAGCTGAAGAACAGTAAGAACCCAAGAAAGAAATGGAAAACAAACAAAGTATCCCCAAACCCCTTAGAAAAACTACTTTGGAAAAAAAAATTAAAATAATTTGAACCCAATTAAATTTACCCTGTGTTACTTAAGGAATTGGCTGAGACAACCTCTGTGCTGCCAGGAAGTATTTCTGAGTGCACAGGTAGGTGCTGAGCCATCTTCAAAAAGAAAGGCAAGAATTAAAAAAAAAAAAAGATACTGAAAAACCCAAAACATTCCATCAACAAATCATTCCATTCCCTGTAGGTCACATAGCAAATAACAAACTGAAAAGCATTTCTGAAGCAGTATCAAATCAACATTATTTTCCTTCTGTTCAAAGGTCACAGATATTATGGACAGCAAAAAGGGTACAAATATAATGTTTTTAGAAAGCTTCAGATAGTTTTCCTACAAGCAAGGAAGGAAAGTATTGTCTTGATTAAGTTGCTAGAAGATACCTCATAACTGACTAGAAAATTGTGCTAAGGATGCAGATTAATTGGAAGCCAAAACAATGAGTTAAAAAGATGGGACTTTAATGAAAAAATCAGTTTTTAATATAGTGAAGAGATGACTGAGGGGAGAGAAGAGAAGATGGTAATACTGTTTAAATATGCAACAGGAAGCTGGAAAAAAAAGGAGATATTACAGGGTCTCCAACGTGTTCTGGGGATAGTAAAGGGGGAAAGAAAGTAATAGGCTTAAAACTGGAGCCCAGGAGATTTAGGCTATCTTTTAGTGAAAGCTTTTAACTAAGTATAATTAAGCACTGAAACAAATTGCCTGGGGAGACTGTAGATTCTCCATCACTTGCTAAAGCCCAGGCCAGACACACATTTGTTAGGAATACTTAGATACAACTGGTCTGGCCTGTGGGCAAATGGATGGACTTCATTTCTGTTTTCTACATTTCTATAGTAACAGTGCCAGACATCCAGATAATGTAAACAGGTTATAAAGCTGGAATAATTTAAAGGACATTTCATTTGACCTCATGTACACCACATGTTCATAGAAACACCCCAAGTTATTTTTCAGGCCTTTTTTCCCTGAAATGTATCTTTTAGAAAAATGCAATGTTGATCATAAACCTGATCATGATGTAAAATCCACCACAACTGCCAGCAAGCTGTCCCATGGATTAATTATCTGTGTGCTTAAAGAAGTCCTTGTGTGAACTAGTAGTAGTAGAACCTTAAAAGCACAAAAACACATTCACCATATTTTTGCAGATGAAAGAAAGGTAACTGTGGTTAGAGACTGAAAACACACCCTTGTTTCATCTGCAACAAACTAACTTCTTGAAACCAAATGTTATTTGATTAGCTCATTAGCTGGTAGCTAAAACAGCTCTTCCACAACAAAGTAACTTTCCTCTGTAGACTACTAACCCAGAAGAAGTGTATCCCAAAGCTCACAGCACAGTGCAGGGCACTGGACATACCATGGGCTCTGCTGGCTTCTCTTTGCACAGGGCAGTGAGCCCAGCCAGTAACGTTGGCTTCACGTACAGGTTCAAGTAATCCCTTGCTCTTTGTCCAGTGGGAAGTGGCTCCAAGATGGCTGTGAAGAGGAACCACAAGTGTTAGAAAGCAGCTTGTGGAGTGATGAAAACCAGCTTTCTTTAAAGGTTGTTCAGATGTGAGCTGCTCTTTTCCTTAGTTAACAATACATCATGGGGTTTATAGCTTCTCCCACAAAAAACTGCAAAGAAACTCTCTAAACTTCTTTGCAATGTCCCTAAGGTAACCTTACTAATTATAGTCTATGGTGAAAAAGGAGGAAATCGTCATGTGGGGAAAACCGATATCCTTGAAGAGGCATTGGGGGCAGAAGAGAAACAATATATCCCATATTTAGCACTTTCTTCTTGCAGTGTGAACCTGGTTTCAAAAGACCCTAAAAATCCCACCTTTTAGCCCTGCTTTGCTGTCAGGGTGAGAAGGGACCTGGTTTACAATGGGTAAGGTTTGGAGGGAAGTGTAATATCTTTTATTAAACTCCCTGATACGGTTGACAAAAGCCCACACCTTTTTCTAGCAGCTTCACTTGCATCTTTCTGCCCAAAAGCAAAGCCTGTTACAAACAAGAGATCCTCTCCCAGCCTTTTCTAGAAAAGCCTTTTCTAGAAAGGTTCTAAAGGCCTTTTCTCTGGCACTTAACTTTGGAATTGCACTGTCATGTGAGCATCCAGCTGCTTTTGAGCAGGAATTACTCAGCCTGAGCCCGAGAATCAGTTGAGAATTCTCATGTCAACAGGAGTCTCCAGTCTGACAGTGCCAAAAACACTTGCTGGAGTGTAACAACTTCCCACTTCCTCCCATTTACCAGCTTTGTCTGCTCCAGTTCCCCAACAAAGAGTTTGAAAAGTGGAACCCATAACTATATTGGCTCCTCAGATAGATTCAGTAAGCATTTCATAGCAGAAAATATCAGCTTATACATAAAGAGACCTGCAATCTTATAAAGCAAACAACCCCAAACTCTTCTAAATTAATTGTCTCTGGAGTCTGGGCAGAGACAAGTAGTACCAGGGAAGGACAGGGAAGGACATTCAAAAAAACATCAATTGTACCATTTTACCTTCTGGAAACATGAATCGAATTTCTCTCTCTGCTGAGGAAATGCTGACACTGCCATGAAGCCCATTCCTCAGCTCATCAGTCCCATACAGTGCTCTTAAACTAAAAAACAGGAGAAATAATTGCTTGGAGGGCAACTGCAAATCCCTTCCATGTCTCTGCAGTCTGAGAGCACAGAAAAGCAATATATATGGACTAATTAACATGACATGGGCTCAATTTTGTTTAAAACAAAACCTAAAACTTACGTTTGTGCACTCACCATTCCCTATAAAATAGGTGAACTTCACACACTAAAAAACAAGGTGAAATGCTGTTACACAAAACCAAAGAGATAAGAAGCCACTCCAAGTCTGTATCTGTACTGTACAAACAAACAAACAAACAAAAAAACCACCAAAAAAACAAAAAGAGAGAGGATTTCTGGTCTCAGTTAAGAGAATGACAAAGTCCTGCTGCCTTCCCCAAGGAAGCCAGTAATTTACCTGTGAGGGTGAGTTATCCTGGCTCTTAGGCTGTTGGATGGTCCAAGCAATTCCTTCCAGTATGAGACTGCATCATGTCTGGCAAGAACCATAGCAACTAAGGGGCCAGAACTCATATAGGCTGTTAAATTAGGAAAAAACACTTTTCCAAATTGGTCTGCATAAAAGTTGCTACATTGCTCTGGGCTTAAATGGAGCCTCCGCTTCTATAAAGTGTAAAAGACAAAAAAAGAATTAAAAAANGCTTTGTGACTCTCCCAATAGCTGCCTAGCCTGCAGGTGGCCAGGATCAGGACAACTTTGGGAGGTATCAGAAAGCATAGAACAGTCAAGAAAAAAATTTAAAGTGCATTCTTTGAGCTCAAACAACACAAGAGTACCATAAATTCAGAGTCCTAATGATTTTGGTGTCAAAAGTCACTGGAGACATCAGAAGACTCTACTAAAAAATAAGTAAATAGATACGATTTGTCTCATCTTCTAGTACATATCATATCAATAGAATCAATGGAATAGTTTTGGTTGGAATAGTTTTTTAATGGAATATTCAATGTAATAGTTTGGGTTGGAAGGGGCCTTAAAAATTACCTGGTTCCAACTCCCCTGCCATAGGCAGGAACACCTTCCACTATCCCAGGTTGCTCAAGCCCCATCCAATCTGTCCTTCAACATTTCCAGGGACGGGGCAGCCACAGCTTCTCTGCCCAACCTGTGCCAGGGCCTCACCACTCTCACAGGGAAGAATTTCCTCTCAATATCCCATCTATCCCTGCTCTCTGGCAGTGGGGAGACATTCCCCTGTCCTGTCACTCCATGACCTTGTCCAAAGTCCCTCTCCAGCTCTCCTGGAGCCCACTTAGGCACTGGAAGGGGCACTAAGGTCTCCCTGAAGCCTTTTCTGCAGTGAACACCCCCAGCTCTCTCAGCCGTCTGCAGAGCAGAGGAGCTCCGGCCCGTGTAGCATCTTTGTGACCTCCTCTGGAGTGTCTCCAACAGGTCCATGAATAAATAAATGCAAATAATAAATGCATAGTAATAAAACAACCATAAAAGCACGAAAAAACCCAACCAAAACAAGGGGGGGGAGGAGCTCCCGCCGGCGGCACGCGCGAGGGCACAGCGCCCCCCAGCGGCCGCCCCGACTTCTAATTTAAATATTCATTAGTTTTATTTAAATCTTCACGAACTTTATTTAAATAATCGTGAGGCGCATTTACTGCAAATACAGCGAAAATAAAGAGTAAATCAGACTCCACCTGGCCAGCTATCTAATCCCATTAACTCTCTATTATCCACTTCCCTGCTGCACAAACCCTCGTGGGGCCAGAATGGCATGTTCTCCAAAGAATTACTCTGGAGAGTCCACATATCTGCTGTATACGTTTCCTAAATCCCAGTTTATTAACTGTGCTTTCCTGTGGTCAGCAAAATAGCTGGTCTGCTCTGTTTCATCCCATGCACCAAAAAAACATCTTACAGAATCTGGCAGTAATGCTTGACAAAATATGAAAAATGTAAATTGATTTTTGGACACACACGGTTTTAGTTACTGGCTTGATTTCTGAGAGTTAAAATAAGTATTGTCCTGACTTATAAACAACCTGTTACCTGAATGATCAGGAATCCTGATCGGAGAATGACATCCTCTATTTCTTCTTCTTTATTGACAACATCAGGTTTGATGAGAGCCAAAGTTCTTTCCACATAAATCTGAGGTTCGGGCATTAACACCTGCATCTTGTTCTTAAATTAGAATCCAAGTGCCCCTTTTGTACTGCAATGACACCAGTTCATGACATTTGGGGTTTGTTTGCTGCACAGTCACCTGTGATGACATTCACCATGTACCCCAGGAACAGAGGGTCACCCTCACCTCACAAAATCCACGTGAGATGTTCTCTGGACTTGTTAGCACACTGTAGTTCACAGTCCCATTTTCAGTGCCGGTAGCATTTTGTGGAAAATAAGGGGGAAAAATGTTATTATTCAGTAACTCAGACAATGTATGAGGAAAGAGAAGCATTACCACACACCTTGCTGTGTGCAAGAGTGAGCAGGTATGTGGGATCACTGTGCTCCCACACCCTCCATACAATAACTGTGGGTTTCTCCAAATCCCAAATCTGTATCCTCCCTCAGGAAGATTAGGGAGCTGGTCCATCTGTGAGCCTCAGGGTATTTCTCAATTGTTATTTAATTGCTGTATTTATGGGCTACAGACAAAGCGCTGGTTCTCTCACTGAGCAGATCCATTACCAAGCTGAGATCGCAGAACAGTGTTGGGAGTGGTGGAACTATTGTGGGTGTTTCCTACAGACCTATGACCACTTGTGACCTTCTCATCACAGAATCACAGAATGGTTTGGGTTGGAAGGGGCCTTAAAAATCCCCTGGTTCCAACTCCCCTGCCATGGGAAGGGACACCTTCCACTATCTCGGCTTGTTCCACCCTGGCCTTGGACACTTCCAGGGATGGAGCAGCCACAGCTTCTCTGGGCAACCTGTGCCAGGGCCTCCCCACCCTCACAGGGAAGAATTCCTTCCCCACATCCCATCTAATCCTGCCCTCTGGCAGTGAGAAGCCGCTCTCTGTGTCCTGTCCCTCCAGGCCCTTGTCTAAAGTCCCTCTCCAGCTCTCCCGGAGCCCCTTTAGGCTCTGCAAGGGGCTCTAAGGTCTCCCTGGATCCTTCTCCTCTCCACTCTGAACACCCCCAGCTCTCCCATCATTTTAGAGCGAATTTAGAGGAGGATGCCAGGAGGGACCGTATCAAATCCTCACAGAACCCCACACAACGACACCTGCAGCCCTTCTCTCGCCCCCTGCTGCCGGTGCCCCCACAGCTCCCAGCCCTGGCTGCCTCCATCCGCCTTGGAGCAGACCCAGGCACGCACCCGCCTGCCTGGCTGGCTCCCTGCTGCAAAACCCGCACACTCAGCCGCTCCGTTCCACCTGCCTCGGGGCCGGGATGGGCTTTTCTATCCCTCAATTCCTTCGGAATTCCCGGCGGGTCCCGGCCCGCTCCGCCGCCGTTGCCGGGCGATGGCGGGGCCGGCCCGGACACAAGATGGCGCCCGCGGGCNAAGATGGCGGCGGGGAGCGGGCGGTGATGGCGGCGGGGAGGCGGGCGCGCCTCAGGGCCCGGCACAAACACCTCGGGATTGCGGCTCTTTTGCCACGGGCTCCTCGTGTGGTGCGGGAGCACCTTGATCGGGAGGGGCCTCTCAAAAAGCCTCGTGTCTCCGTGACCGTAAAAGCTTTATGTCAGTTTTACCTCACGTTCAGAACTGCCGAGGGAGGGATGAGCTCGTAGCAGGCCCTCATGAGGTGAGGCACCGCGATTTACTAGGGAAAAAATAAAAAACATGCAGAGAAGGCCTTTGCAGGTTTTTTATCAGTGTTTGTGGTGGTTTCCTGTTTACATTCCCGACCAACACCAGTGGGTTCGGAGCTCACCATCCACAGCCTCTGGCAGACCCGGAGCACTAACACGAATCCACGCTTTTTTTCAGCACTTTCATTGAGTTACAGTCTCTATCCAGTGTTACTTAACTTTTACGACAAAAACAGACCTGTAATGAGTCCACACTAAACCATGAGCTGAGCCTAAGCAGAGCCGGGGAGCCACATTCCCTGGGGATTTATTTATCCCAGATTTTACCACCACGGTACTCCCCACATTTGCTCCCTGTACATTCCGTATTTGCCTGGGGATTTATTTAGCCCAGATTTTACCGCCACAGTACTCCCCACATTTGCTCCCTGTACACTCCGTATTTCCCTGGCTCTCCAGGGCACAGAGCTGGGAGCAATTACAGTACAACCATCGTCCATCCAACAGGATGGCCTGTGCCATGGCCGGGAAGTCGAGGCATTGGGTGCTCTGGTGTGGCCTCCATCCCTGTTTACACCGAGCTCCCGGGATGGATCCCGGTGCGGCCTCCATCCCTCTTTATGCTGAGCTCCCGGGATGGATCCCGGTGTGGCCTCCATCCCTGCTTATGCCAAGCTCCCGGGATGGATCCCGGCCAGCTGGCCCCGCGCTATCGGGGCGTGGGCTGGAGAACGGCACCGATAAGTCCCGAGCTGGCTCTGCCGCCTGCTCCTCTCCCTTGGGCCGCTTCCCCTCTTGTCACCCTTTCCTCAAAAATCCTGGGATCCGAGGTGCTGGGAACACCTCGGGCCCACTGGTGAGTTCAGGCAAAATCAAAGTTGTCCCTGGGGATGACATTGGCAAAGGGACAGAGAGAAAGCACAGGGATATGGGTGCTAATTTTTTAATGAAATCACACTGAAAACAGATGCAAAAGAGAAAAGACCCAAAAAAAGCGATTTGGAGGAATCTGACGCTGTGTCTCGGTTAGTTGAGGAAATAGCAAATTTGCTGCAAAAGCTGGTTTTAGTGTAAGAAAAATCCACTTTGCCTTAATCTTTTTGATGACTTATGTAAATAATGTAAAAATAGAGGGAAGAAATAAAATGATGCAATTATTTCCCTGCTGCCAGTTTGAGGTATGTTTAAAAACCCAAGACTGAAGTTGTTATTCACATACCTTAAAAAAATAAAGGTTCCAGATGCAGGCTTTCCTTCACCAACACAGGCACATAGCATTTGTTTCTTTAACAGAAATACCTCAGGCAATATTTCATTTGAAGACGTTAAAAACACTGCAACTACACAGAGAACAATAGATAAACATGGTTTATTTTTTAAAAAACGCTGAAAATTTTAGAGAAATTCTGAAAAATTATAGAAAGAGTTCACCCTTTAGTTAATTCACCAAGTAATTTCTTTTCAACGAGCACAAGTGTGACACCCCTACCTTAAATTTAGCAGCTCAAAGGCTTCCTCAGCCTGCCTCCACACTCCAGAATTATTATTACATAAGAAATGTTGCATTTAATATCCGTGTAACACTGTTAACATTAATATCTTGCGATTTTTCTTGTTGTGTGCATTTTTTTTTTACACTTAACCAAGTTAAAAAAACAAAACCCCACACGTTCCTGTGCATCCTTAGCTGCTGCAGTGTGGCAGAGTCCTGTGCACTCCACTCCCCTCCCCGGGCCCTCGGGCTGTGTCAGAATTCCTCTCGCTCGCTGTTTCCAGAAGCATTTCTGGAGGGCGGAGATTGTCTAATTTTAGTTCTCGGAGAATCCTCGGCTCTCCAATGAGCGAGAGGCTGCATTTGGAGCTGCAGCCAATTACCCCGAGTTTCCTCCTGCTACACTTCCCACGATGGTTTAATAATGCAGACCTACAAATTTAAAGTGGCCTCACACGCTGAGAGAAAATAACATTATATTTTACGTATCTTTTTACAGTAGTAGAATCTCAAAGGTTTCTTCTAAAGTCTTGGATACCACAAACCTGACTTTAAGACTCTGTGTTAATAAATATGTTTGCTATCTTTATAGTGCTCAAAAAATATTTCTGGTAGCTAAAAGGGCTGGTCTGAAGCATTTTCCCTAATTTTGTAGGCCAGGGATGTGGTTTCAAGAAAAGACACAAAAAAAAGTGCAATGAACCATTGCAGTTCCCAATACTCTGGGCATCACTTGGCTGCTGTATCTTATCTGTTAAGAGGTTTAACAAGCCTTAGTTGTCTCACTTATTTTTAGCTGGCATGGAATATAACAACACAGGAAGACTGTGGCTGCAGGTGCATTTAAACCCTAGCAACAGCACATAAGTAACTTTTTAAGGAAAAGTATTATTTCAGAGCTCTGTACAGCAAGAAGGTGCAGAAACTAATGTCTTGTAGACTGTTAAAAAGGGGAAGAAAAACAGCATGATAAAAGTAAGAGTGAATAAAAGCTAAATACCAACTAGAAGTTGGTATAGAAGCTATAAAGCTTGCACAGCTTTATTTGCATTTTGATGTTAAGTGCAGAAATGTGTCTGCTTCAGTAGCAAAGTACCAACTCTACACTTACCACACATACATCTTTTTCCTTTCTGTCTTTTCATGATGAACTGTCACACCCACCCACAGAACCAGCCTACCTTCCCCACTTGCTTCATCCATGCTTGCTCTTGCAGTGCAAAGTGTCTCTGACGGAAATCCTGTGACCAAGCCAACTTCCTCTCCTGCACTCCTGCTCTCTGCTCCATTTCTGCCTCCTCACAACTCAGTTCTCCTTCTGCAGCTCAGCTCCACTCCTGTAATCCCAGTGAGCTTCCCATTGCTGCTGATTAACCCTTGTCAGGCCTTGCTTTCTGTTGTCTGTTACTTGTTATCTCACCGTTTTCTTTAAAGATAAAAGTAATAAAGGATTCTCTTGTTGCTTCCTCTGTCTACAAGTCTCTAAGTGGCAATAACAAAAGCTTATCTACATGTCTCCTGTGACTCCATCACTTGCCCTGTTAACTTCACCCTATTTCATTTCCTGATCTTCCTGACACCCATTCCTTCATTTGCTCACAGCTTTAGCTGTTCAGTCTGCTCAGACCCCCAGCACCCACACAGATGTGCTTCTTTCTTTACCTTAAATAAAAGGGCCTTTGGTAGAAGTGCCTTCTGTCACCTCACTTTTACAGGTCTTCCAGTCACATCTCTTGCCTGTTCCACCCTAAATCCCCTTCAGACTTGGTTTTGGTTCCTCTCATCACCTGAAACTTCTCAATCCATCTTAAACCCATCTCTTGTTTGCCCTTCAGTCACGTTCAGCATAGCTAGTTTGTGTCCAGGACTAGTTTTTGCAGTTATCCTCACCTATTGCTGTTTCAGCTTGGCTTCAAAGCTCTGCCATACTTTTTCCTTAGTTATTCAGTAACTATGTTAGTTTTCCACTCTTTTCCAAAGAGAGGTGTCTCCATCACACACAAACATGTTACTCTTCAATTCCAAGTTAATTCATGCACTGATCTGGTTCTATGTACCTTTTGTTTCACTCTGGAAAGATATTTCCTGTTTCCTGCCAGCCCTACAACTGAATTCCCCTACTGCCCTTTCAAATAAACACCTTCCTGCTTTATCCCACGTTGTTGCTCAGTGTGAGCTCCTGCTCATCACCTGTACAGGTTGGCAGTGACAACTTGTTTTCTCCTCCTTTGTTCTGTACTGATGCTGCATATAGATATTAGGCTTTTGCATAAACTTTTGGAGCAGAAACACCTGCAGGTGTTTGCTGCTTCATTGTTCTACATAATGTTTAACATAATACTGGCTTGGATTATCTCTGAGGCCACTAAGCTCAGAGATAAGTAGTCAATGTAATCCTATCCACAATGAAGAAATGAATGTATGAATAAACCAATAAAAATGTTTTATCTAACAAATTACAAAAGGCAATTGGTTAAAAAGGCTTTTTTTTTTTAAGATATATTGTCAGTGCTTCCTTAAAGGCATCTTCTCTTCATCTTAATTCCACATTGCATATGGAATTCTTTTTGCCATTCTTATTTTGAGCACTTACCTTCAGTCCTACCACTGAAATTAATGAGATTACTTGCACAGTTATATTTTATTAATCAATAA
This sequence comes from Calyptomena viridis, assembly GCA_013390005.1. Lineage (NCBI taxonomy): Eukaryota > Metazoa > Chordata > Aves > Passeriformes > Eurylaimidae > Calyptomena > Calyptomena viridis. The sequence continues at coordinate 295,873 of WEIV01022212.1, forward strand.
AATGTACTTATTTATGCTGTGCATAAAGATGAACTCAAACAGAAGCTTCCCAGAGCATGGAAGTTGATATAGAGTAAGCAGTGTGTGACCACAGATACTTACAATCAATTTAGGCAAGGCAGGCATAAGGTGTGAGAAAAGGATAAATTACACCNCAGTGCTTCCTTAAAGGCATCTTCTCTTCATCTTAATTCCACATTGCATATGGAATTCTTTTTGCCATTCTTATTTTGAGCACTTACCTTCAGTCCTACCACTGAAATTAATGAGATTACTTGCACAGTTATATTTTATTAATCAATAAAATGTACTTATTTATGCTGTGCATAAAGATGAACTCAAACAGAAGCTTCCCAGAGCATTGAAGTTGGTATAGAGTAGGCAGAGTGATACTTAGAATCAATTTAGGCAAGACAGGCATAAGGTGTGAGAAAAGGATAAATTACACCAAGTTTCAAGGAAGTGAATTACATTTTAATTGGGGATGGGGTTTGTTGGTTTTTTGGGGGGGGGTTTTTGAGGGGGGAGCTAGAAAAATCAACATGATGGAAATAATGAGGAAATGGAGAGGATGACCAAGAAAGGGAAGGAGGCAATGAAGGGATGTATGACACAAAACTGGTATGAACTGACAGCAAGGGCAGGGCTTGGCAGAAACTGCAAGTCTGATAGAACAGCAAAATTAAGCCTAAGATCAGAAAGTCCATAAGCAGGTAAAATTCAATAGAAATTCAGTCAACACNATAGAACAGCAAAATTAAGCCCAAGATCAGAAAGTCCATATGCAGGTAAAATTCAATTGAAATTCAGTCAACACCACGAATAATCATAGCAATTACAGGATTAAAAAATGGCAAACCATGATANATGATGGAAATAATGAGGAAATGGAGAGGATGACCAAGAAAGGGAAGGAGGCAATGAAGGGATGTATGACACAAAACTGGTATGAACTGACAGCAAGGGCAGGGCTTGGCAGAAACTGCAAGTCTGATAGAACAGCAAAATTAAGCCCAAGATCAGAAAGTCCATATGCAGGTAAAATTCAATTGAAATTCAGTCAACACCACGAATAATCATAGCAATTACAGGATTAAAAAATGGCAAACCATGATAGTTTTTTTCTCAGTGGCAGATGTCACGTAAGGAGAATCACCACCCAAGGAAGTATGTGTGTGCTTTTCTTTGATTAACCACAGGCTTTGAGTGGAGAGTGAAATGCAAGACCAAAACCCAAGTCACAGCCCTGAGGAATTCTTTAGAATTACCTGTGGCATGATGGGGCCTGGTGAGGCAAATTATAACCATAACAACCCATATTCCCAAGTTTCTTGCTCTTCAAAGTCTAAATGTGTAAAGAATGACTTTGTTAGTTGAATGACTTCAGTTTTGAAGCCAGGCTGCTTAGCCAGTGTACAACCACTTTGTTATCCTGCTCTTGGATAGGGGACACAGGGGGCATCAAACAGGTATTGAAATGGGGTGACTGGGAGTCACAGAGAACCCTGGCAGTGGGGGCCTCCTGTTTGGAACTGCCAAGACAGGGATTGAGACTGACATGGAGGAGGAATGGGCAGCTGGAAAAGAGCACAGCTTTAAAGAAAGCACTGTTAAGCAGGAAAACACTTGGCAAAGTGGAAAGGAAAGAGGAGACAGGTTCAGCAAAGCAAGAAAGAAAAAGGAAAAGTATGGAGAAGTCTACCAAAGATAAGAATCAGTCACATTCTTAGTAAAACCTAATGAAAAACAAAACAGATGTTATGGGCAGTGGATCTTCCAAGAAAATGAAGTAATAAATTTATCACCAAAAGCACTCAGGTTACACCCACCAGCTGAGCCCAAACTTACCTGACAGACCAGTGTAAACTGCTGCAATTTGTTCACTCTCAGGTGCTGGGCTATAAACTTTTAACTTCAGGGCAGGTGTATTCCTGCAGTCACCTGCCACAGCTGCATCCACAAAAACCTGCAAAACCAAGGTGGACAGAGCACAAGAGCAGTGGCATTCACTACTTCAGGTGTGCCAGCTACAGCAACCTGCAAATATCATTGTGGCCTTGGCTCCCTGCAGAGACTCAAGCAAGTGTGTGGTATTTTCCAATTAAGCAGGTTGTCAGCACTATATAAATGAATGCAGTCAGCTGACAGATAGTGGCTGAGCTGGTTTTAGTCACAAACCACACCTTTTTGGTACAGACCTCATAGGTTTACAGTCTAAGCCAAAGCTGCCTCAAAAATTACAAGAAGTCTTCCTGCTGGATGTGGGGTAAGGTGCTCTGAGATGCTATAAATTATGATAAATATCTTATGAAAAAAATTCTTTGCTTCTAACATTTTAAATTCAATACAAGAAAAAAATCCAAAAAAATAAATATTCCATGAAGATGAGTATCTTTATCAGCCAACATGTACAACCTGTCCTGAGGACATTACAATTTTCAAGTGCACTGGTTAGGTGCTCTTTGTACTGTCTTTACTGCCCTGACCTCATAGAGCATTGTTTTACAAAGTTCAGCCTGAAGACCTGGTTGTTGTAGAGGTTTTATAGGGTACCCTACCTTGTCAGCCCGTTGAGAGGGACATCTCTAAAGAATGAAGTTCTGACCTACTGTATTTAGGATAAAATGTGCCCTAAAAGGACAGCCCAGATAGTTAACAAAATGTATCACCACTATTTATTTTAATTCACAAGTAGCTCTGTGCACTGAGTTGTAACAGCAGATAAAAACATGCAGGTTGAGCCACAAGAAATATTTGGGAGGGTGGAGCGAGCAATAACTTGTGGACTCATTACTACACTAAGTTAGGTAATAATTGCTACTTTTTGCCCACAAGCAAAGAGCTTAACTTCTATTTTTAAAAAAAAAAAGATGTGGTGGTAAGTTTTGGCTGCCAGAAGCCACACTCTGCCCCTTTGACACGGACAAACGGGACACCAGGAGGTGAACAAGAACGCGGACTATGATTATTACAGTAGTTTCCTGCCCTTTGCCAGCGAGCAAACCACGTATCCTTGGGCGAAAGGAATTGCGGCCTGGGCACGTGCTCGCCGCTCCAGCTCCCGCAGTTATGTAACACCCAACCCTGAAGTTTAAAAACAACAAACTCCGGCCCCTCTCCTTCGGTTGCAAAACCAGCAGAGCTGGAAACACGAAGGAAATCTGGAATAAGGGAGTCGGTGCGCGCAACACACCTCGAGCAAAGGCAGCGCTCGGTCCCCGCTGTGCGGACACAGCGTTCCCGGGCTCTCGGGGCTGCGTTGGGAGCGCGGCCCTGATCCCTGTCCCTATTCCGATCCCTGTCCCGCTCCCTGTCCCTGTCCGGATCCCGGTCCCGATCCCGCGCTCTCCCGGTCCCGCCTCGCCCGCCCGGCCC
>WEIV01022212.1:299400-315668 GCA_013390005.1 Calyptomena viridis
GGAGCCGGCCCGGCGGCGGGAACAGCGGGCACGGCCGCCAGCCAGAACGGGGCCGAGGGCGACCAGATCAACGCGAGCAAGAACGAGGAGGACGCGGGGTAAGCGCGGCCCCGCGGGAGCGGCCCCGCCGAGCCGGGCCCTGCAGCACCAGCGCTTCCTTTGTTCTGGCGCTGCCTTTTGTTGGCGCCATGTGGCGGCGGGGGGAGGGGCGCCGAGCGGGGCTGGTGCCGTCTCACGCTGTAAAATGGAAGGGGATTTACCTCTCCCGCGTTTTCCTCGCCCTTTCCCTCCTGAGAGAAGGGAGTTGCTTTCTGTAGGAGGGGGGTGGAGGGCGGCTGGTTGAAACTTTCTGGGGAATCGCATGACCCGTCGCCAGCGGCGTCGAGGTAAATGCGTGTTTTGTGTAACGCACGTAAAAAAAAATAATCCTGGCTTTGGGAGGCAGTCGGGGTAAGCTAAGTATTTTTTATAGGAAGTAAAGGGAAAATCGGGACGATCGAGGCGATGCGCGGCGTGTTCAAAACAGTAGGAGCGATTTTGGTCTGCTACTTTGCAGCATTGTCAGAAAATGACTTATTTCTTGCAAGTGATTTCTGGAGGAGTCCGTGTAGTTTCGCTGTGTTTTGGTAGTGGCATCCTTGTGTGCAAAAGAGGAATTTCTTTCCTATCGTAGTGAGAATAACCCGCCTGTTTCTCAAGCGGGGCTTTGTTATTCACGCTACTCCATGTATTTAATTGGAACTGCCTTTGTTATCCCTGAGCCCGAGGGTCAGATCCCTGAGGTTAAACAGAGCTGAAGCCAGTGTAATAGATTTTGGCTGTAAAGGAACGAGTAAGACTTGAACAATCTTCCTACGAGCTGGAGCCGGATGTACCTTTTGCAGGCATTAGAAGAATTGAAAACCAGGCCTTTCAGCTGCCTGCGAATTTTCCTTTTTAAATTTTTTGTGCTGAAAGGAGGTTGATGCTCTTTTCCTTTCACGCACAGGAGCTGACAAGTTTCCACTCAAATCCGTATGAAACTTCTCAGAAAAGGAGCTATTTAGAGGAATGGACCTATGTGGAAAATGTAGCTCTGTGCTAAAACAAGAGCTGTCCAAGGACTGACATCAGAGTATTTTGTTAAGAGTCGAAATAAGGTTCGATTTAACTGCACTAATACACTGAGGAAGGAAAAAAGACTGTGTTAAGCACCTAATTGTCCACTTTAGGTGGCCTCTGAAGGCAAAGACAAATAACAGGCATTTGGTTATAGTTTCAAAAGCGCTATGTGTTACTTAAACACACGTAGGTATCAGTCTTTCCAATTACAAAACAAAGCACTGCAAATTGCAAAGTGTAATAGGTACTGCTGTGGTAAGAGGTGAATTCAGCATGTGGCAATGCCTGTGTGTGCACCACAGCCCCAACCCCGTGGCAAAAAGCAGCTAAAGCTGCTTCCTGACAAATCCTGTGATCCCTCAGCCACGGAGTTTGTCTTGATCGTTCTGCAGGTGTAGTCAGTGATGGCAGCCGTGCTTGGTCAGTGGGCTGTTGGGATGGGAAGGAATCCACTGAGATCCCCTTCTTTCACCTGGTATTGAAAAGTTTAGTGAACTTGGAGGCTCTGCTGTACCTGCAGGAAGCAGAGTTTTCCTTGAACTCTGTGCATCCTGCTGCATTCATCAGCTAAAGAGTGCACAGCAGGTTCTTAAAAATAGAAGGGTTTAACCTGCAAAAGGATATGTTTTCATATTGTTTCATCCAGGTGAAGAAAAAGGGCAAAAAACCCATAACACTTTTTTTCATGTTGCCTCTTGAACATAAATGGATGCTAGCTCTAGGAAATCAAAGTTACACCTAAACACCAAAAGCCAGTTTTTATTAAGCATAGTCAAGTTTCTCAAGTGCTGCTTAGCTTCTAGTGCCAAATCTAGGTTGCCTCTAAACAGAGTAATGACAACTTAAACTGCTTCAGTCTATAGTTAGATAAAAAGGCCCCGAATGCTTTTAAAAGCTTAGTTTGTTACCTTGGAAACTCTGAAAATAGAAAATACAGCCATGTTATTAATGTTTTCATTTGAAGTGAAGCATTTGAAAAATGCCTTGTTGCCTGATATGACTGTTTTGTTTGTTAGCTTTTGTATTGGGCCTCACTAGAATTTAGTTCTTTGAGATGCATCTTCTTCAGAGGATATTTTGTGTGGGAAAGAGAGCAGGGAAGAACTGTATCAGCCTTTTTGGAAGTAAAGGCTAAGAGTGGAGAGACTCCTCTATGACTGATGAAGGTAGAACTAGACTCAGTAACTAAGCAGGAAGAAGTGCACAACACAGTAATTCAGGCAGGTCCAAAGTCCCATCTATTGTATGTGAGTGTTAGTGGAGGTCAGAGATACCTGGTCTAAATTTTGCAGATTGTTCTTAGGACTAAAATTTTTACAGCCATTTAACCGAAACTTTCAAGAGCTCAAGTATTTTGCTTCTGATGGCTTGTTCTTTGCTGAATGCTTCCAGAGCAGTAGGAATAATCCTGGGTTCTTTGCAAAAACTGTTGGCAGTACTTAACCAATACTGCTTTGTTGCAAATAACAGAATACTGTTGAAAGAATATAAGTTATTGGACAGGAATATTTCAGGTAATTCATACTGTATAGCCCATAATCAACTTCAGGGTGCCTTGTGGCATTCCCTCAAAAAGAGAGGGAGAAACCCACTTTTGTGCACTCCTGTGCTATCACCAGCTTTTGAACTTGGAACAGTTGGTCCTGTTCTGACAATGCTGCCGAGGTGTTGGACCACTGAGCATCTTACTGCATGTGCTTTTCTGTAGTCCTTCCTGAATCTAAACTGCTCTTTTCTCTCTTGGAAATTTCAGGAAGATGTTTGTTGGTGGCCTCAGTTGGGATACAAGCAAAAAAGACTTGAAAGATTACTTCACCAAATTTGGTGAGGTAACTGACTGCACGATAAAGATGGACCCTAACACAGGAAGATCCAGAGGCTTTGGATTTATTCTCTTCAAAGAACCTGGGAGTGTTGAAAAGGTGAATTTGAGCTTCATAATTCAGATCTTTAACGTTGATGGGAAACTTTTCAATCTGAGTTAACCATACCAAACTGTCTTTCAGGTTCTGGAACAGAAAGAACACAGACTAGATGGCAGACTAATTGATCCCAAGAAGGCCATGGCAATGAAAAAGGATCCAGTGAAGAAAATATTTGTTGGTGGACTAAACCCAGAAGCCACAGAAGAGAAAATCAGGGAATACTTTGGAGAGTTTGGAGAGGTATGTAATGTTATCCTAATAAACTCTGAAATTCGTAATCTCCAGTTGCTGTTTAGTTTCCTAATAATTTGCAAGTTTCAAAGTAAATTAACTTCAGATCTGTAACTGATCCAGAGGTTTCCCTCATTGAAAGCAAAGGTGGCACTAGATGCTTCCAGTGCTAGTTAGATGCCCTTGCCTTTAATTGAAAGCATTTTAGCTGGTGTTAAAATTGGTTTGAAGAGATATAAAATGGAAATCTCTGGCCTGAAAACCAGGGTTAGTATAGAAAGACTATTGCAGCTGTGGTGTTGCATCTGTGTAGAGAGGGAACCTGGAGTTTCACTGTCCCAAATGCCTTGCACTTAACTGCTCTGCTAAAATAAGTCTGAAAGTAGTATTTCTTGTCTTCAGATAGAAGCAATTGAACTTCCAATGGATCCAAAGACCAACAAAAGGAGGGGGTTTGTGTTCATCACTTTCAAGGAAGAGGATCCAGTTAAGAAGGTTTTGGAGAAGAAATTTCATAACGTCAGTGGAAGCAAGGTAAAAACTTTGACTTGCATCTTTTTTATCCAAGTTACTAAGGATAATAACACTACATCTCTAACCTGAAAAGGTTTTTGTAAACTTCTGGGGTCAAGATAGTAATTTACCATATGGTGTTTTGCTGTAAGTCCTGTCACAGAGGCTACCAAGGTTCTTTGCCAATACTTGTGGCTTTAATAATTGCTGTGTTGTAGGGCCTTTTTTATGTAAAGTATCTAATCACATTCCTTAAATACACCAGGAGAAAGGGGGTTGTTTATGCATCAGTGTAGCAGTCTAGGCCATGTGTGACATGGCTCATTTTCAGCATGGAGCCCTTGCAAGTCTTACAGACACTGTGTAACCAGCTGGCTGCAACTGGCTCTGTCTGCTGGGGGGCAGCTTCTGGTTTCTTCTGTCAGAAGCCCCTTCCTGCAGCCCCCCCTGCTACCAAAACCTTGTCATGTCAACCCACTACAGGGATTGAGTGAATGTAAACTCACAGCAACTTGTACTTGGTCAGCTGGTTCTGGGAACTTGTAAGAGTGGGGTGAGATGCCCACTGCCCATCTGAGAGAATGGCCAATGGAGAGAGGCTCATTTGTCAAGCTCATGAGGAGAGGACTGGAGGCAAATGTTGTACTGGCTGGAGGTGTCCCTCTTCCCATGCTCTGAGGCCAGTGCTGTCCACACACATAACTTCAAAGCCCTGTTACACTGGGTTGGACTGTTTGATACAGTGACTTAGACTGGTCTTGACACAGCACAAGATCAATTTTGGCAAATCTAAAGCACTGGTTAAGTCAGTGGTTAGCAGTGAAGGTTGTTTTCAGGAGAGATGAATGCCTACATGCCAAGGAAGCTGAGAAATTTCTCTTACTTCCTATGGCTTGTTTCTGTGTCTTGGCAAAAATAAAAAGCAGTTATTTTAAGGGTCCTGTAGTGAAGAACTCCAGGCAAGACTTGCTCAGGTGCTGTTGTTCCTTCAGCAGCAGCAGTAGCTTTCATCTTGGACTGCACAGGTTGAGGAACCAGGCAGCTGGCTGACAGCTTGAGCTGCAGCCTGGGAACCTGTCTCAGAAATCTCAGTTGTGGTTGGTTTTAGCTGTTAGTATTTGATGATTTCAGGTGTTGGTAGGGGTACTGTACAGGCCAACCACATGCACAGTGTAGGGTGGACAGAGGCTGCCAGGAAGACTTGTTGTGGTGCATTTCTCTGTGTTCATTCAGTGCAGCTCAGGTGGAGCAATCTGATAGCAACAGCCTTGTCCTGGAGGTGGTGCCAGGTGAGAGGGCAGCCTTGTGGCTCCTGCAGGAGTGAGGGGCATCAGGACCTCTTCCATGGGGAAATGGATGGCAGGGAATAGTCTGGGTAAAATGCTCTGGAAGCAGTGGCTTCTTTGAAGGACTGGCACAATGACTTACCTTTGCCTAGGCTGGCACAATAACTGCATTAATGCTCTCACCTGACAGGAGCACAGCCTTTGCCTCCAGAGGAACCTCTGGCTTTCCCACCTGCTCAGGTTGGGTGCTGCTGCTCTAAGACAGTTCACATACTCTTCCTTTCTTATTTTCAGTGCGAGATTAAGGTAGCACAGCCAAAAGAAGTGTACCAGCAGCAACAGTTCAGTAGTGGAGGAGGAAGAGGTAGCTATGGAGGAAGAGGCAGAGGTGGAAGAGGCGGCGGTAAGTACCACACACACTACTTTAGTATGGACACATTCTAAATAAGTTGTGTGTACTAAAATGGGATTTTGTGGATGGTTTTCCCTTCTATAGCTCAAAGTCAAAATTGGAATCAAGGTTATGGCAATTACTGGAACCAGGGTTATGGGAATCAAGGATACGGCTATCAGCAAGGTTATGGTGGCTATGGAGGCTATGATTATTCAGGATATGGGTATTATGGATATGGACCAGGCTATGATTACAGTAAGTAAAGAGAACTGTATTGGGTATAAGCAAGCATAACTAATTAGCAGTTTAATGCATTTGTTCTCTTGTTCATAGGTCAAGGCAGTGCAAATTATGGGAAGACACCAAGACGTGGTGGTCATCAGAATAACTACAAGCCATATTGATCAAACTTATTCAGGTATGCAGTGGCATGGTCTCTTTTGGAAAATGACTGCATAGGTTTTGTATACAATGCTGTAGATGGATACTTCAGTTCTGTACCAAATTTAACTTTACAATAAATTTCTATGGCCTGTTAAATGTGCATCTTACTTGGAAGAGCTCCCTGGAAATGTTTTACATGTTTAATACTTACAGATAACTAGTTGTCTAGACAGTGTGGTGTGTAAATTTCAGCATTGCTGAAGATATTAATTAATGATTTTATTAATAGGTTAAACTGAAACTGATTTTGAGGGTCTGCTTAAAGCTGCAGCTCTGCATCTAGGGACTGCCTCTTGGAGTTAACTATGGACTCTGCATTACTCCAGTTGTACAGAATGAGATGCATCTTAGGGAACCAGTGTCACTTTCCACCTTTTTATTTTGTATTGTTTTTGTGTCATACATTTCCTGTAACGGAAGTGTTAATTTTACTGTACTTTTTGGTACCTTTTTGGAATCTAATGTATTGTAAGGTATTTTACATGTGTTCTGATTCACCATGACATGGATATTGAAGCTATCCTAGCTTTTGAAATAAAAAAGGCCTAATCTAGTGTCTTGTGCCATTCTTCAGCTGATGTATTAGTAAAATGCCAGTATCCTGTTCCCAGAATTTAGCTCATGGCAGTACCTTGATAGATGAAGAGTTGTGATTACATATTTTTGATCTTAAAACTAGAAGGCTGTGTTGGTAGTTGTGCTCACTTGCAGTTAAGTGGCAGCTAAACCCAGCAGTCACTTGTGCCTGGAGGCTGTGCAGGAGAGCTCAGGTGAGAAGGCCCAGCTGCTGTGGAGGCTGTGCTGCTGAGCTGGTGTTTGGTGCTCTAGGCAAGCACAGGGGCTCAGGGTAACTGTTGGTGTCTGCATGGGGCTCTGCTGTGAGGAGCCAGAGGTGGAGGTTTCAGGGCAGGGCTTTGGAGTCTGGACAGCACTGCAGGAGGAAGCCAAGAGGTGTGGAATAAGCTGGGCTGCACTTCCTTTGTGTTTCACTGTCTCGAGTCTGAGACTTGCAGACAAGTTGCTAATAGTATGTTTATACCTGCCTTGAAAGGCAGGTTGGACAGACATTAAATCACCAATGCAAAGCTGGATTTTTGAAGCCTTTTTGTATATCAAAAAAGGCTAAAAGCTTCCACTACTTGTGGGTGGAAAAAAACATCTCTTTCTTTAGAGGTGAGTGACCAGCTAGAAATACGCTTTCCTTTTTTGACTAGTTCACTATTTTAAGGCAATAACTGTCATGTGGTTTGCCTGTCTTGTTGCAGAATAGGCCCAATCTCAGATTTATAAATGAGTAGCAAACTTTGCTGCTCAAAGTAAACTTCTAATCTTTGTTGCAGTGATCGATTTGATTTTTATTTTCCTTTAAAAACTAAAATATGACAATTCTTTTCCCTTGTGATACATTTTCCTTGAACAAGTGACACCCAGAAGTGGAATCAAAACAAGTACCTAAGACAAGAAATAAACAGATGTTACTCATTACCTTTTCAGGTTTTTTAACAAGGGATGCAGCTATTTCTGCAGGGACTATAATCTGCTGCTCCCTGCTGGCTGTCCTTGAAAAGAAACTTGCTTGTAAAGTTAGTCTGTAAGACTTACAGGGTTAAGTGGAAGTCTTGAGTATTAAAAAAATCAGATTTTAAATCTGATAGTTGACAACAACAGAACCATGTAACTTCAAGACCAACTTCTTGAAAAAAAAAATAATTGCAGACCACTGAAACAAACGAGTACAGTATTTAAAATATTACTGTCTCAGGATTATAAACTTAAATGCTTTATTGCATACATTTACTGGTTTTCCTGTGAAATAAGGGGTAGCAGAATATTTTTCTAGCAAACACCTGGCCCTCCAGTGGGAAATTAGTGTGGTACCACACAATTCTGCTGCAGTCCTGTGTCCTGGCAAGAGTCTGTCAGTTGGCTGTTACTTTGGTGGTTTTTGGAAGTAGGTTCTCAGGTAATGCTTCCTTGACAGGTGGTGTGACCTTGGGCAGAAACTGAGGGCACTGGGACTTAAATGCAGAGCTGGCTTTTTCTTTCCTTTGTATAAAGAGTTTATGATACACAGCACTTGTACTTACCTGGTGAAGGCAAAGGCATGTATACAAGGTGGTTGCTTATGGCTGTAATCTAAGTCTTAATTTACTAATCCTACTCGGATATTTCTTAAGGACTATTTGTAAGAAGTGGTTTGGGAGCCACAGCCCTCAGCTGTCTGCTCATGCATTTGATGTTAGGACTGAAGTGTTTGACTTCATCTGGTTGCTGAGGCTGCTGAATACAGTGCTGCTAGGGACCTTGTTATGACACTGGTGACTGAAACTGGTCAGAAGAGCCTGGGAAGGACTGGGTGTACTGGCAGCTGGAATAGTGTTTGTATAGGCAGCTGGAGATTTAAACCAATGAGAGAACTCTGTGGCTCATCTTAATTTGAAAAAATGATAAGCTGAAAAAGGATGGATTTAGAAAATGTAGTTCATAGTAGCCACTAGAAAGAAGCTCCTTTATAATCAGTTTTAGAGACAACTATTTTAAATAAAAGCCAATTCCACACTGCCAGAGTTGAGACAAGCTCTTGTAAAATTTATTTCTCCTAAAGCTTTACTAAAAACAAGGTAACTGAAAATAACAATCAGAAATTACTTATCTGGTCTAAGACATGCTAGGATGAAGATTAAATGCGCATTATTATAGTAGAATAATGTTTTTTAGTAGTAGATCTTGAACATTGTTTGAAACCTATGGAAAGAAAATAATGTTATGGAGTTTTTTGTAAAAGTATCATTAAAAGAAATATACTTCATTGCCTCATTTTGGCTTACATTATATGTAAGTATCTTACTAATACTGTACTTAGTAAGAGGCTTTATGCATTCTTGGTTTCCTGTAGAAAATAAAGACATTTTTCTTGCTTAGTTTAGATTACAGACAAGCACATTAAGTCATTAGGGCTCTAAGTTACACTAGCATTGTTAATAATCTTTCTGTTCCTAAGAATAAGTAGTATAAACAGCTGTATGTCTTTCCATTAACTTGCTAAATAAAATATTAACGCATTTTTCTTGTGCCTGATATACTAATATTACACTGAACTAAAAGCACATTTCTGCTTAGCCCAGGGCCAGAGCACTGTGAAGCTCAGGGTGGTTGAGGCCACCAGTGATCACATTAGGTACATTCCTGTCCTGGTATCTAGAGCTGTACTAAACACTTGGTTGTCTTTTAGTCAGAGTAGACTGAAGTACTAAGTGTACCAAAGGGTGTTGTTTCAGAGGTGTTATCTGTGTGTGGCAAACTCGAGTTGCAGTCAGATGTTCTCTAAGCAACCTATGGAGGGACCTCAAGAGATAAAAATACTTACAAGGCCTTCAAGACTTAACAGGACTCAGGGCTTTCCTACTCTGCCCACAGACTTCTGAGGACAGGAGTAAATTGATGCTTAAAGCATGAAATACCAGCCATAAACCTGAAATGATCCTACCAAGTAGTCAAAAATGCTCAAGAGAACAGAAGGCAATACTATTTCAAGTCAGATGTCAAGTAAAACACAAAAGCAGTACTTACAGCTCTCCATAAAGCTGTTGGCATAAGTGGAGGTTCCCAAATTGTGGCATGCAGGATGTACAGGGTTCCTGCCCTGACAGGCAGGTAGGGGGAGATCTGCTGAGAACTAATTACACAGCTGGCCCAGCTTCTGTCTGGAGCCTTATGGCCCTGAGCAGAAAGCCCTGTGTTTGTGTTGCTGTGTGTGTCATTTGCATGCCAAGGGTTAAACCCAGTCACTCCTGAGCTTCCCAGAGCAGCACAGCACGATCTGGTGGTAGTCATGGCTGGGACACGTTGGACCTGGCTTCCAAACAAATGAGTTCACACAGTGTCACTGGGAGTGTCAGGCTCTGATGGAAGGGGAATGCCATTGGAACATGACTGGACCATGCTTAGATTGCCTGAAACCTCTGCAAACTAACCTGGAGTAAAAGCATCTCTGAGGAGGCTTATTCTGACAATGCTTGTGAAGTTACAGGGAGGAACCTTGGCTTTTAAATAGTACTGGGTTGCTATAGATAAATACCTGCTTGGGTAGAACAAGTAGATGTTTTCTCTTGGCTCAGACATTATTTTTCCATATCTGGAGACAGAATAAGGAACAACTTAGCAAAGTCATGGTTTCAAGACAAGCTTTTGCACTTAGTTAATGCTAGGTGTGTAGAAATGGTATAAAAAGCTAAGTGACAAATGCACACAGATTATGGCTTCTGGGAATATTTGGACAGCTTTTATCAGTTGCCCTGGTTCAGAGAGGCAAACACTTAAACCTCAGCCAGAGCAAAGCTATTTTAAAAGGCACATGCAGCTGTGGAGGAAATAGCCTTCCCTTCTAAATTACTCAGTTTTGAATTTTTTTTAGCAAAACTATGTGCTCAGCATCTACCATCTTGACTCTTAACACTTCTGAAAAGCAGGCTCAGTAGCTCAGCATTGCTTTGGAGGCAGTTCAACCACCACCCTCTATTTCTGAGGGGTTTGATCAGTTCTACCTGTTAGTATCTTGTCCATTGTGTCCACAACAAATTTTGCATCCTCCATATTGAAGCACATTGGGGGTTTGAATTTCAGCACGTTTCTTCCTGGGCCATCAGTACTCAGTAGAATATATTCTTCCTTAAGCCTGGAAAGAGCAGTAACAGAAGAATCATGTTCACCTTTGCATGTAGTTCATAAAAACTTGCAAGCACCAGCATGCAGGCTGTTAACACAGTGTCCTTCTGCACTGATTAGCTTCTTTTTTAGCCAGTTGACTGTATTTTAACAACTGAGTGGCAAGAGTAGTTTGTAGTTGTGTGCTTGTCTCCCACATCGAGGGAACTGCAGGACTGTACCTTGTTATCAGATACTCTGCTTCTGCTGTGGCTGGTGTCCTTTCTCCTTGGTCCTTGATTAAGTCCACTCCAATGAACAAGCCACAGCCCCTTTAAAAGAAATAAAAATAGAGGAAGGAACTGCAAGTGAACTGAAAAGCAAAGAAAGGTTTTTGCAAGACCAGACCTTTACTGCATGAGAATTTCCTGGTGTTTGGCTACTGATAGAGAAGGTTTTGCTCTTTTGAAGAAATGTAGTAATACACTACACACTTCTCTCTGCTCAGAGTGGCAGCCCAGGACAGGATGTTAGACATGTTTTCCATTTAGCTCATCACTTCTGTACTTCGTGCACTTGATGTAAGAGTTCAAACAGGAAAGTGAATTCCTTTAGCAGCTAATAAATTGATAAAGCAGTATTGGGCCAGAGTAGCAAAATATATGAGACTTCTGATAAGCTCAAGTTTATTTCAGTGTAATGTACAGCAGGATGTTTATTTTTGCTGAAAACACAAACTTAATTTCTCAAAACATCTGTTGGATTAAGTTGTTCAACTGAACCAAATAAAAAGCAGCTAAAATTGTAAATAAGGCACGATACCTGACATCACCAATGATGGGATGCTTGATTTGCTGCTCCTTGAGTAGCTTCATCAAGAAGTTGCCTACTTGTGTGGCATGAGCTTGAAGGTGTTCCTTCTCAATCACATCTAACACAGCCAATCCAACTGCACATGAAACGGGGTTTCCACCAAACTGAGCTCAGCAAAGGGACACACACAGCCATGGAAGGGGAAGAAAAATGCAATCATGTCATTGAAAGTGTAGCCTCAGTGATAAAATGAACATACTACCATTTTAATCAGATGGAGCCAGTAAATAGTCATAAAGATATAGAAATAATACAGTAACACAGTTACTGTTTAGTAACTGTTGTATGGTAAATATTAATAAAAACACTGATTATTTAATCCTTAGACTCCTGTACAGAAGGAGAGTTTGGGTGACTGTTTACTTACTGTATTAAAATACTCTACTCCTGTGGCTGCAAATGCTTCTGCAATTTCTTTTGTTGTTGCTACACAGGCAATAGGGTGCCCATTTCCTATTGGTTTCCCCATAGTGACAATATCAGGTGTAAAGCCTTCTCCCTGAAGCTGGAATGCCCAAAAGTGTTTGCCAACCCTGCCAAAGCCAACTTGAATTTCATCAGCAATAAATACACCTCCTGCCTCGTGCACATGCCTGTAACATAACAGATTTTATTGTCTCTTAAGGGGAAAGAGAACATGATATTTACTGTTTAAGAACATGCAGAAAGTATTACTTTGTAAACTTTCAGGAAACAAACTTGTACCCACCTACATTCTGTATCATGTGTTTAAAAGCAGGTCTTTGCCCTACAAAGTTTACATTCCAACTATGAATGAAGGCTTGGGGTAATTCCCTGCCTCTCAAGCTCTATGCTACAGCAGGCAGAGAAATTCTCTAGTACCTATCTTCAGCAAGTATGTTAAAAAAAGTTAAGGTAATGAATGACCACTTACTGTGCAACCTTTTGAAAATAGCCTGCTGGTGGAATGATTTGACCACCCACACTTGGTAGAGACTCCACAAAAAATGCAGCAATCTGAAACACAGGTAGCATGTAATGTTTGAATACAGTAGAGAAAGTTGTGGAACAAGGTCTTGGTTCTTAGATGTCTTTTGCATTTTTATGTGATCTTTTCTTTTTGACAAGTCCATACCACTTGGCTCAGTAACCCTGAATGGCATTGACAGGCAGGCAAATTCATTTCTCAGGCAACACAAATGGTTAAGGAAATAACTTTTTACCTTTCTGCCTCTCTTATGTGCATTCTCAATAATATTTTTCACTTCATCAGCATAGGCTGTTGCTGAATCTTCATGGTCTTCTTTATAAAGTCCTCTGTATGTGTCTGGAACAGGAGCCTATGCAAAAGAAAAATACCCTGGAGTCGAGCTATCAAAAATATAACTTCATTAAATTGACAAGTAATTGATAGATATAGGTTGAAGTACATACCACGTGGACCCATTCCTTTTGTCCTTCTAGATTTCTGAATTTATATGGACTTATGTCAATCAAAGATGTCAGATGTCCATGGTAAGCACTTAAAAAACAATTGGCAGAACTAAACAGTAATTTCCTTAGTATCAAGAGTTCTTTAGAATTAGCATTATGGATAATAAAGAATATCTAGGTTCTGTCACCTGGTAGGAAATACAGTCACTTAAGCTGAGAACAGCTCTGCAGTTTCTATCAATAAGCTTAATACTATTTAGATTTTTGTTGGTGTTTCTGAATACAAGGGATGCAGAGGGACAAGAGTTGTCACCAGTTTGTCTGCACTGGTGACTGGAATCACAGCAGGGTAACTCAGGAGCAGTATTACAGGAGTGCAGAACAACTGCAAGGGCCTACTTCTGAATATCCAGCAATGCAGTTGCCAGTGTCTGTGGGCATCCTGTTCTAACAATTTCACCATTGTCATGGTCAAAGAGTTTTTCCTGTGTCTCATCAAAATTCCTCAGCTTTCAGCTTATGTCTGAGGTATTTTTTCTTGTCACCATACATCTTCAGGTCTGGCTCCATCTTTTTTCTCCTTCCCATCACACAGCTGTAGTTGCAGTAAGATCTCTCTAGCTCTTTCTGGCAGCAGAACAAATCCAGTAGCTCTCACTCCAGTGGCTCCCTACCCATCGTGCTGGACTCCTTCCAGTTTGTCAACAGCCCTTATGTACTGGGGAGCCCAACCTGGACACAGCTCTCTGGGCTGGTCTTGCAAATACTGAACAGAGGGGAAAACTAATTCCCTTAGCCTCCTGGTTACAGTCTTTCTACAACAGGATTTCAGAAATGCTCTGTCCTTGTGTACCCCAAAGCAGATAAAATTGCCAATGTACTTACTGGTCTAAAACGATGACATCCTCATGTTTTGTGTACTGTCGTGCCAACCTCAGGGCAAGATCATTAGCTTCAGACCTACAATTGAAAAATCTGGTAAATGTATCATGGAGGATGTGTCCTGAGTTCTGAAATGTAACCTCCCTTGCAATGTTTGTGTCTGCAAAGAACAGACAGAATCACTGCATGTCACACACAGATCCCACAGTAACTGGCACTCTGTAGGTAGGACTGTTCTCTGGGACAGAATCCATCTTAGAAAGCTGAGTGCAGAAACTACTTTGGAAAGTTTGGCTTTTCTTTTTCCCCAGCTGTAGATTGCTTGGGTATGTGTCCCCTCAGCAGAAATAATGCAATGGTACATTTACTTTTGATAATAATTCCCAAGTCAGACCGGAAACTAACACAGTCAATATTTACATTACTGTTTCCAGTCCAAGACTTCATAAATAGAATAAACTCCTTCTTAAGAAAACACTTATTTAGTTCTCAAGAGCTTGCCAAGTGTGAACTTCAGAATTACTGAAGTTCTGAAAATAAGCAATTTCTCCAAAAACCAAAACCCCAACAGTGTTTTTGTCAGTATGGAGTGATCCACCACAGTATGCAATGGGCTGTTGATAAGCAAGTGTTGTACTTCTCTGTATATACCAATTGAAACCCCAGTATCCATTCTAATGTACCCAACTTACCCAGAATTCAAAAAATAGAAGATGCATAACTTCTCAGGTAGTGTTTTTGAAAGTCTCTCTGCATAATCAACCAAGTTGTCATGAAGATAACGAGAATTTGTGTTTAACAGTTGATTCTGTTCATGGGCTGCTTTAACTATATCAGGGTGACAATGCCCAACTGCAAGAGAATGTGAACAGTGGTTTGAAAGTTCTTACATATTGCCCACACTGTTCATGCACGTATTTATTTCTCTAATAGTAGAGAGATATTATCAGTGGGGCTTTAATAATACTGTCATCAGAACACAATGTTGTCTTCTTTACAACCTTGTAAAACCATTTTTTGCCCCTCAAAAATTTTGAAGTTGCCTGCTACTGTTCTTCCAGGTTCATAGTACTGAAAATTGACATGTTAAATAGTGTCTGATTTGATACTTGGATTTAAACATTTAGATAATTAGGAGTTGGGGAACATGCAGGTAAACTTTACCATCAAAAAAATTACTAGCCCTGGTAGAGCTTAGGTTTGAGAGATTTCAAATACCTTAAGGAAGCAGCAGTTACTTAATAAACACAAGGCACCAGACTGAGCAGTGGTGTAGTGACTGTGCACTTAGTAACTTCTACAAACACAACAACACATCATTTTTTAATTTTACAGTGAGCTGCTTTACTTGACTTTCCATGGAAAAAAATCTGTGTGTTTTAGACATGTTTGTAGGAGGACAGAACAGGAAGCAAGTCTGAAAAGCACATTCACACACACACAAATTCAACCTAACCCTAATTCCCCAACTACAGGCTCAAGAAAGGTTCCTTCCACTTTTCCAGTTAAAACACTCCCTCCCCCAGCACAATGCAACAGAGGTAAAAGGACTTGATTGTTCCTTGTTCTGCTTAGAAAAACATGGCATCAAGTAACGACTTGAGCTTACCGTGAGCCACATTGTTTATGCAGTCGAGGTATTGTCTGCCATTCTCATCATACATATACTGGCCTTTGGCCCTCACAATCTTCACTGGATCAGTAGAAAAAAACAGCTTGCAAGAAGAGCTATGACAAGCATCAGAAAGCAAAATAAATCTCAGGGAGTTTAGTTTATCCTTCTGGTAATTAATCAAGAGACATTTCCCGAGTTTATGGGCACATATTTTCGTGTTGCTTCTGGCCCCTAAAACAAAGGCCTTGTGCTCTAAAGCAATTGAAATTTTGTTGGATTTACAGGGAAAAAAATTCCAGAAGGGAAAATTCTTGTCAAGGAATCTGGCCACAGCATACAATAGAACTTGCCTCTATAGTTTCGTGCCATCTGAATTGGCATTACCTTACTCTCTGCCCTTTATGTTCTGAAAACTTCCTTGGTGTCTCTTATCTTGTAATTGTTTTTATTACGTTCTTGCTATTCTTGCCAAGGTCCTGATTTTCCAGATATTTTGGTACAGGTGATTGTTACAGTTGTATAAAGCTTCACTTACCTTATCTAAAACACTGAGTGATTGTATAAGGCTGGGTTTACATAGTGCATTTGTTCTGTTTCACTTTTTAAATAAATGGCAAAAAAAAAAGAGTGAAATTGAAACGCATCTGCCTAAGTAGGAGCTGCAGAGATTTGACTGAAGGGCAATGCCAAACTTCCATACTTCATTTAGTAAAAGACTACACAAAAATAATTTGACTGTAAGCGCAAGCCATTGTCAAATGGACAAAGGACAATGATAAAGTGAGAAACGGCTTCACTATCCCTCCCTACTGGAATCTAATACTTTCTGTGTGAGCTATCAGTAGAAGGGCAAAATGGAGGTTTTTTTTTTTTGTTATCCTGACTTTTCAAAAGAGGCTAAAAAAGTTTGCAGAGGCTGGATCTTTGTTGGCAGTGGGAGGGTAAAGCAACTGGAAAAGATTAAA
>WEIV01022212.1:319069-375360 GCA_013390005.1 Calyptomena viridis
GGGCCGGGCCGTGAGGGGAAGGGCGGGCCCGGCAGCGGCGGCACTGCCCGCCCTTATCGCTCGGGGCAGGGATTCTCCCGGGGATTCGCCACCTCACGGGCAGCAGCGGAGATTTGGTGCCGCCTGCGCCCTCGAGGGTCCCCCTGAACCCCGCCCTTATCGCTCGGGGCAGGGATTCTCCCGGGGATTCGCCACCTCACGGGCAGCAGCGGAGATTTGGTGCCGCCTGCGCCCTCGAGGGTCCCCCTGAACCACACGGCTCGTGGGTGCAGCCCCACACCGCGCAGGAGTCACTGGTACAGCTACAGCACTTCCCTGGAATACACGTCGAGGAAATGTCTTACAGGTGAAAGTAATTCTGAGGGTGTAGGCTAAGTGTTAGAACTGAAGTTCAACACATAGTGGGCTGTAAAACCAACCACTTATATGTTGTACCTCTGTTTTTGGTTGGTGGCAGATAAACAAACCTGACTGAGTGCTTAAGAGCAAATCCTAGGACAGGCAATAGTTGAGATTAAAAGAGGAAATGTTGCCATCAAGTTAAAATGGTCATTCCTCTGTTTCTGTTTGACTGGAATTACTTAAACAAAACTGGGGAGATAACCAGAAAGGATGTTCTAGATTGGGTTGAGTTCTGCTACTCTTGTAGGTATTGTATCCCATCAACTTACCCACCTTCGTTCTAAAAAATGCCACATTTGTTTTCCCTCCAAGCACGTGATCACATTCTTTGGTTTTAAACTGGCAACATCTGTTAAGAAGACTCTAGAAAAACAGCAAGACCTTTTTAAAACTACACTTGACAGACTAGATACAGCCATCAGTAATTATCTCTAGTTACTATTACTTGTTAGACATTGGAGCAATTTAAATTTTGTTTAATATGGGGAATGCAAAACCAAATTGCTGTGCACTTAAAGTTAGATTGAATTTAGGCAGTCAAGCTCAATTGTTCCATAAAAGTCAGGTTTTAAGTAACAAAAGACAGTGGAGAAAAAGTTAATAATGGCTGTTAATCTTTATTTGAACTCTTGTCTGGTTAGGATATTTACTGGCTATTTATAATAACGACCTGAACATTTACAATTTGGAAAGTTTACTCTTGGTTACAAATGCAGAGTTCATTATACATATTCACACAACTGTAAAAGTAATCTGTACAAAGAGACCATTTTAAAAAATCTAGTCTTCGCTTTTATTAAAAAAAGCATAAGAAAAATTATTTAAGTCTCAAGATAATGTATTGTCCATTACAGCTTTAAACTAGAAATACATGATGCAGTACTAATTAATACCATTTTAACGTGTTAAAACAATGGATAAGAAATACTGTTTATTAATGCCTTCATTTTTAAAGTAGTTGTTCCCCAAAGAAGAGTAAATAGAATACTTTTCATGGCACGTACACGATTAAAAATCACAAAAAGTTTGCAAATAGAGATGTTAGGTACATTTTCTGTATCTTTAATATCTATTTCTTTTCAAAGGTAATACATTTTACAGAGATTCAGTCAACTTGGTATAGAATATCATGTAAATACATTCAAAACAAAACTAATTTTGGCAAGGTGTCCAAACTGCACTCACACAAACAGCCCTTTCTCCTCTGAACAGCCTCCCTGGAGTGATGCAACCACTCACATAAATAAGGAACACTTGCATAATGTGGCATAATGTCAAAACAAACACGGACAGATAAGGCACATATTGCTTGTATTTTTCTAAACTGTATACAAATAAGTGGCATTTTCAGTCAGATTTTAAATACCAGCAGGTACAGTTTCTCAAATGTTGTGTACATGCCAGTTGTGTAATATTTCTATGTCCAAAGTAATGGACATAGAGCAGGTTTTGACTGTGGTATTTTGTGCTGAACATTCTTCATATTGAATATTTTTGATGGTTTTCTAGGTTAGCAGAAAAGAACCCCAAATAGTAATACAAGAAGTATTATAAAATTGTCTATAAAACTGCACTCTCTGAAACAAACCAGCAAACACAACAGAGTTCCAACTCTCATTCCAGCTGATGGGAACTTACCACCTCTTCTGCTGAATTCACTAATTCAGTGGGTAATGTGGGTGCTTTTGCTTTGCAAAACCAGGTCCTAGTTTTTTAATGTAATTGCAGAAATGCAAGTTTGATGTGCACTCCCCTACACATTATAAAGACATGTAAAATGCACTTTTCAAATGCAGTGTTTAACAGTATATAAAAAAGCAGCATGTGGTATTAGTGTCATTTACACATACTTGGGTCATCTCCATTTAAAGTTTCTGTTCATTAATATCTACATTATATAAGAAACCACACAGTGCCACACAAGAGAGTGACTGTTCCATGAAACAACTGTGAGGCAACTTCTGCCAGAACTTAACAAACAGGAATTAATTGTCCTAAGAAACAGGAAAACCCACAAATGTTACTAATGTATTACTTATTCCACTCTTTTGTCAATAATTCAACTATTTATGCATGGAAAACTCATGTTTCCCAGCTTTCCTGTGGTTTTTCCAGGCTCTCTCCAGCAGTATACAATAATACCATCTATTAAGTCCTTCCTGTGTTCATTTCTAAGTGCCAGGTTTTCAGCACTTACTTCAGCTGCAGGTTACACAAGTGTTACACACCCCCCGTGCTGTGCAGTCTGATGGGACATAAACACATGGAAAAGTGCCACTAGCTCACCTGGGGATGTGAAAATACTAAAAGCAATTTTTAGCTTACAAATATAAATGATCCTGAAGTTTAGGAAATGGATTTTTTTGCTCACTGGTTTGGTTCAGTCTGCAGTAGGTTCCCCAAAGCAGAGCTGTGAAGTATTTCAAACAAATTCAGGTAGTTCAAACAAATTATGGCCAAGGTCAGTGCAGTGCCAGGGACATAATAAGAAGGCAGGTGAGTCCAGTAAATGCCAATGAAACTGGACTAACTAGAGTGACCAGATGTTTCCTCTGTCCCCTCCTTTTTGTTAAAAAAAAATTAAAAAACAAACACAACCACTGCTGCAAGAGAGTTCAATAAATATTCTTACATGAATGCTGTCCTGTAAGGTTGCCAAGGTCAGGATGTGCCACAGTCATTGCCTTGGCAAGCTGAAGTGTCTTAGGCCCCTGGAAATTATCCAGATAATCATCTCTCACTTGAAAATATCCCTGGTTAAACACCTGGAAGGCATTTCAAAGTTTCAAATTAAACAAAGCAATACTGAGGTTCTACTCCACCCTGGCCACCTACTGAGGATGGAGCACCTTGGAACCAAACTCACTGAGCTGAATTCAGTATTTGTCCAGGATAAGTGACTTGGAGATGTTTCAATTTGTACATTTTTGTAACTTGTTATTAATATTTTTGCGTATTTTGAATATAAATCTTATTTTCTGTAAAGAAAGTAATTCAGAGCTTTCACACTCAAAATTTTAAAAATGGAAACATGCCATGTAACCTACTACAGATAGATTTTATTTGTGTGATGCTTCAAATTATCTGGGCAACAATGGGACTGAAAAACCAAGTGAGAATATGATGGTGTCTCCCAAGAAAGAAATACCAGATCTGGAAAAAAACAGTTAAAGGTTTTATCAATCCACTGCTGTTCTACAAATACCGATTCAAACCACAGACTTAGGCAAAAGTCTTGCCCATCTGTGTGTGCTGTCAATTAAGGGACAGTGTCACAGCATAAAATTTGCATAAAATTTGTTTGTATTTGAAAAATCCCCTCTAGAGGGCAGCATTGAATCAGCACTCACTGCCCAGGAAATCTGCTACACCTTTATAATCCACGTTAAATTGACAGGCCAGGGAGGCACAAGGATAGTTATTTACCATTACTCTAAAGCTGGAAATATCTGGCATCTTAATATTCTAATTAAATTTTTATTTATTTTAAGTAATATTTTAATTAATCATGCATTACCATAGGTGAGTTCTTTTATTCTTGCCCAAGAGCCTGGTATATTTGGCTGACTGCAAAACCATACATATAAAAATTTACCCTGGATAGTGGGTTACTCTACCAATCTTAAAACCACAGGTCAGCTTGTGTCATTCTCTGGATGTTACTTTGCATCATTGCTTAGGGTGTCATGAGATGCTTAAACCTCCCACGTGTTTTGCTGGTTTGCTTAAGGATTTCAAAAGCTGAATTTATTAAATTACAGAAGACAAAAGCTCATCTAGATATTTCATCTGTTGGTTTCCTAAAAAGAAAACACCTCAGAAAGTTGCTTACCGTTAGAAGAAATACTCTTATTTTTAAATACACAGAAGATCCATATGGAAATAAATTCAGCACCATTCTATATACAGCAAGTGTCAGAAGCAGTGCACACAGGACTGGCAGCTCCCCCATGGGAATAAAATAAAGATGTGGCAACGTCTTGATTTTTTTTTTTTTAAGTAAAATCTTGGTGCATTGACACTTGGAAACAGTTTCAGTTCAGAGTCACATCAGGATTTCTCTCCCACTTGTTTCATAATCCAGAGAAATATTCTGAACTCACTGGCCAAGCCACGATTCAGCTGCAAATCTCTTAATTAATCTCAGTTGTCCCCATCAGCACGGGCCAAGTCATTGAGTTCATTAAGGGCCCTCTCAAGCTGCCAGCACTGCTGGAGTTACACACTTGGGGTTTTTCTGGCCATGTTCCCTTGTCCCCCAAATCCATTCTCCCCAGAGGCTTTAGGGAGTGCTCCCCATACTTGGAGTTGGGTGCAGCATCCCCACTCCTGGAGCACCACAACCACAGCCAGTGTCAGTCACATAACACATTGCTGTGTCTCATGGCAAGGCAGCCCTGCCTGCAGAGCTTTGTGGCTGAAAAACCTTTTAGGGGTTTCAAGTGAGTTCTTGTGCCTTTAGGATTCACTTTGGGAATTTTGCTCCCTACATAGAGAGAGGATGTTGGTAGTAACTGGAAAGATGGTTGTTAGCCACAATTTTAAATAGAATAAGCCTCAAAGAAAGCTTCTTGTCCTCTGCTCCTGGGCAGCAGGCAGATGTGGTTAGCTTAAACCTAATGGAAACCACCACACTTTCACAGGCATTTAAATTAGGTAAAGGAAATTTGGTTTTGTAAACTAGAAAACAAAAAAAAAAATTGTCCCAGTTCCAGGTTCCCCTAAGATCCTTAACTTCCTTAACTTCAGAATGTCTATTGATGAATCCATGAAGTCAACATACCAAATATTTTAGTGATCAAGAAAAATCAGTCTCTCAGTCTCAGATTGACCCACATTTCATAAGGATTAGCAGCCTCCCTGTCAATCATCTTTATTGCTACTGACATATAGTGGTAACATTTAGCTGCCTTTCAGAATTGCTGTAAAACAGTCCCACATTCTTTGAAACCAGAGGGGAAAACAAAAGAGAGGTTTCCTGGGGGAAAAATAGCCTCTGCTTTGTGAGAGGCTGAGATCATGACTGAGTTTGAGCAAGACTGCTAGTACTACCTAAAATCGTGAGCTATTTGCAAACTCAAAATATTCAGAAAGACCCACATAAACATTTTCATATGGAAGGAGAAAATAATCAACTGATCTGGCATGAATTTGCTGAGCAAAGCACATCTTTTTTTAACTCATTGCAGTAAGATCATGACTGCTCTGTATTTAACAACCTACTCTTCTAAATATGTGTGTGTGGAAGGCACATGGAAGTCTAAACAAATTTCCTCTTAGACTGTGCAGTTGATACAAAACCCAACAGTCCCTCTGTTTCAGTCTGTTGATCTCAAATAATATGATTGATAATCACAGAATGGTCTGGATTGGAAGGGACTTTAAAGATCATGTAGTTCCAATCCCCTGCCATGGATAGGAAACCAGATACACTTAGTTCAGAGTATAAAGGCCAAATGCACTGGTCTCAGCTGAGGACCAGGAAGGACTCCAGTGCTGCTCACAGCCCTGCCCAGGGATCCATTCCCTGCTCTGCTCCCAGGAGCTCTGCTCTCCACAGAGCTCCACTGCTTCGGCCATGGAAGGGGTTGGAGTAGATGTACCACCAGCAGGCCTTGGAGACCTGCTGGTTAGTTCTTCATAGCCAAAGTGGCAATTGTGATACAGCAGGATCTGTATCTGCCAGCATTCCTGATGGGAATGGCAGCAGCAGGAGTCCTGGGAAACAACTTCACACAGGCAGTAAGTCAGATGTCCTGCATATGCCTGACTGCTGCAGGTGCATCAGCGATGTCCTGTGTACGTGCACAACCAGCCAAGGGCTTTTGCCTGGGAATTTCCAAAGATGATCACAAAAAGGTTTGGCATCTGAGGTGTGGCACTGGTGGGTGTTGATACTAGCTGCAGTCCTGGGCTAGGAACATAATTCCAGCCTTCCTCGAGTGGCACGGAAACACTGTGAGTGGTCAGGCTGTGCCTCAGGGCCGGGGAAGAACCACCCCAGGCAGGAGGTTTAGGTGATTCCAGACGAGCTCTTCCTCCCTAACAAATGTCCTGGGTGCTGTGGCAGCAGAGCTCTGTGCTGGGAGGGGGAGGTGAGAGCAATAGGTAAAGCACTATTCTGGTATTCTGTATCAATGTTTTGCAGGCCTGGCAGTGGTCACAGTTGATGCCTACAAGCACTGGATATTCCACAAGTTGAAGACGGAATACTGACTTGTTTACCTGAAGATAATAGGACTTCGGGGTATTTCCTCAGAGAAAATATAAATTTTAATATAATTTCATAAGCTTTGGAGGTTAGCTTGTCTTGTAGCTTCAGTGATATCAAACTTCTTCAAGTAGGAGCTAGATAGAAAGCTGTTTAGTTTTTGCCAGCGTATGTAAAACAAGACTTTTCTATCTGCATTGTAGATTGTTTGTGGACACTTCCAGATTCTTGTGCTTTCTGCAGTCATTCTGGGGACTGAACTCTCATTGATATTGAAAGGGGTTCCATGACCAGGACACGTGCAGGAATTGGAGTGTAGAAGCCCACAGTGTGGTTTGGAGTAGTGAATTGCTTTTAGTTTGGAGATGACTGGGGCAGATGGGAAGAGCAACTGTACATTAAGGGAACAATTACAGATCTTCCTGGTGACATCAATGAGAGATTTGCCTTCAACCTTTCACAGAAGATTTTTTAGCTTTAATTTGGGACAATAAAGGGGGTTTTCAAAAGCACTAAAAGCCAACAGGAGCTTGTTAGCTGCTCCTTATGCCTTTAAAAACCCCTACACCAAAAGTGATAGCTAAGAACATGAAATGGAAGTAAATAAAATGCATTTTCATTGCTGTTTTGAGTTACATAATTCTTGTTTCTTGATTTGTTAGTTGATATGAATTTACATGGATTTAATCTATATGGTGACCAAGAAAATGGTGAGTAACTGGTGAAAATGCCAAGTATAGACACAAGTGATGTGTAGGTGTAGACCTTAAGCAGTCAATGACAGGTAACAAAGTTCACTGCCTACAGCCCTAAGTCTTGTGTGTCCACATCCTCCAAGCCACATGGCCATTGCAGCATTGACCAGCACAGAACACTTGCTCCCAGTAAAGGGATAAGCTCAAGGACACCCAAGACCCAGTCCCAGATAAACCCACAGACATCACTGTACCTGCACATTCCTACTGTTCTTCAGGACACTGGAGCAAGAATTCCTGTAGCACTAGGTCAGCTTACACAGGGCAGTTGCACCTGGATGGTGGCATCCCTCCCTCCAGCCCTCTCTGGCAGTAGCTGCAGTAAGAGTTGCAGTGAAGCAAGAATCTGACAGAGGTTTTTGGTGCACCAAAAAAGACTCCCTGCTGTATTCTCTAAGATCAAGGCCACAGAGAACCCTGATATCATCTGTTTGATATCATGGTCAGGCTCTTCATTTCACCAAGAGATTCCTACACAGAATGCAGCAACTTGTAGGGGGCTAAAGTGTTTCCTCCAGAAATGATCTCTTAAATCAAAAAGGCATTCAGGTGATGGAGATTACATTACATCACTGGCCTGGTTGGGATTAACCAGTCTCACCAATAAAAATCCACAGCTTGCTTACTTGAGTTTGTGTAGCTTCAGCTTCTACCCGTTGGATAGATATTTGTACATCTTTCTCTGTTCAGTTTAAGAACTTGTTAATAGAAAATTTCTCCTCCCTGCAAAGGAATCTGGTTGCCTCTTGATCTTCATTGTAAGCTGAACAGACTCGGCTGTAAGCCATCTTTTTCCTCTTTGAAATAATTTTTTATGGCTCTCTACTGCACAATCTCTGTTTTTTTCAACATCTTAAAAAATGTGAACTGTGGAATAGTTTGCAGTTTTTTAATTGATCTCACAGTGGCATATGCAGATATCAAAATAATAATCCTTTTATTCATTACCCTGCTCTGCATGGGGTGTGCCTGAGATAATTTAAAGAAATAGACTAAAAAGGGTGAGAGAAGGAGGAGGACAAGAAGAATGTGTAGAATTAACAGTTTAAAACCATGTAAACCAAGAAAAAATAAAAAGCAAGTGAACCCCACAAACCAAGACAATTAAATACTCCAAACTCCCAAGTTATGGGAACTCCAAGAGCAACATTATTTGCTCTGTTGTTTAAAAAGGGACTTCAGCAGAGCCCTCCCTGTCCTGCAACTCTTTGCACTGCAAGTATTACCAGCTTCTTGTGTTTTGAAATTTTCCAGCGGAGGCTTCCTGGAGAATTTGGGTTCCACAGTAACCAAGTGCTTGCACATCTTCAGGCACAGACCCCAGAACAAGACCCAGAGGTGCTTCCTCTTGAGGAAAAAAGCAGCTCTCCATTGTAGTAGAAATAATCACAGGCAGTCAAGGTTGTTGTGTTTTAGTAGAAGTGATCACAGGCAGTCAGGATGGTTCTGTTCAGCCCCAGAGCTGCTGTTCCCATCACATCAGCAGAGCTTGGCTTTATCTCCTCTGCAGGTTGCAAGTCCTCCTCCTGTTTGACCAATTTACAGCAGCTTTTTTTCATTTTTAGGGCTGCATCCTTTTTTTCTTCGTTTTCAGCCAGGTTTTTTCACCCTTTCAATGTGCATGTGCAATGCAAATAGAGAGTTGAGAGCCAGTTGGGACAGGGGTTTGCCCCCCTTCATGCAACAAGGCATAAGAGGCTCAGTCCTGTTAGTTCACACAGCAGCACAAGCAATGGGTACTGGTCATTCCCAGCTACTGTCAGCAGTACCTTTAGCAAATCCTGTTGTTACCATGAGTATTTTATGGGTTTGGGAGCTTTACAATATTTTCCAAGTCCGTAAATGTCAGAATCCAGTATAAAAAAAGGTCAATATATTACTGTCGAAAGTTTTTTTTTTCCTTTTTTTATACAAAAATTAAAAAGATCAAAATATATCACATTATTTACATATTGTGCTTCATGCTTAGAGATCACTGAAAGAGAACACACAGACAAACATTTTAATCAGAGAAATGCTCCATTCATTACACATACTAACCTTACTGTTAATATTACAAGGATTGGCATTCAGATGTTTTTTAATGTTAACAGGATATCAAATGACTTACACAGAATTAAAAACTTGGATGTGCTCACAGTCTAACTAAAGGTTTGCAACCAGTTAGTAACATGCTTGCTGTTAACTCCAACTGCATCCACATACCACATCTTTGCAACTGGGTTAGTAATTCCTCTCAGCTTCAGTGTCATACCCTTGTCAGAGAAGGAGCATAGATATAAGTCTGGATGAAATCCTCATCTTCCAGGGGACATGTGTCTGCTCCTTGTCCCAGGCTGCCACTAGCACAGCCCCTGGCTGTTGTGGTGCATGGGATGGATGAATTACCTGCACCAGGGCTACTCACTGGAGCACTGAAACAGTGAGTGGCTCCGGGTTATAATTACAGTGGCACAAGTGTCTTTGTTTGGAAATAGATGTTTGTAACTGCAACAAAGCCACAACCCAGTGTAAAATCCTCAGCTCCAGGGTAGATGGGCTGAGTAAGTCACAGGAGCACATGTTACACAGAGGTGCAGCCTTTCCGTGGGTGGTTCCTAAGCTGCCTGGGCCGTAATGAAAGCCTGAGCAAGCCTGTAAAAAGTCAATCTACTGACAGTATTAACAGTGATTTCTGGTGGTTGGCAAGTTCTTGGTGTTCCCAGCACCAGTGTAAGGCTGTGGGGAACAAGACATGAAGCTGCTGGAATCCTGCTCTCCCAAGGCATGACGTTATGTCTGCCAGGATTGTCACCAGTTGCTTGGAGGATGTGCAGCAGTGCAAACAATGCCCATGCAGCCAACAAAATGACCCAGGACCTGTTCAGGGATAGACAGTTACTGAGATTGCTGTACCTTATGCCAACATCCTGCTACTGGCAATCCGTCTGGTCCCTGCAAAATTAAATGTACAGATTCAGTTTTCTTGACAGTGACTTAATGTCAGACCCCAAGACCTGAAGCTCTATTGTCACAACAGTGAAAGGTTTAGCAGCAGATTAATTACCATGCAAAACCTATTTACTGCATGTGCACCAAAATAAATATGCAGGCAATGTAATCCATTTGTTATGCACAACACACCATTGAATACACCCCAGGGTAAAAATAAATCGGGAATCTACACTTCCTTTTTTCCTTTAAACAAGAAAATGTGAGCAAATATAAAGATTTGAAACCACAGTCCATTAACTTCATAATCTGCTTTACAAAAGGTAGTGATTTTTGCAATCAAACATATATGTGGAAAGCATGATGTGGAAATGTATTTTTTGTTAAAATGTGCTTTTCAGTTTGGGGGAGGTGATGTAGGTATTCTTTTCTTGGATGGTATTCTAATTGTGTTAAATTTGATTCTGCAGTACTTAGTTTCTTTAAGAAATCTTGAGTTGCTGAATTGACTGAGATAGGATGAATTGTGGACTATGCAAAGGGAGCAAAAATATTTGTCTTGTTTCAATGGAGATACAAGAAACACACAAAAACCAGAAAGCCAGAGAAGAGCTCACTGACCAGGAGGAAAAACCCTGAAAAGGAGCCCCTTAGAAGAGGAACGGGCTTTGTATGACCAGCTCTGTCAAGACACTTTAGAAGAAATAGCTGACTTCAGCTGCCTTTGCTGATGCTGGATTTTTTTAAGGCTCTTGGATCTCTGATTACATGAATTTCTGCATGTAGAGCCACAGAGAGCACACATGCACTGACCCTTCCCTCAGAGCCACCTCAAATTCCCTGGGGGTGGGAAGCCACGAGAACGTGTGTGCACAGGGGGAAACTGTGAGTACAAATAGAGGTCAAAATGCAATTCTACATTTTTTACTGTAAATGTCAGTCATCACATTTTTTGTATTCTGTATTGATTTTATATGTAAAATAGCCTATGCCCAATAAAACAGATGCAGTGAAGTAAGGTTACCCTCTCCAGCTACTCAGAGTGTAAGAGGTCAAGTTATTTTCACATGCTTTCCTTTAACATTAGTTAGAAAATGCATTTTTCCCCTGCAGATACAATGAATATTTTGGTTATGGATCAAAATAAGAAAAGTGCAACTTGTACATTTGTCAGAGTTGTCTGGGGGGACAGGGGGCAAGATGCACAGCAGTTGTTTGACCTAGAAGCATCCTGACCTGCTGTTAGAGCAAACCCTAACACAGATGGTCGTGGGGTTGATTTCTGCCCTGGGCTTTTTCTCCTTCCTCTGCACTCAGAATACTTAATTTTGCCCATCATCAAACTCCATGCCTTTCTACCACGTTTCACTCAAGTCATTCCAAACTGACTTAAAAAGAGCTTTGTGACCTGTGTAAGGCTCATGCTGATGCTCCTGGACTAAAAGCCATCACTGAGAGCCCAGAAAGCCTCCACCACATGGTGGGGTGGAGAACAAAGCCAGCACTCCAACCAACATGCAATAACCTTCACATGCATAAGCAGGAAGATGTGTAAGAGCTTTACTAAACTAGTCATGTAGTAGTTGCATCTTGGAGGAATCACCTCCTGCAGTTTGCAATGCCTTCAGTACAGATAGACCCTGTGTTTTCTGTATAGTTAAGATGGGAGATGCTTGGTAAATAGAGATATTTACTCTGGGGAGTAAATATGAAGTGTTGGAGCAGGCCCGCTGTTAGGAGTTGGTTTCTTTGACACATCTGAAAGTAATTTAACTTTCTGAAACAGCTTACTGCCCTTTTGTTTCTCTGAGGACAACTGCAAATCATCTGACACACAGCATTTTCTATGGTTAAAAAAATGAAAATAAAACAATGACCTCTTTTAACCAGTTGTGCAGAGCCCCTTTGGGGAGCAGAGCACAAACCTTCCTGCATAACCTGAGCTCTGTGCTGGCACAGCAGAATCCTTCAGGTGCCCAGAGTGCTGGTGACCCCTCTCTGCCAGCCTGACCCTTCAATTCCCAGCTGGGAATGGCACTCACAGGGCTGCAGCAGCAGGAGGGGAACCAAAGTGGGTGCTTAGAGAAACCATTTTGAGCATTTATTGCCATAAAGGGACCAACATCCCCTCTGTGATCTCCCCTGGTTTACACTCCTTATCTAAAGCCATTTTAACTGGGAGGAAACAGGCACAACACATTGGCATCCTTCCCCAAATGCCAAAGTGAAACATCTCATTCCAGCCCTGCTGCCTTGTGTCCTTCCTGTCCCTGGAGGGATTTGCTCCTCAGGGCAGGGCTTGGCCACAGCAGGAACACACAACAAGCCATGCAGGAAAGAGAGAGCAGATACTGTACCAAAGGGCAGGGCACGCTCACCCCGGGCAGGCCTGGCAAACCTGGCTCCCTTTTGCTGCCTGCAATGCTATGATCTCCCTGTTTGGAAAAACAACTGCTTGTTGAGAATGATAAAGGACCAGAAGTCGCTCAGACAGACGCCCATGTTTCAGCAGAGGAGGAGGACGGGTCTGGAGCTTCACAGCTCCATTTCTGATGACACAGCAAGTCAGCAGAGTGGTTTTATGGTAGGGAACTCACAGACACGCAGAGTCTGTCAGCTGGGAAAGATCTTCCATACACAAACCAGGGATTCACAATTGTAATAGTGCAGTGAAAGAGATAAGGGGTAAATCACCCAACATGTTGAGGGAGGAAAGAATTAATTGTAGTTCACATTCAATCTCCAGGCAAAGTAAAGCATATTGACTAAAGGAGCTTTTTGGTGTTATGGTGAAGCTACACAACAGCTTTGGCTGCCATAGCTGTGCTGGCAGGGTGAGGAAAAGTCACACATTTAGAAAAGAAACGGGTTTTTGGATGATGTTGGAGCCAGTACCTGGCACTATTAGGTGCCTGTGAACTAAGGTCCAAACAGCTACATTTAAGTAGTTTGAGTCAATATTTGATATTTTTCATGCTGCACCCTCAAAGCACTTTAGGGAAAGTATCTCTCTGGTTTTAGTCATTATATGAAAAACAGTAATTAAAAGGAGATAAATTTTGCCAGGCCAAATACTTTCTTATAAACCAGTCTAGATATTTTTTTTTCCTGGGCTCTATAAAATGAATGTGAGGGTCTGGAAGTGGACTTGGGAGATCCAGCTTCCTCAGGCTCGAACACCAGCAGATTTCCTGGAAAGTGTACACATTGCACAGTGGTGGCCTGGGATGTGTGTGAGAAGGGACGGATCTGAGCCACAGGCAGAGAAACCTAGGGAGGTCTCTTCTCCCAAAGGCACTTCTTGTCAGCTTGGGGAGCTCCAGCTCATACATCACTTATCTGTGGCAGAACTATGATGCCATCAACTCCAACACACTTCTCCAGGCTCATCCCTCACTCGGTTTGCAGGGATGAAGCTGACCTTGTTTCCAAATCACCTCCCATCCACTGCACCCAGTTACTCCCCGGTTTCAAACACACTCAGAAGCCAGGCCAGCAGCTTCACACTATCTCCCAAAGAGCTCTACTGAGGTCCATTGTTCCTGACTACAATAAGAAGGTCTTTACACAAAGATCCTTTATTTTTACTGCTGTGGCTTGTGCCCATCTGGCCAGTGAGGAGCCCTTAGAGCGAGCAGTGAACTTCCAGCAGTGCAGATAAACCAGTAAGAAAAGTGAGAAAACAATAACCATCTGCTCTGATTTACTGCAAGACAGAGAACTCCCGAATCCTCCCTCCTCTTCCCTGGCTGCAAAGCTGTGGCTCCTTTTCAGCCCCGGCAGCGCGTGCTTGGGATGAGTGAAATGACAGACGTACCACGGGACAAGGCTGATCCAGTCCAGGAGGGCCTGGTTCTCCCTTCTGCCCTTTGGCTCCTTTTCTCCCTGGTATTCCTCGCTCACCCTGTCAGCACAACAGGAAAATAATGAGGAACAAGGGGAAGAAACACCTTTTTGCTTTCTGTCTCGCAGCACTTGCAGAGTCCCACTCCTCACCCAGAGCATGGACATTTGCTCTGGTGTTAAATCACTGAAACTCTTCAGTTAAAGCTGTGTGGAAATACTGTAACAGATAATTTTATAACAGATTAACTAAATGACCCGTTTCTGCTAGAACCCAGATTGGTATCTGACAGCAAGTGGGAGCAGCAGTCCTTGTGTTCAGCTGGGCTCCTGCCTCTGGCTGGGCATCCCTTTTATTGAAGGATCCCTGGAACAAAACCTTTGACTTGGATCCATTTTCAAGGTCAATAAACCAAGACCAGCAGTTTTTTTGCAACCTGGAGTTGTCAGGCTGTTCCATTTCCCCCCACTGGTTGTGCTGGGAGTGGGGGACAAGCTTACAAAAAGCACTTCCAAGTGGGAGGAGTGAACTGCCTGTCCTGCCCTACACTGGGACTGTGCAAGTACTTGTGCTACAGAAAAGGCCTTTCAGCAGGGACTGAAAGGGACTGAAATAGGTGGGAGAGGGGACCAGCACCCAGGGCAACCCGCCCAAAAGAGCAGCCTGTCCTGCCCCACGAGCATCTCCACAGCCATAACCCACTCACCTTCTCGCCTCTTTCACTTCTCTCTCCTTTCTCTCCTCTGAGACCTGGGAAACCCTATCACAACAATTTTTAGGTGGGGAAAAAGAAAAAAAAAAAAGGCTTTGTAAGTTTAGCATGTGAACATCCTGGCATGAGCCAGCTCCAGCCACCAGCCCATCCTGCCATGGCGAAGAATGACATTTTGTTCCTGTTGGCTT
This sequence comes from Calyptomena viridis, assembly GCA_013390005.1. Lineage (NCBI taxonomy): Eukaryota > Metazoa > Chordata > Aves > Passeriformes > Eurylaimidae > Calyptomena > Calyptomena viridis. Next base: position 334,116 of record WEIV01022212.1, read on the forward strand.
GGTGTGTCACCATTTTCTTGGGAAAGCTGAAGTGCTTCACTGCACTCCAGTAATATTACAGGTATTGGAGATTTTTGTTTCACTGAATCTAATACAACTGTTGTTCATTGGAAAGGGATCTTTAGCTGAGCAGTTCCACTGTGCAGTGGATGGATCCCACAACTGGCCTGAATTCAGCCCTTCCCTACAGACATCATTCCATGGGCTCTGTGTTTAAGGGAGAGTAGTGTATCCATTAGCTACGTATCTTCCCAACAATCTCAAGTTACATGCATGTTATTAGTGTTTCTACATGAATAGTTAATGGTTTCCATACTCACATCCAATCCTGGCTCCCCTGGCTTTCCCTGCAGATACAAAAATAACAATTAAGACATGCTATATTGAGTTTGGTGTTGCAGACAAACTTATATTCAGTTGGTGTAATATGGTAGTGAGAGCATGGGCTCACCCCAGAGCCCGTGGGGTTGGAGGCTGTTCCTTGTGACCCCCCAGGCTGGTGCTGGTCAGCCCAGCTCTGTGGTTGTGGCAGGATTTCACAGCCCCTATTTCAGGATTACACCCCATTGCCACTGCTCCTCTCCCACACCAATGGTTACCTTCTCTCCTTTGGTACCAGGCAAACCAATGAGCCCTGGAGCACCTGGGAGACCCTGAAGGGTAAAAGGAAACAAGGCATGGGGATTGTTGCTGAAAGGCAGGTTTCTGTCAGCAGCCAGAAATGAGATTTGGGAAAACGACTCACAGCAGGTCCAGTGTCACCATGGTCCCCCTTCTCACCGCTGTCACCTTTTTCTCCTTTGGCACCATCCAAACCCTGCATAAATGACATGGCATCAACCAAGGAGACCTGGCAGCTCTACCCAGGGCAGCCACCACCTCCTACCCCTTCCCCAGGATGATTTTACCAACACTACTGTTAAGGTTTTCCTCTTGACCAAATCAAATAAGAAAACAGTTGAAAATACAGGTTTGAGCCTTTTGGTTTGGAAACCCTGACTCACATGTGCTGCCAGCTCTCGAGACTTCTGGAGGAGGGTTTTAGATCATAAATGTGCTTGGAAGGACAAACTGCTTGTTTTCTAAAACTCCAACTACTGAACAGTGTAACCAAGGGATGTGTTGTGACAACAGGGACAAAAAAAAAATAATCAAGTCTCCAGAGCTGACAGGCCTTTGTGAGCCTGTAAATAATGCACTGGCAGCTGGGAAACTGGGTGACATTTAATTTATTGACTTACTTTAGGCCCCTGGATTCCTGGAGGACCCTGTGGGAAAAACAATGGTACATTTGAAAAAAACTGGAATTTATAAACACACCCTTAAATTTCCTTCCCCAAAAATTTCTTGCTCGAATTATGGGCTGCCAGTGGCCAAATATTTCTTTTCAAAACAGGTGGCAGTTTATTTGATTCTGCCAAATCAGGGGGAAGGGGAACTTAACCACTTTCTTGTCCCACGTAACATGGGACAGTAAAGCTCTGCAACACGAGCTTTGGGGAGCAAGAATCCCCCTCAAAAGCTTTGCTGAAGCCAGTGACAAGCTCTGGGGGGTGGCACTGTGCCACCACAGCCCTCTGCAGCTGGGCAGGGCTGGGACACCTCCCACGTTGTGAATGTCACCTGGAATGCCACCTGGTTTTGAAGCTTGGTCTCTCAAGGTGAATCTTGGACTCAGCAGAGACATTCTGGTCTTCCAGATGCTTTGAGGGCTCCTTTCAGAGCATTTTAGATACCAAATCCCTTTAATATCTGCATCAAAAGTGCTCCATGTGTTCATCACCATGTGCATCCTCTCCCAGTGCAGCTCATGGCAAAAAGCTTAATGACTTGGGTGAATTTATGGGAACACAGACACCATCGTGGTGGGGAACAGATCTCCCCATCCCACAAGATTTTATCTTTTCTCCATCCCAAGGAACTTGGTTATTTGCAAAATAAGCCACAAACTCTGATGTACCCTCCTAAATCAGGTGGTATTTCATCTCTCCAAAGACAGAACACAACACTGTAGCTCTTCCCTGATTTTTTCCTGGATTCACAACAGCCCACAGTGATTAAACAGAGCAAACCACCCTTGTCCTTAACTAATCACATGGAAGAACAAATCTGCAGCAATTATTTCCAGAGTCCTACCATAGGGCCAGGTAGTCCAGGGGGTCCAGGCTCAGGTATGATCTGCAGAAAGGAATTCAGTGGCATGTTAACAAGGCTGGGCTTCAAAACAAGACAGTTTGGGAATGGAACCCTCACAAAACCCAGAATCATGTTTTTATGACCTCTGCTTTAATGGCTTTAACCAAAATATCTGCTAACCAAAGAGTTGCTTGTAGAAGTTATAAATAGAAGAGTCTTTATAAGCACCAAAGTCTTTATAAGCTCCAAAATAAGAGGCCTGATCAACACCACTCAGTGGCTTTGCCAGTCACAAAATGGATGTAATGGAAAATGATGCCATTTTCTGGACAGACTGGAGGAAACTGGACTTTTTAATTAAAACAAAACACCAAAAAGCCAACAAAAAACCCTCACCAACCTCCCCTCCCTCCCCTCCTTCCAAAAAAAGCCAAACCAACACCCTGAACAGAATTTGTGTCTTCCTGTCATTAATAAAAAAAATGATCAGAATCTTCCTCTTCTTTTTTTATTAAGCAATAGGCACAAATGAGGAAAAAAGATGGAGAATTCCTATAAAACTTCAAGGAGGCCACTATGTGTTGAGAACAAAACATCATTATAACAGCAGTGTCCAAGGTCTTAAACAACAATGCAAAATCTAAACCAACTTCTTAGTGCTGAGTGTGCAAACTGCTCTTCCCTGATGAATAAACCCCATTTAGACACTTCTGGAAGTTCTTGTAGACAGCAGCTGGGTTTTGCTGATGGATGTAAGATCAGCAGGTCCAGCCTGTACCCCCCAACTCTGCCTGATCCCACGTCATGGAAGAGGCTTTATGTTGCCAAAATCTTACATGATTGTTCTGCAGACACGGTGACCCAGTGTCTCCTTTTTCTCCTTTGTCTCCTTTTGGCCCTTCTGCTCCCTGAAAGATAAAAATAACTGATGTGCATCTTCCAGGAAAGGGAAAACGAGAGAGAAATACATTTGCCTCCCTCTAAACTCCAGTCTTGGCTCAAGCAAAGCCCATGTTCATCCCCAGGAGGCTTCAAGAAAGATTTTCTCCTCCTTGGTACCTTCTGAAAAAGCCATTATCATCATCCTTAGAAATGGAAATTCAAAGCTCCTGCATCCACCAGCTCCACAGGAACATGGTGTGGACAGGTCACTGCTTAAATCAGCCAACCTGGCCAGATTCTGAGCAGTTCCAGAGATCAACACCTGAAAGAACCAAGCAGCAAACGTACAGGGACAGAGAGAGGGACGTACCGGTGGACCCGCTGAGCCCATTTCTCCTGCCTCTCCTTTCTGCCCCACGATCCCCACACTGCCCTGGTCACCCTTCGCTCCTTTGGGACCCTGAAAGTTGACAGAAAACAACCTGCTTAGGAGAAAACTGTTAAAAAACCCTCTCACAACAGACTTCTGCCTTTCCACGTTTCCCTCCACGTCACAGTGTGAGCTCACAAGGACATGTTTTAACCTTCAAACCCACATAAGCCAGTTTTTTTGGGCACAGCAGAATTTGTCTGGGCAATAGCAGGGTTGCAGCCATTTAGGGTTGGGAAGGCTTATGAAAAAATTTGAGATAGCATCTGATGAACCACTTGTGAAAGGACCCCCTTTAGCTCGGCACACTCAGAGCCCAGCACGGGCTGTAGGCAAAGGAAAACCAATTCAAGGAGACACAGCTGACATGGAGGAGCAGAGCTTGCTCCTGCCAGGCTGGATTTGCTCTTCACACACACAGTAAACTTTTTTTTTGGCTCCTGCAAGGTCTGACTCGACCCAGCTGTGCCCCACTCACCTTTTCACCATCCAGCCCAGGTGGACCCGGCAAGCCCAGCTCTCCCTGAAGTGACACACAAAGAAAGGGGACCCGTGGTAAATTAAATCAGGAAATCATTTCAGGAAATGAGTTATTCACACACATTGTGGTTATGGGGTTTGCCACTGCCAGGCTCAGGACCAAGGAGGTATCAGTGAGGCACCAACATCACCAGCTCATCCAAATATGGACACAGAGACCTCAAGAAGCACCAAAATTCTGTCCCATCCTGTTCTTCCAAGACATGCTTTTCTGCAAATTACATTCTTCTTTTAAAGAAACTACAGCTGACTGCAGGTTAGAGACTATTGCTTGTGAAGCAGGAGGGCAGGGTGGCCCTGGGACACGGTGGCCCTGGGACACGGTGCTGGGGCAGTGCATGGCACACGGGAGGGTGGGATGGAGGCTGGCTTGGCACAGCCACTGGGGCTGCCAGCCCCTCCCAGCTGCTTCTCCCATTTTCTTTTCCCATTTTCACTCAGAGAGGCTGGGATTTCGCCTGTCAAGTGTAGGACTGGGAGTGGATTGAATTCTGGGACAGCATCCTCTGAAAGAGGATGAAGATCACAGACAGGTCAACAAAACTTCGGCTTTTGTGCATAAACCTGCTTTTTTTCTCAGCCAGAGAAAGGGTTAAAGAGCATTTCCTTTACCACACATAACCTCAAATTACTCCATAGGCAGCATCGTTGTGGGAGACTCTACATGGAGAACTGGTAATGACCAAGTCTCTTTCTTGGGAACACTGCATGGCAGAGGTTGGGCTCACCTTGGGACCTGGAGTGCCCTGGGGGCCCGGTGGCCCTGGGGGACCTGGTGGACCCTGAAACACAGCAAATAAAACAGGCTTGAGCATGACTGACATGAACGTGGCACACCATCCTCGTGCTGTAAGGAGGAGCCAGGGGCACCTCCCAGACACGATCCACAACAGACACTTGGGGGAGCTGCCCAAACACTGGGATGAGCTCAGCTGACACAGGGTGACACAAGGGCTCTCTGGAATGGGGTGGGTCATGCAAAAGAAAACACGAGGGAGCAGGTTGGGTGTACAAGTGCAGCAGCACATGGGTTAAGAAGCAAAATGCCTTTAGCCAGGGGTATGGCCCCAAATCTGGTGGTTTCCTTTTGCATTCTGCCTGTTCCAGCCATCTGGTCTGGGAAGCAGCATCGTGCTGGAAACAGTGACAACGAGCTGGGAAGGTGCAATTAAAGAGGGGAGATGAAGGAGTTGGTGTGAGCACTAACAGCAGGAAAACCATGCACACTTAAGGAAGCTGTATTTCCTGGGCACTTGGGTGTGGAGGCCACAAACAACCTTGACATGAACAAATATTTTCCAACTTGCAAATTTTCTCAAACAGCAAAACTTGTGGTCTTGCTCCAGTGAAAACCAGACCAGTATCATATCCTCAAGCTCCTTCTTCCATGGCTGCACACTCAAATGCTGCTATATTTAGTCACACTGGAATCCTTTCCACAGCCTTGTCCATGAGACAGGTCAGTGCACAAACATTGCAAACAGCTAATGAGCAGGAAAACAGCAAAGTTAGTGAGGTTCAGTGATGGGCCCCCTCAGCAATCTCTGCATGCAGAACATGGGAGAGGGGCTGGGCCCAGCAGATGAAGCCTCAAGACATTTGATGGATCCTCTCCAACCACTGCACTCCACAAACTCCACTCCCAAAGCTCCACGCCATGCAGACATCTGGCAAATAGAAATTACCAGCACTTTGTGTATCCCTGCAGCCTGTTATAAAACAATTAAGATGGTTCTCAAATATGTCTGTAATTAAGTGTTTATTCTATTCAGCTTATTTCATCCTAACAAAAACGACAGGGCGCTGCTCAGTCAGGCACTCAGGGCTTGGGTGCTGTTCCCCCTCCTCCTGCATCCCAACCACTGCTGGCAGGGGGTGCACAGTGACAACAGCAGCTCCAGGCCATGGGAATCACACCCTGCAGCTGCAATGTGGCTGCTCACACCCATTGCATCAGGTGTTTCTATGGCTGTGTTGGGTTGCTTCTACCTGCAGAACATTAACTCCCATCCCACAGCTGGATCCCACAAGCCTGAGCTCACAGCCTTGGGATCTGCCACCACTTCTGCTGGTTCATCCTAAATATCCTCAGCCCCCAGGTGTAATAAGCTCGGTCACCTCTGCCAACTCTGTGCCAAGACAGAGATCTGGGGAAGGAGACATAGAACAGGAGCAGGATGTCAACAACATCTCCATGGCAGGTTTTCAGTGCTTCCCCATGAGCTGCAGGACTCTGCTGGCCTTGGTGCAGGGCTTACCTTGAGTGCATCCAGGATCCGGCCGTCGTAGTCGATCACAACAGTGTCACCCTGCTCCCCTTTCAGGCCGGGGGGACCCTGCAACCAGGGATGAATCCTGTTTAGTTTTACAGTACTGACAGGTGGGTGGTGTGAAAGCAAAGACCTGACACCCAGTGACAGGGGGTTATCACCTCGCAAGGCCCATGGATTTAACCAGTCCCTTGTCTGACAGCTGGAACTGTCATCCAACCAAACCTCCAAAGGGCATCAATCTGTGACATGGAGAAGTGCAGAAAAATCCTCACTTGATCACCTCTATTCTCAGCTTTCCCCTTGCAAATGGTCACACTGGTAAGAAAATTGGACTTGACTGATCTCCCAGAGCTATCTCCAGTGTCAGTGTTCAGAACCTGCTTAATTATTTGTTTAAATATGCAGCACCTCTATTTTCTTGCACTGAACTGATCCTTAAGTGACTGAACCACCTCCTAAGCAGAAAGAGGTGGTGGGGAACAGCTCAGGTTGAGGCAAATACACAACTGCAAACTGAAATTCTGAAGATCCATACCCGGGGTCCAATGGAGCCAATTCCTCCCTTCTCGCCAGGTTCACCCTGAAAATCAAAATCACATTTTTGGTTCAAAGAGACCAAGGAAAATATAGAATATTTGTCTTAAAAATACCGTACCCACCCATAAAGATATGCTTTAGATTAAGTAGGACATCAACAAGGGACTGCTGCTCCTAGCAAAAAATTAATCTGACTTGAGAGCAAATGTATTTTACAAGAAATAGTCTTGGTGTGGGCTGGCTGACAGTGAGAGAAGGTCTCCTTGCAGGGGGAATGGAGTGGCCTGCTTGGGGCTCAGCTCCTGGTATTAGTGGTGTCTTCTTTTCAGCTCCTGTCCCTGCTCCAAGCCTGCCAAGCTCCAGCTCTTTGTGCTGCTCCCACATGGCTCTCTTTGCTTTAGGCTGAGTTTTGCATGTGGAAAGTTTCAGCCGAAACATTGAAACCATTTTCAAGGGCAAGTTTAAGAAAAAGAGATGTGCCAAATTTTTCCTTTTTCCCCCTCCTTCTTTATTTTTTCCCCTTTCCCATACCCTCTGGTTTTTGATTTGGGGTTTTTTTTGCTTTCCTTTATTTTTCTCTATTTTTATTTTAATTGTGGAGTTTTAAAAAGCCATAGTGCTCTCACAACACTGAGTCAAACTCACTTTGTGATTCAAAAAACGTCTCATTTGCCATATTCATGTAAATCCCTTTGTTGGCCACATTAAAGCCCTCCAAGAGGTAAAAATGGTAAAAATGCATAGAAAAAACCCCTAAATTCAAAAGATACTGGGGGAACAACCAGCACTGTTACTACAGTTTTAGGAAAAAAAAAAGACTCAGGGTCACCAGAGGCCACTTCATTCATCACATACAGTTTCTTGCCCAACAAGGAGCCACGACTCTGATACAGAAAATATTACTGGATCCAGATCCTGCTAAATCTGAAGCAGCTGAGGGGGTAAATAAAAGCCCACAGACTCTGTCCAGGTCTCCCCATCCTTAAGAAACCCAGACTGTCTAATTGCATTTCTCAGCAGTTCTGGAGGTCAGGAGGACAGGACAGCTCAGAAGTGCTTTGGGCTCTGAAGCAAAGCCAGTGCTGTCAATAACATCAGATCAAAATGTGATCAGAGTGTTGCCTCTCTCTTGAGGAAAATGATAATTCAATGGAAAACATTGAATTCTACTGATCTCTGCTTGAACCCAGCTTGAAATCACCAGGAAAAGGTAAAATACTTATAATATCCCCCTGTTTTTCATCAGTTGGGGCATTTTATGAGCCTTTTAGAAAGCAAAGTCCTAAAGCACCTCCTCAGCTGGAACCCCCTGCCCTGGCAGTGCTGTGCCCAGTGTTCCAGGTAGTGGGTTTCTATTTACCTTGGGCCCTGGGAAGCCATCTGTGCCATTCTCTCCCTTGGGACCCATGCTTCCTTTTTCTCCCTGAAAACAAGGAAATTTAGACAAATGCCATATAGGGAGGATGGAGAACAGATTTTTCAGGTTATAAATTTCTTGCTTTATCTTCATTTCACATAAATGAGTGAGCAAAGCTCTGCTTCTGGCCCTAAAACACATCATGTTGACTAGGTGCAAACGGGGAGTTTCTGAGATGAAAATGGAACTTTCAGGTTTGACAGTTTGGCTGTGGGTGGTGTGCTCAGCCATAAAGTTGGCCTTAAAACCACAGCATCGTATCATATAATCATGGAATGGGTTGGGTTGGAAGAGATCTTGAAAATCATCTCGTTCCAACCCCCTGCCATGGACAGGGACACCTTCCACTAGACCAGGTTGCTCAAAGCCACATCCAACCTGGCCTTGAACATTCCAGGGATGGAGCAGCCAAAGCTTCCCTGGACAACTCGTGTCAGTTCCTCACCGCCCTCACAGTTTCTTGATTTTTCCCCATGTCAGGGCAGAAATGTTCTTCTCAACCTGCCCCAGCTGTGCCATGGTGCCAAATCCGACAGCAAAAGCTGGTGCCAAACACATGGATTAGATGGACACAGAGCAGGACATACCTTAGGGCCCACAAGTCCTGGTTCCCCAGGGATCCCATCGTCTCCCTGATGAAACAAAATATAAAAAGGAAAGATAAAGAGCTTGTATACACTTACTAGGATCCAACATGCCATTTGACCCCACTGGGTGTTGCACAGACCTGAGAGCCACTCGGGTTTGCAGGAGGACAGGGAAGAGCTGCAGGAAGGAGCCCAGGAGGCTCCAGTGTGGTCCCCTGCTCCCTCCCATCCCTGCCTGTGCCTCCCCTGCTCCCGGGGAGCTGGGTGGGCATTCCCACAGGACCTGGGAAAGGTGCTCTCCCACCTTCAATAAAATAGAATATTTAATTCTGTTAAGGATTTTTGTGTCCCAGTGACCTCCTGCAGGCTGCTACCACTCCTCATGGACTTATCACAAGTCACCAACACCAGGAGGGGGTTTTCTTGTTTCACTTGTTGTGCTTTGTTGCTCTCCTGAAGTAAAACCACTTCATAGGCTCTGAAGAGATGAGTTTTACTGGCAAGTTATGAAATGTTTTAAGCCAAATTCTGGCCTTAAAAACACCCATGGACATATTTGTTTTGGGGCAAAGAAGGAAAGGCTGGGCCCTGGCAGTGCTTTGCCTTCAGTTAAAGGCAGTGATTTATCCGCAACTCCATGGCACCACCAGGAGACAACATAGAGAGCATGGACATGTGAATGTCCCAATCTTCAGTGCCAGACCCAAGCAGCCTGATGTCCTTAAGAGTGAAATGGGAATCCCATTTCCCATGGGATTGCAGTGCTGCACAGTGAGGCCCATCCCAGGAACTCAAACCCATCCCAGGGCCTTGGGCACAGAACATCCTCCAGGCACAGAACACCCTCCAACCACATCTCTGTTCAGCTTGAAAGGGCTCAAGACCCACTGCTTTGCTTGGCATTTGCTGTTTTATTCTTTGTCTATTGGGCAGATGTGATTGCAGCTTGTGGTAATGAAAGCCAGGCTGCAGGAACAGCTGTGCCCGAAATTCAGGATCATATGGGAAAGAAACTCCTGGGAATACAAGGAAAAGGTTGGTATGGACAGCCATGACCACAGTTTCTCCACTGGTCTCTGGCAATGGTTTTTCACAGAGCAAAGCAAAGAAAAACAATTAAGAAGAAAAAAAAAAGCAGCACCATTTTACCTTTTTCCCTTGGATTCCAGGCTCACCCTTCAAAAGCAATGTCAACAAAGGAGAAAGTTGTTTAGGGACATAACAGAAAATAACACCAATTGTATGGATAGTTAAAATTAATTGTGAAATTAAAATACTTGTGCTGATATCTCTTTCCCCCAAAATGCAAGAAAGCACATTCCCACAGCACAGCAGATTCCAGCCCCTTGTGTCTCTCTCCACCCTCATTTCCAGGTTTGAACATGGGCAGTGGTTGTGATATTGAGGAAGTAACACATTCAGACATTTACACCTTCAGTCAATGGCTAATACAATACCTTGGAACCTTGATATATAAAAATGAGTGCAAGTCCAATGCAAAATGCTTATTTTCATCTCCACCCCTCTTATGCAGCATTATTTCAAGAATTCATGTTAAAATTAGACAGATTACTACCCACCTTTGGTCCTGGAGGTCCTCTGGCACCCTGTTCAATATAAGAGTGATTGGTTTACTTGTTTGACAGCAGAGTATAACAGGATATAAACATTTCTAAGAGTACTTTAATTCCATGAAAAAAAGATTACACAGATGCCAACTTCTCATCTTCCCTTAAAAATAAACCTGCAAGTTCTTTGTCATCCCAGTAAATGATATTCTTTTATGGTTCATGTATTTTATATATGATAAGCACTTTTTTATCCAACCTAGACCTTAGCAAATTGAAGTTTTAACGCCAGGCTTCAAAAAGCACCACATGCCTCCAGAAAAGCCAAAGGGACCAAACAACTGGCCTCCTTTCTCCCTAGGGCACAAACATCTGGACAAACATCCATTTTAGGGTGCCTATAATTTCCCATGGGGTTTTTTTGCCTCCATAAGCAGCAACACAAACCCAGTGAGCTGAAGGGTGATGTAAAACCAGGGGTGAGGGGCACACACACACACACTGACCATGAGTCCTTCCTCTCCTGGCTCGCCTTTGGAACCCTGTGAAAATAGAAAGACCAACATTGAAACTATTATCTCTCTCAAAATGCTCAGTAAAATCAAGACTGTTCCACTGCATTACCCCTTAGCCTATTCTTCTATTAAATAAATTGCCAGTGGTCTGCAGATTTGCAACAAACCAAAGGTACAGTGTTTTGGCAAGAGATCTCCTCCAGGGTCTCCGAGTTACAACCAACACCTGAAATACACACCCCAGGTCCAGTTCTTCGCTCCAAAACTTAAGATGGAAGATCCCTCCTGCTCCCTTGCCCCAAAGTTTGGCTCCATGAGCAGCCATTGGAGCCCAACTCTGGCTCAGGCTGGAAACCCAGAGGTTGGGGTGGCACAGGGACACCTTTCACCCTCCTCTCCCTCACAGGGGTGGGAACTGCCCGGTACGAGCTGGCTGAGCATCTCCCGTCCTTACAGGGGAGCCTGGAGGTCCTCTGGGGCCATCCTTTCCCGTGTCACCAGGAGGCCCCCGGGCACCTGGGGGTCCTGGTGGACCAGGGGGGCCCGTGGCTCCATCTCGGCCTTGATCACCCTGGAAGAAGTTCACACAGACATGGTGAGATGGTGCTGGCGAGCGGTGGCCGCGGGGTGCCCACAACACATGCACTGCATCCCTGGGCCACCAGCACCCTGGCCTCTGCTGCCCTAGAGGGATCTAATTAAAACTTCTACTTGGGAAGGCTGAAAGTGAGCTTGTGGCCAGTTTATGCCCTTTGGGTCTGATTTCTTAACCGGGATTGTGCTCGACGCCTTCCAACGAGGTTTTATCTCATTAAGCCCTTACCCAGTGACTGTCTGCATGGAAACTTCCAATTCAACAGCACCCAGAAATAACCCAGACCCACAACATGCTGGCAGGAGCATGCACACACTGCCATAGCTTAGTGCACCACACCAGAAAAACCACACAGAAAGAGTAGCAGTGCTTAGTCTCATCCTTTAAATACAGCCAAGGTTGTTTATTAACATCCAGACTTGCTCAAACCCTGGGTGCAGAGCAAAAGCAGCAGCTGTAGCTCTGTGTGAGTGGGAAGGTTTGGTGGGAGCACCCACGGGGCTCTGTGCCCTGGTATCAGTTCACAGCCCAGCCCTGGGGTCGCGGCCAGGCCCATCCATGTGGCTGCACAATGGAAAGCCCCATGGAAAGGCAGCCTTGTAAATCTTTTAGCAACATCTGGAAGAGTCACCACCGAGGCAGTAAGAGGGCTGTATTTAATATGTGGTTCGCCCTCAAATCAGGGACAAGTGTGGGATTTTTCAGAAGTCCTTAAGTGACTTAGCAGCACAAATCCCACGGCCTTTCAACAAGATCTAAGGCTCCTAAATCACTTGGATAGTTTTTTAAAAAACACTATTGCAAATGCTGAACACTGCAACCAACTATGTCAAGTCTAGCACTGAATTTTTCCTAATTGAAATGTCAGACTTGGAGTTCAAGGATTTAGATTGCTCTAGCTTTAATGCATTTTATTTTACAATACCAACACTGTTAATATCAACATTTATAGGACTTGGCTGCTTGATTCCCAAATCTCACAAAGAACCAAATGCTAAACCCCATTACTTTTATGACTCCCTAGTTTGACAAAACCCTGCCCTAAATTCCAATGGGTTTTCTCTCTAACACGCCCCCAACAAGCATCTCTAAACACAGCTGTGGGAGTGGCAATTTAAAATAGCAATAGGGCACTATCAGCCAGAAAGAAGGAGCAAAAGCAGCTCAAAGAATCACAGCACACAGTGGCAGCAGATTTGGTGTCTACCTTGAGCACTCGCCGGCTAAAGACAAGCTGATCATTAGCCAGAAATCCGTGATTGAGGTGAGGAAAAACCATCTAGCCAGGGAAAGTGGGAGGCAGAAGAAGAAAAACCAAGTGTTTAAGATGAAAGCAAAGCAGAAGAGTGAGTTTTAAAGGCAATATAGAGCATTTTTTCTTTGATAATTAATTGATACATGAGAAAGAAATAGTCTTGGTAGCCAGCAGTGGTGGTTTTAAGCTTCTGGATACTCTGGAGCTTGGTAATCAGGACACAGACTGAGGGAAACAAGTATTTTTTCACTAGTTAACTGCACAATAGGACATTCAAAGCAGCTGGGACAAGGATTCCCCCACTGCAGAATAAAGTGCATTATTCCAGTAAACCCCTGTGGGGTTTACTGGAATCCCAGCATTTCCCTGAGACCAAATATTACATTTTTTTTCAGAGGCTAAAATGAATACTGATGTATTCCCCAGCCTGCAAATTGCAGATAAATCTCTCAGATTTATATGATGCAAAAACAATGTATTTAGACCATGTCAGTAGTCATTGCTATTAGCCTTTTAGCCTTTAACTTTTTAGTCTTTTAGCCTTTCCACTCATCTATCCAGGGAGAAGCAGTAAGACATTTCCTTTCTCAGGACACCACGTGCATCTCCCTTTCCAACATCCACCCATCCCTGCACACATCCATAGAGGAATCAAAGGAGTAGAGTGAAAGCACAAGAAGTCCTGTGGGAACACACACAGCACATCCTCCATGAGGATTTTTGGAGGTTTCTAAGGAACAAACCTCTTGCTCAAATTACCAAGGAGCTTTTAAACCTTGCACATCAATTACAGACAACCCTAAACCTCAGTTTAGTTTTAGGGCCACCTCCTGCCCAGCCTCCCAGGACAGGCTTAGCCACAGGCATGCACAGGAACATTAAGCACAGATGTCTTAACACCATCATCTCAAAAAGAGAGGAGAAAAGTAGAGTCAGATAGAAAAAACTAATCAACCCGAGAAAATAAACCTGTCCCAATGATTTTTTCAAGCTGTAGAGAGAGGCTTTAACTCAGCACTCACTTAAATACAGCCATTTTTTTGAAGAACAGCAGTGAAATTCTGACAAACTGAAATTAATGGGGACACAGAGCCCTTGCACTTGGCCAGGCTCTCCAGATACTACAGAAACCACCAAAAAGACTCTACTGAGAGCGAAGGGTTTTGTGATAGACACGGAGGACATAGTTTTATGGCTCATTATGTTCATAAAGATACACAAGAGCATAAAGTGGGATTTTCATAGAAGCCCACAGAGCAAGACAGAAACTGAATTTTTTCCTTACTGCTCAGACTGGTGAGCACCATCCAAGTAAGCACATTCTAAACCCAGCCCTATCTGCTTTAATGGGACATAACAATTTGCATTTGTTCCAAGCCCACACACTCCATATCCCACCAAATCCAGCCATCACATGTTTCATTTTAAACAGTTCCTGTCACTGATGGGCCCATGAAAGGTGAAGAGCCCTGAGGGATGTTAAATACAGACACACCATCCCTGGTTCAAGAAATGTCCAGGCCACAGAGAGCCAGGCTCCAGGAGAGGGGTTAAGTGTGATGGAGTTACATATTCCTGCTCCACACTTCCCAAAGCATCCAGTTGCAAGGCACTTGGCTGACTGGCCATCGAGTCTGACCCCATGTACCAATGGAATATTAGAGCACAGAAACCTCAAACACTGGTAATTTCCACCTTCAGAGTACTCAATTTAGCCATTTCAATGTCTCTTTCCAACGTAAGCAAACAATAAAATAAAAGCATCCAGAGGTGTCTGTTGACTGTCACAGTGAGCTCTGCGGGACACTTCCTGTGCTGAATTTTTATCTGCAATGTCAGCTTGGCAAGCACTTAGATTTTTGCAGAAAGTAAGGGAGGAAAAGCTCCTTTTTTTTATCTGTGCTGTGGCTGCAGAGCAGGTTCAGCCACGCCAGCGTTCAGTGCCCCAGCAGCTCAGGATACAGGTGATGCTGGTGCCATCTCCATCAGCACTGGCCACGGCAGCAGGCACGTGCCACATGGGCCACTGCAGGTGGGAGTGTTTCTCCCACCAGCTGAAGCTCATTTTCTCCCTCTCGAGAGCAAACCCGGTGCTGCTGCCACAGGCACTGTGCACCCCCAGCCCAGATGTGCAGGATTCATCATCCCCATCATCTGTCTAAACATCTCATCTGTCAGTAAGAACAAGATCACTGAGTTCATAAATCCAGAGCAGTCATCCCAGTGCTGGCTCAGGGAGTGACTCTGGCTTATAAAGCCAAGTCCTTTTCAGAAGTGTGGCAATATGTTTGATTTGGAGAGAGAAGCACAGGCACAAGGGCACAGCCTTGGCATCTATCCTCCCCAGAGCAGAAGGGATCTGTTACTGATTTCTGTTATAAATACACTTCCTGCCATTCTGCCAGGATATTTGGGGATGTTTATTCCCCATCCTGACCAAGTGAGGCTGCACAGCATCCTCCCTCATGCTGCTTACTAGAATGAGCATTCAGTGATTAAAACAATCCCAAGGTGATTTTCTTCCTCAGCTTTCCAAAATCACCCTCCAACGTCTGCCACCAGGCACACTCACAGTTGTAATAATCTCTATTTTTATCCACACTGGTGGCAGGTGTTTATTAGAGACAGAAAGAAGTGCAGACACAAACATATTCAGTAGCTACTCACCAGTTGCCATCACCTCACTCCCACTGCAGTCCCTCCAAAGTCGCCCCAAACACTGTTCTCTTTTTATCTATCATTCCTAATGATAGTATTTCAGTGTTCACTGACATGCTCTACCTTCACTCCACTGCCCATAGAAACGAAAATTTACGAGGGAGAGGGCGCTGGATACAGTCCTAGTCATTCATCCTCCCTTAGATGTGATGACTTGCAGTGACACATCTTTCAAAATCAGCTAAACAAAGCCACCACTGAAACTTGAGGAAGAAGATAGATTAAATTCAGAAATAAAAAAATAATCTGGGCCACATGGTATCAAGAAGTTTTGCATCCAATTCACCACCCCAAGTGTCTGGAGATATAAAGGGAGCTATTTTCAAAGCCAGACACCTGTGTTTAGATCTACTCGTGCATGGCTCTGCCAGGCTTGTTTCTCCCTCTTTCCTCCCAAAGTGTTTTTGAACCTTTTTCTTACTCTCGTGCAAAATGACATAAATAAGTCTACAACTAAAGCAAAATCTGGACAAATGCAGATCAGGACCAAAAAAAAAAAAAAAAGGCACGTTTTTCTTGGTAGGTTAAAACATAGGACAAGTGTTACCTTGGGAGCTGGCACCTGCCCCACAATTCCAGATGCAGCCTGTCCCCAAGAACCTCCTGCACCATCATCTCCTCTGGCATCGCCTCAGTTGCCAGCCCCAAAATCATCCACAGAATGGAGGAGTGAAAACTCACACCCCTGTGCTGCTGCATCACCCCTTAAAGCCTTTTCTGAGGATGTGGGTGGGCACTTAGACAAAGTGAAGACCTTACACTGAGCCCCTCCTTAGCAACACATAAATCTATCACAAAAATTTTAGGGGCTCTCTGACCCCAAGGGTGACATTTCCCAACACACCCAAGGCGTTTGGGAGTTGCTCTAGAAAATGACTACAATCTCCAGGGAAAAAATAAAACCATCTCAGAGGAATTTCTGCCCAACAGTAACCACTGAGGTCTATGTTTCCAGCAGCTACATCTCACCCCACCAGCCAACTCCTGGGTGCCAGCTCTGAATGCCCCTCTCCATGGGGGCCTGGACACCAGCACATCCCCACAACAGGGTTTCCAGCAGGTGCCCGTGACCTGTGGCCAACCACACCTGCCTTGGGCAACAGAGCACACTGTGGAAATGCCACACACCTCATGGAGAAACCTCCCATCTCATCCCCAAAGTGGGAGACTTTGTGCTGCCAGTGCCAGCCCCACAGTGGGGACTGTGGGATGGGCACATTCCCCTTGTGTCCCACGGGGACTATTCTGATGCACTGCAGTAAATCTCAATTTCATGCAGCTCCATGAGAGCCATTTTCACAAAACTCCAGTAAGTTCTGTATGTTACAGCCCTGTTTTCCCTCATTACACAGTTACTTTAAACCCTTTGTTTTCCAAGGGAACCTGGATATCACCTGTGTGTCACCACACAGTTCAACAAGAGAGGAGGATTGTTCCATCCTGCAAACATTGTGCCCGACCCACCACTGGGGACACCAGGTCCTGCCACCATGTGCTGGTGTTTTAATGCCAACAAATAAGGAGCACAGCTTCAAGAGAAACACAGAGTCTGTCTCTGATACTGGAAGAGGAAATCAGGGATAAGAAAGTTCAGTAGAAGTGAAACCCTTCATGAGGAACCCAAAGATTTTCAACTCTTTTTTCCTCACCGCCAAAGTTAGAAAAACCACCACAAATGGTTCCAAAGGCAAAATTAAATGTTTCCAGAACTGTTACCACACCTCAGTTTGCAGCAAAGCTGCACAAAGCCTTGTTTTGTGCAGTGACTAAATAAATCAAAGTGTCATGTCACCACTTACCCTTGGGCCGATGTCCCCTGCTTCACCCTGCACATCAGGAAAAACAGCAAGGTCAGATCTTAGAGTTCAAATGTCAACCCCAAAGGACTGAGACAGGGTCAGCTGGACGTGGGTACAGCCACACAAGGGAAGTGGCAAGAGTCCTATTGCTTAATGTATTCAAATCAGGGAGGAGAAGGGCTGAGACAACACAATAGGGAAGGATTCTGCCCTGGCAGGCGATGAAACAGATAATAAATCAGAAATGGCAGCTTGTTCCCAACTCTGAGGCTCCCCTAGAAACTGCTTATGTCCTACACATGTGAGAATTAACTTCACTTTCAGTACAGTATGACCTCCTTTGGCTGCTCTCACTTCAGGGGAGGATGTCACACGAACCCAGGGTGATGGAGCCCAGAGCTCTTGGAGGAACCAAGAGTTTTATGCCACTCTCTTGACCCTTGAGGGCTTACCAGGAACCTCACAGCATGGGTGAGCTTTAAGACCATGCTTATTTCTCTTATGTATTTGCAAATTCTTCCTTTCCTCCCCTTCCTGGGGCTTTTCCAAGAGCAACCTGAGTATCCACAGCTCCACAACCCAGCAAAACCAGGTGTCTTGCTGGCACATTGGGGTAACCTGAACTGAAAGAATTACAGCAGCAGGAGGATGTACAGCAGCTTCCCCCAAAGCCACGTGTTAATGCAGCCTTTACCTTTTCCCCTTTTGGTCCTGGAGGTCCCTGGAAACACATAAAAAGGATCCAAGTTAAGGAATAGCAGAATCATCAATGCACAAGACATCAAACCCAAGGAGATTACATTCATCAATTCACAAACCTGAGCCACACTGTTATTTTAAGGCATACATGCTATTATTTTAATTTATGCACTGCTTGACATGAGTGACACACTACCAAAGAGGAGCCCTGAGGTTCTGCCTGCTCCTGCCAGGACAGAGGATGGAGAAGGACTGGGACAGGGCAGGCAGTGTGACAGTCACTTGCAAACACATGATTCTTAACAGACACAAAAGATATCTTGAGGTATTAAATCACTTAGAGAAAAAACACATGCTCAGCATATCATTACAACAATTATACATCTGTTTGGAATAAACAAGGAGGACGGGCTGCTTTCTTTGGCCTATTTGCTGAAGGCATCATTCATCTTCCCTGTGAGCAGCTGTCTGTAAGACAGGCAGGCAGAAATGCTGCAGCCCTGGAGAGAACCTGAGAGCAACACTTTGATGTATCTGCTCTGCATCCTCCCTCCAGCACAGAAAAATACTGACTCTTGGGGTTCAGATCAATTCACACTGTTTGCTGAGGTGTGGGATGCAGTGGGAGGAGGTCAGGAGAGGCCAGCAGTGACAGGTCTGTGTCCCCACACAGCATCCTTCCCACTGTTATTTTTTCACTAAGAAACTCTGCTGGCCCTTTGCTGTCATGAAAGAGACCATGCACAGTCTGGTTTGAGTCTGGCTGTTGGATAAATTTGCTTTTGTGTTGAGACTTTCCCTGGGGGTCTCACCCCTGCCTGGCAGTGGCACCCAGGGCAGGGGGTGCAGGACTGTCCTGCTGGGGGGTCTGACTGTGCTCCCCATCACAGGGTGTTCCTAATTCAAAGCCAGGCCCTGAGCACCAGAGTATGAACTGGCCTTCCTTCTTTCATTTCTAATGCTTTATTTCTAGATTTTATTCACATTTGTCAACTTCAAGAGGAGGATAAAAAACCAACCACAGCAATGTACAGCTGCAACAACACACTGCCTAACTGGCTAGAAATAAGTGTCTGGATTAACTTTTCAACTGCAAAGACTGAATGACTTCTGCCCACATTGAAATCCCAGATGGTTTAGGACCAGAACTTTAAAGGATTTCAGATTGTGCCCTCTAGGAAAGGTGGTGCAAGACAATGGGGTTTGGTCCCAAAATACAGAGCTGTGATCTCCTGTAGGAACCATCCAGTAGAAGGAATTGGAGCTGGCCAGGGTTCAGCTAGCATAAAAATAAAAAAATATCTGTGTTTCTGTGAAATAAGTAAGAAAAGAGCGGAGCATCTGAATATCCAAAAGGCTTCCAAGCAAAAATGAAGTCAAGAAAACAGCTTGTAAAATCAAGTCCAGGCAGTTCCAAAAAGTATCACATAGACACTGGGCACTCTCAAGCAGTTCTGAACTCAGCTTCTTTGGAGGAAAATGGAACCCACTTTGGGATCAATTATTTTTATGTTATCACTTTTCAGTGCCAGGAGAACACAACCAAGACTACTGACTTCAAATGGGCTTCTTCAAATGTGCTACTGGAGTTTATTTCCCAAATTTGGCCTCATACCCATCTGCAGTCTCTGCTCACCAAGCTGGCACAGGAGGGAAAGGAGCAGCTGAGATGAGCTGACAGGTAAAGAAAAGTTCACCTCCAGCTATGCTGGCCAGCCCTGCCTTAGAATTCAAACCCTGCATGTGTTACAGACCATGGAATAATTTCCCAAATACAATTTTCTCTCCTAAACAGTTCTAGATGTAGTAATAAATGAGTAATAATTGGCATTCTGCCTATTTACTGCAGAGCAGCACAAGCAAAGAAATGTTAACTTTGGCACTTGGTGCTACTTACTGGTTTGCCATCCAAACCGAGAGGCCCCTAAAAAAGGAAAGGCAAGACATTATTATTAAAAATAAATAAATGAATAACCAATTTACAAACATAGCAGTATCAGGCATGCTCTGAAGGAGGCTCTACTTACACATAGTACAATCTTTGGCTATGATTCTATGATATACCTAATCCTTCATCCATGCAATCCAGCAGGAAGGTTTCACAGAAGAACAGTGAGAGGCATCAAACAATTTGCAGAGTACGAAGGAACGTAAAAGGAAGCGACAGGATTAGTGACAGGGATGAGGTGACACTGCCCTGGCACAAGGCTTGGGACTCCCTGGGGTTTAAAAGTCAAAAAGAGCAGCAGTAAAATATGCCTGATTTGGTTAAACTGAGCAGATCTGCGAGTGATTCACATTGACCTCGGATCTGAATCAATTTCTTTTTGCTAAAGAACTTGCTGAAACTCTACCAGCTTAGCCAAGATGTGGGGATCAGCCATCACCCTCAGTCCACACTGGTGAGTCTCACTGATGGGAAGGGGTGTCTTGCTGTGGAGGAAGGAAAGGTGCATCTGCCCCACGAGCTGGCAGCTCCCTGCTCTGCTCACCTGCAGTGACACAAAGCTGGAAGAGCACTTATATCTATCTGCAAGACAGATAGGTCTCCTGGGTCTCCCCTTTCCAGGCTGCTGCATGGTAAATCAACATGAAAAAATGGTTTATTTCTCCACCATTTCTGGCACTTAATTAACGTGAAGCCACTGAATGTGTTGGGCCACAAGAAACCTTGGGTTTGTGAAGGAATGTGTGTGGAGAGGAAGCACAGGTGCTCTAAGGCTGCAACTGCCCCTTGCCCTCACCTGGAGCTGCCCACAGGCACTTGAGGATGAGCAGACACACAAATTACTCTAAATCCCAGAACTGCATTTCCACCAATCCACAAACTGAAGACCTTTCCTCATTTAAACCCCGAGAAAGCTCAGCCCTGCAAACAATTCCTGAAGAGACACAGCAGGATGGTTGCGAGTCAGCAAAGCCCTCAGTCACCCCTTTTCCCTCCCAGATTTCCAGTGTGTGCTCACGTGCTTTGCTGGGTGAGGATCCACTCCAGAGGGACTGGCATTCCTGCAGCAAAGCCCAGTCCAACCCCACAGCCCAGCCAGCAGCTGCTCTGGTGAGCTCAAACCCAACCCAGCCTTGTTCTTGTCCCTACCTGTGGTGAATTCCAGGGCGACTCCTGCAAAGCAGCACCTTGGGATCAGCACCCACTCCCTCCTACATCTGCCCTGCCCAGACACAGGTATGAGATGTGTATTCCTCCTTCCAGCATTTCCCACATTAGTCCTGCAAACTGGGAGGATCTATCAAAGCAAATGTAGTTTGGACTGTGATACAACGCCACACTAAAGCCCTGGAGTTCTCTGTATTTCATAAGGAACTGATTAAGGTGAATCATTTTTAGTTGAGCTTCCATCTGTGATGGGGAAATTGAGCAGAAGAGACAAAGGTTTGTAACAGGAGGCCAATGGCTGCATTAAAAATAGCAAACTCCAGCTCACAGCCATTGCTGAGGAATAAATGGCCATTGATAGGGAACAAATCAATCTGTGCTGACAGGGACTGGAATATAAAATCCAATGGGGTGACACAGCTCTGCCAGGAAAAAGAGGAAAATCCAGGCAGCTGAACCCTGGGCGGAGCACCAGTACCTGGGTTATAAGGGCAGGGGACCTGTAGAAGACAAGTTCACTTGCAAATAAATGGATTTCTTTACATGCACGAGATTTCTGAAGTGATCAAACATAGGTTATATTCCTCATGTGATGGCTATTATTTCTCACAAGGAGCTATCAGTGCACCACTGCTACAAGATGGTAATAAAAATATAAATAAAGCAGTTGTGTCTCTCAATGCAAAGGCTTGCAGGTCACAACCAAACTACTACTTTTTCTCCAACACCTCCTCCATGCTTTATGTCACCTCAATTACTTAGATTATAATACCTGGGAAAGGAATCAAGTCCATGGAGCTTCTTTCCTGAAACTATGGTTGTTTGAGGTGATTCACCTGGAGCTCCTGATGCAACTCCCTGACAACCAGAGGACAAGACATGGGAGCTGAGCAGAGAAATGTCAGCACATTCAACTTCTCAGAGGAGTAAAGTCTCAGAATAATTTTCTTTTTAATATACAATACCAATTCATCAGCTTTTAGCTATTCTTGTATCAGTCCACAAAGGGACATCCAGAAGGAAAAACAATGGCCTATTCAGAGGATGTTTGTTTGAGGGAAAGCATTTAATGCTTGAGAGAAACAAGATCCACCAGGGTTTCAAAGGGGCTCTTGGCACTGAATGGACAAGACTAACACAGACTTCTAAATGTCTCGTTAGTCTGGGCTGGAGATTTAATTGACTCTGCTTTACCTGCACACCCAAATGTCTGTGTGAGCAAGGCAGGGGTCCCAAGAGCAGCATGGGGAGAGCAGGAGAGAGCATTGAAATCTGGGCTGACTTGACTGCCTGTCACTCCCAGGAGTGCCCATGTGTTGAGATCGTCATTGTCTTTTATTTGAATTCTCCTCCATGTTATTTTAATTAAAGATGAAGCAATTTTTAATTTATTTGATAAACAAGGAACGGAAAACCACAAGTAACCCCATATTCCCCCACTCAAAAAGGCAAAAGTCACTTTCACTTAAACAAGTATATGAAAAGGTGAGTTTTCTGGATATCCCAAGCAAGAGAAAACATTGCTAAGGCTTTATGATGTGCTTTTTGCCCAGGGCTAAATTTCACCAGTGCCTTCACCCACTCCTTATCCCAAGTCTCTCACTCTAAATGACACACACAGTGATCACGCTTTACACAATTCAGTGCTCACTATATCAAGAGGAGATGAACTTTCTTCCCAGGACAAACCTGATGCTTTAAGACAAAGGAGAGGGAAGAGGGAAAATTCAAACAACTTCCCCCCAAACATGGTTCTGATCAAAATCATCACTGCACTGGTCAAGTGGGACAAAATACATCGATCCCAGGTGCTTTGAGGAAGGTGACACTGTTGTGGTCCCAGCCAACACTCCCAAGCTGGAAACCAGCTCACATCTCATTTTCTACCATGCACCAGTAAGGACCAGGTGCATTCAGTGCCTGGCCAGCACAGCCCTGTGAGAATCCTCCCCATTCAAAGAGGAAAGAAGAATTGTTGCTGTCTGTTTGACAAAGAAAATACTTCTGCAACATCTGGCTGGAGCCCCGAGGTTGCAGGGGCAGGAGGAGCTGGGTTGGCAGGGAGAGCTGGTGACACTGAGCAGGGGTGAGTGACAATTGCAATTACAAGACTCGGTTTTACCCCTCACAAAGAGTGCTGTAGGCACATGGTGTTCCTGTGGGAATAATGATCCACAGTGGTCCATTCCCCCTCTGTCATCACTTGGGTGAGGACATTATATAAGTAATGATATATATTTTATGGTATACGCTAATGATATATTATTTAATGACATATTATTTAAAGATATATAGTTATATCACGATGCTGAGAATGCAGACAGAGGTCAGATAGGATGTTGGAGCTTGAGCAGAGCTTGTTGCTATGTCATGTACTCTTCATGCATGTCCTGGTTTGGCCAGATTCAAATTCAGAGTAAGGGGTTATATTCAGATGTGTTTGAAACTAAGCTCCAATTTTTTTTTCATTTTGTTTCACAGTAAAAGCTCAGAATTCTTGAGAGGCAGCACCAAAATACCACTTCTCATTGCAAAAATGAGATCCACTCATCTCTGAGATCAGCTCAAGGCTTGAGAACAGATTTGAGTTCAGCAAAAAGGGACAATATGGAGCTTGCAAGCTCTGATTCGCATGTGAAAGCATTCCCAATAAATAATGAGCATTTCCCATGTCCAGCACTCACCTCTGGCTCAGAGCAAGCTGAGGTGCCAGCCTGGCTACCTGGCCCTCTGCCTCCCTCCTCCAGTGCCATTACTGCTGGCAGGGATGGACTTGCTCTAGCAGTGTCACAGGAATTTTAGGGGGGGTAAATATCTAGTGAAAACAAAGCCAGAGATTATTAAGAGGACAATCCTTCCGAGTTGGGAAATCTGTCATGGTTATTTTTAATGTTTCCTGCTCTGCTAAAAATTAGCCCAGGAGTCGGAAGGAACCCTGCAGTCAAATTTTAGCAAACTCAAAGGGCTGCCTTTCAATCTCTGTCTCTGTGGTTTCAAAAAAGGGTAAAATCTTACATTCAAAGGAGGAGGAAAGTGTCAGAACAAAAGAGCACAATGATATTTTAGTATCCCTGGGTCATTAGGCAGCGTGGGCTGCAGCAGAGCCAGGGAACAGGGACTATCCCTTCCTACAGACCCCGCTGTAAATCCTCACAGGCAGGACAGTGTTTGCTGGCAACCTTTTTATATGAGAAGAAAGCTCTGGCAAAAGCTGTGGCAGAGCACACCCTGCCAGACCCATCACAAGGAAAGTGTAGGAGGGCAGCCAGGCTGCTGTGGCTGCTCCCAGCTTCCCACCTCAAGGGAAAGGGGAGAAAAGGGACTGAGAAATGAAAAATGAACTGCGAGTCCTTTAAAGAGCAGCTGAGAATCACTGGCACTAACTGTGAATAAACAGAGTACAAGAGACATGATTTGGGATGTCACTTCATCTCCAGTTATTGCTATTCCCTCCTCCCTTCCTGAAGTCCTCAGGTGCAGAAGGACCATATATCCCTACAAAATAACAAACTTCTACTCCATGCAATACCACCTCTGCCACAGTAATCATTTGCCCTTTCAAATGCATTTAAACTACTGAATTTTAATAGACTATCTAATTTATTATATTTTATTATTTATAATGAGAAATAAATTTATTACTGCATTTAAAGATCTGTGAAGAGTATGAAATTGGTCATACAAGGAATTTTCCCACACACACACTTGTCACCACTTAGACCCTGGAAAAGTCCTTGGTGGGAGGTTCCTCCTGCATCAGCCCTGACCTCTGGGTCACTAGTGTGAGACCCCAAAATCATGTTAGTCTGCAGCACAACACAGCATTGGAAACATTCCTACCAGGAGCTGTCGTGTTTAAGTACTAAGATCATTTATATCATGGTAGTTTCATGGTTAACTTTCTATGGCACAGTTGGCTTCACTAGACTGGGATGGGGTTGCTGCACAGGGAAACAGCCTTGCACTTAAAAATAAATATTTTTTTCAGCATGAAGATTATTAACAGTCCTTTGCTAATAATTTTCTCTCTTTGTTTGAAAAAAAGCTATTTCAGTATTGTCCACCACAAATTCCCTTTTGCTCCATGACTACATGCAAACCGGAAAACCACTTTTTCATTACTAGGTGATAGTTTTGGCATTGTTTGAAAAAAAAAGAGACAACCCCAAAACTAAACAGCTCCTACAATTTTCTTCTGAGCACTAAACAACAATGTTGATGAGACATGATTATTTTTTAACGTTTTCAAGACTAATTGTTTTCATTTGGAAATAATTTATACACGCAGGCCGCATCCTGCCTGGCCTCAGAGCCAGGCTCTCCTCATTCAGCTGAAAAACCCGATTTCTTTTCACAAGGAAGGGCAATTAGAGGATTCCCAAAATCTCCCTGCAAACCACAGCCCTGCATGTAACAGCACTGGGGGATTTTCCAATGGAGTTGCTCTGGTCAGTGGGATGAGCTGAGTACCCTTTACCCAGAGAGTCCTCCAGTTGCAGCAGCTCTCACCCCTCTCCAAAATTTCTTTCCAAACAGGCCACCTGAGCACACCCCAGGCATTGCCTGCAGATTCTGGAGGGGCTCAGTATCACCAAAACCTCAAAGTTTCCCCTAAAACATTTCTGCAAAGGGAATCATGTCCCACAGCCCAGGCTGTCAGCAATAAATCCCCCCAAAGAGGTGTCAGGTAAACGGTGCAGAGCAGCCTGATAAGAGCCAACAGTGTGTTAACAAGGCAACCAAAAAATCCCACAAATCTGTGCTCTATTCAAAAAAAAAAAATATTATCTGTCCTCAGACTGCTGGGAGGCTTCTGCCCATTCTTTGATGGAAACAGAGCAGAAAGGAGGAGCAATTTGCTAAAAACTTCACCCATAATGCAAACCAGACATTGGGGCTCTGCAGGGGAGCTGGGCTGGTCCCTGCTGAGCATCCGGGGGCTGCACAGAGCCAGTGAGAGCCCACCTCCCTTCCACGGGGCACGAGTGCTTCAGGCTTTTCTGAAATCCCTCAAAAACCAGAACAAAACCCAACCCCAAAGCCCGTCCTCAGAATGTTTTGGGGGCAATGCTGGGCTCTGCCCACTGTTCAGCCCCTCCTTTGCATCTCCAGCGTGGACTCACCAGAGCACTTCAGTTCCCAGCTGTCCTCCAGACACGTCAGCCACGTTCATCAGGGTTTCAACTGCAGATAAGGGACCTGTTCTCCTGCAGGAGCTTAACCACAAAATGTGCCTTCTTCCATCTGTGCACAGAGCCCCTTCCTTGCTTTGTTGGATTTTCTCAAAGATGCTCAAGAAAACCGTCTGGAATCAAATCTGACACTGATTTCCAAAGGGGTGGAAAACCAACGTGGGGCTGGAGCTGCACAGGGCACTGCTTGGGGTTTTGAGTGGGTAGGAAGGGACATGCCAAAACAGAGCCAGTTTTCTCACTCCTCCTGACATGAACTGCTGTGATTCCTGGGCAGATGTGCCAGATCACCTTATCTGCTGCTGAGCAGCACTTCAGAGGCAAGAGCTCACTCCTCTGTGCACCACACTGCACCAGGTCTCCTCCAAAACAACACAGTGCTTTTATGGGAGAAAGAATCCCCTGACGTCCCCCAAGTTTCTGAGGCTCAAATGAGTTCCATGTGCTCTGTGCAACAAAATTTGATGTCCAATGGGGCTTTGGATGTATCTTTTTTAATGTCCAGCTATGAGACAGGAGATGACCTCTGTGGTGGGAATGCAATTTTTAAGTCACTAAGCAATGGTTTTGGAAGAATATTGGCATTTCAAGGAAACACTTCATCAACTTACTGCTTTTGCACTCTTTCCCCATCAGTGCCATTCCAGGTTGACAGCTGCTGTTTGGATTAACCTCTCTTTGGTGGTTAATGAGCAAACCTGTTGTTTTTCCTCAGTTTTCCTCTGCCTACATGCCAAGCCCACATGGCTGTGCCCAAATGAACTGGAAACAGAGATGCACATTCACCAACTGCACTCACACTCGAAGCAGGGAACCAGAGGAAAAGCAGGACCAAAAGCCAGAAACCAAATCCCTGCCTGTGCAATTTGGACAGCAAAATTCTCCTTGCCATTGTCATCAGCACCTTCGCCAGGCCCTCTCCTCCTGGTCCAGAACCACTGGAATCACAGAGGATAAACAAATGCATCTGCAATTCCTCTACTGGGTGTTATACAAGACAACTTTTTATTATCCCTGTGGAAGAATCACCCCTAAATCAAAAGGAAAATAAAGTGCCTCTGTGAAGAGCTGGTCTTCACAAAATCATTGTTGTTTCCACATCAGAGAGCCAGTAAATGGATGTAGCAGGAAAACACACTGGATCTGCTTTCCCTGTTTAAAGAGGGTTTTCCCTCTAGGCAAATAATTACGTGAATTGGCCACAAAAGTGATATTAAAGTAAAATGAAAAAGACTGGAACTACAAAGTTTGTCTTGTAAAACAAATGTTTGTTACTTCTGGTTTCTGGGACCTTACTGGAAGAGGTATGTCTGCAAATGACTTCACACACAGGAGATACTCCTTGAAGTCTGAATGTTTACAAGTAAAGATACTCAGGAGAACAAACACATGACTAAACCCTAAATCACAGTTATGACATTGATTAACCTAGCTAAGAAAACTAAGTACAACTTACCAACAGAAGCCTTCATCATGCTACACAGGATTGAAAAATATCTAAGTCTAGTGATGCACATGTACAAGCAATCTGTGTCCAGGCACAAGCTACCACCCAAGGTCTGGAAAGCATCTGCCTACTGCAAAAAAAGCAGGATAAGTTTGAGATCCACACATGCCATGAGATCTGACCACATAGCACGGTCTCCTCTATCTCATATGGGATTTCTGGCAGCCCTTCTGAAGAGTTAAAACACTGCCTGATGCTCTGGTTTGGGCACGGAGCAATCTTGGAGCCACTCAGGGCTCCTACAGCCACTCTCCCAGGCTGCCCCCTGAGCACACCCAAGCAGGACTTGGAGAAAATGGCATAGATGGAGGCAACTCATCGAGTCAGCAGGCAGTTCAGTTCTAAGTTCTCTTGTAAAAGTAGTTTACTATTGATGTCACATCTGGATTTCTGTTGTTGGCATTTCCAAAATGCCTGGCTAAGTGCTTGTCTTGGAGCTTTCTGGTAAACTCCAAGGAACCACAATGGCATGAAGGAACTGCCACCAGGAACAGGCTCAGGCACGTGTTCCTCATTTCCCACACATCATCCTGTCTGCATTCATAATGCATTTATGGGTCACACACGAAATGCTTGCACAGACTTTCCCTGTTTCCCTAAGTTTTCTGTATTTACTGAAATGCTTAATTGCTGAGGGGAGAAAACCCCAAACTCCACTGGTTATGGCCAAGGTCTAGAGCTGTGAACAAAGTCACCATTCCAGTGCTCCACTGGATTCTTGAAAGTCAGGGAACCATCTTCCCTTCTATATGTGCTCCTTCAACCCCTCTCCCAGACATCAGCATAGAAAAACACATTTGGCTTCACTTCATGTCGTGAAAATTAATTAAAACCAGAGTTTTACCATCTTTACCAGTTGATTTCTGGCTTATACATTAGAGCTGACTTCAGTGGATAATTCTGGATTTACGTTACAGCAGCCAAAGGAAGATATTAGCTCACTGTCCAAGGCTCCCAAAATAAAAGTTTCTGAAGATGCTGACCTGAGTAGCTCCAACAGCTCCTTAGCGTGAGTTGGACTATAAACACATGAGCATGGCCTGTGGAAGAGTATTTCAATTCCAACTGAGCAATTAATTCCCCAAAGGAGTTTCCAGCATTGAGCAACGCCTGTGCTCTGATTCTTTTTTACCATCAGTCCAGTAACTCATTATATTGGGGTAGTTACCTGTCACTAGGAAAGGATGTCATTACTCACAGAATTATAGAATGGTTTGGGTAGGAAGGGACCTTAAAGATCATCTCATTCCACCCCTCTGCCATGGGCAGGAACAACTTTCACCATCCCTGGTTGGTCCAAGTCCCATCCAACCTGGCTTTGGACACTTCCAGGGGTGGGGCAACCACAGCTTCTCTGAGAAAACTTGTGCCAGTGTCTCACCACTCTCACAATAAATTTTTTCCTCATATCCAATCTAATTCTGCCTTCAGTCAGTTTGAAGCCATTCCCCCTTGTTCTGTCATCACATGCTCTTGTAAAAAGTCTCTTCCCATTTTTCTTGTGGGCTCCCTTCAGGTCCTGGAAGGCTGCAATTAGGGCATCCCAAAGCCTTCTCTTTTCCAGGTTGAACAATCCCAATTCTCTCAGCCTTTCCTCATAGGAGATATGCTCCCTCCCTATAATTATCTTGGTGGCCTCCTCTGGACTCGCTCCAACTGGGACCCCAGAGCTGGATACTCAATTTTGAATTATTTTGAGTAAGGAACTGCCCTACTTCTAAGCAGGCAGAACGTAAAGCCTTTTCTTCCTGCCTTTCCAAAAGGTTCCCACTTCTGCAAGAGATGGACAAGATGATGCCTGGGTTCTTCCAGGCAACACACAAGTGATTAAAAAATTTAGAAGGCAAATATTATACACCGGAGGAACAAAATGAATAACATGCTGCTCAACTAAAAATAAATCCTAGTATTCTAAGGAAAACATATAAAATAGGAGAGAACTCTGTTTCATATCATGCTTTTTTCCTGCGAAGACTCTTCCCTGCTCTGCTTTTTATTAATGAAGACATGCACATGAAGTAATTCCCCTCATTAATCAACTTCATTCCTTTGGTTTCTTCCCACTTGAAGTGACAACGCTCCATTTGGGATGTCACGTAGCAACAGTGTAGGCTGAGACTGATTTTAGGGTGGGATGAGTAGCAGAGGCAGATGAAACTCTCAAGAAACAGAGACTGGCTTCAAAAGGCCTCTCCAGTGGATGGGAAGAGGAAGGGAATGGGTTCTAGTGAACCACAACTGCAGTATCTCACTGGGAAAGAGGAGAAATATCATGTGGGAGGACAGTGAGCACTTTGAAGGCAAGTATAGAACCATCCCTGTGTGGGGCAGGGAAAGAGATGGGGCAAAGCTGCAGAAAGTACTGCACAACCACTGCTTAGAATCACACAACTACTCAGGTTGGAAAAGACCTCTAAAATCATTGAGTTCAACTGTCCAGCACTGTGTCAAGGCCACCACTAAACCATGTCCACAAGCACCACATCCACACTTCTTATAAATTCCTATAGTGGTGGTGACTGTACCACTGCCCTGGACAGACTGGTCCAGTGCTTCACAACCCTTCCCATGGAGTAATCTTTCCCTGTATCCAATCTAAACCTTCCCTGCTACACCTTGAGGCCATTTCTTCTTGTTACCTGGAAGCAGAGCCTGACTCCGACTTCCTTTCAGGGAGCTGCAGAGAGCCAGAAAGTCCCCCCTGAGCCTCCTTTTCTTCAGGCTGAGCTCCCCCAGCTCAGCTCCTCATCAGAGTTGTGCTCCAGACACTTTCCCAGCTCTGTTGCCCTTCTCTGGACACACTCCAGCCCCTCAATGTCTTTGCTGGAGCCAGGGCAGAGCTTCTCCCTCCACACATTATCCAACACCATGAAACAGCTACGTAACACACAGACCCTCCTGCTCTGAAAGGTCAGCTCAGAGCCTACTCTCAGCTCTGCTCTTCCATCTGCTCCTCATTTCCCCCTTTCCCTCCTGCCCAGATGCAGCTGCCTGCCCTGCTCACGCCAGCAGCTGCAGCCCTGCTGCACCAGCCCTGTGCACAGCAAATCCCTCTGCTCCCATCCCAGCCT
Organism: Calyptomena viridis; assembly: GCA_013390005.1. NCBI lineage: Eukaryota > Metazoa > Chordata > Aves > Passeriformes > Eurylaimidae > Calyptomena > Calyptomena viridis. The sequence goes on from WEIV01022212.1 coordinate 364,952, forward strand.
CACGAGGAGCAGTGACCCTCACACGCTGACACACTGGCAGCACACCAAGCTGAGGAGCCACTCTGCAGCTCCCTGCCTCAGCAAGCACGGCTTGGGACACGTCCCAGGGGATCCCAGTGCCTGGTTCTGCCTGACAAGAAACACATTTCCGTTGTCACAGCGGCTTTTCCTCTGCTCCAGTGTGCCCTCATGCAACCCTAAGGCTCTGCTTCAGTTTGGGGATGGGCCACGTGGCCTTTTGGCAAAGGCTGGAGGTGTCCTTCAGATTTTCCACGGTTCTGCTGTGATCCCATCAGAAGAGGTGGCCATGGGAAGCACCAAAAAAGTGCAGTTAAACCAGCAGTGGCTGGTGGACCCTCCTGCAGCAATGCCCTCCGTGGCACCTCAGAGCCCACAGCAGGGACAGCCAGGGCTCCACCACCACAGCCACCAGCAGGTCCCTGAGCAGACACAGAGATACCACCACACAATGTTAACCAAAGGTAGACTTGTTTGCCCAGGACCTTGTCTAGAAAACTGTCATTCTCTCTCCTGAACTGCTCATTCTGCAGCACTGTTATCATTCTGTTCCTCAGAGACCACGTCTCATGAATCAATGGGGCCTGTAATCCATCTGTGATCACCAATTATTCTGGGATTTCTGTATAAAAGAATCATTTATGCTGTAGTTTTCAGTCACCAATGCTGCTGGTTCACCCCAGGACACCATCCACTACACACCCACGTGTCACTCCAGCCACCAGCACAAAGAGCCAGGGGAACACCTTGTGCTGCAGGAAAGACCACTCAGATGTCAGATGAGAAAAGCAACCTGCCACTTTTCCTTCAACTTCAGGGTAAAGTGCTCTTCCCCTCAGAAGTCATTTAAGGTAATTTTCTCTAAGAGGAACTTCAAAGATCAGCCTTTTGGCATTAAAAAGAGTAAAAGCCTCCCATCTCTTTGGTGCATTCATTTCCATTCTTGCAAGCTCAGGAGGTGCAAGGCTTCCCAGACTAAGCAGATTTGCACCCCAAAACCCAGGAGCTGATAATGATCACTGTCACTATATGCAAATTACACAGCCAAAATGAGGAAAACTCACCCAAAACCAGCAGGTATTTTGGACACTAAAGAGATCATCTGCCTTTCTCTGCCCTCAGCTCTCCAGAGAGAACACACACAACCACATCAAAGCCACAGCAGAACCCCAATATTATGCAATATAAAAGACAGTTCTCTTGGCATCTAAAGAGAGAAATAGAGCAAGCCACAGGTTCTGCCTTGTTCAGCAGTGTGTGGGCAGCCACTGAAAGCCATTCCTACAGTGTGTCACTGGATTACCTGCTGAGGAGCATTTCTGTGTTGCAATTTAATTATTTGTTAAATGTAGCTACAAATCTGGGGGCACAAGTTTCACTCTTACAACATCAGCTTTACTCATGGCTTAGAAAACCACTGAAATTGATTAGATTATTGACCTGGGGGTAAAAAAATGTTTTTAAAATCTTCCCCAGCACTGTAAATAAAAAAAGAAATAAAAAAAGTCTCAGATAAGACAGTCTTTGTGCCACAGCTGATATGGCAAAGGCAGCTGTGTGGCAGCATGGCTCCTGCATCACCATGGGCATCAGAAAGGCTCTTTTTCCCTTAACCTTCCCCAATATCAAAAGTTTAACTATTTATCTACAAAGTCTTTGTCCTTCTGACAAATCCGGCTGAAATGGGCCAAGTTCCAAAGTTACTGGGAAAGAGGAAAGACAACAGATCCATACAGCCCTTAACTCATAGGAACCTACCCCAAATTCAGGCTGAGGTGAGTGCTGTGATCCCTGATCAGTGGGATGTCAAAACCAACTCAAACAAGACCAGAAGAGCAACAAATCCCAACGTTTTTCATACGTGTTACAGCAATGTTAGTAGGGTATGCCATAGGGCTAAAAATAGAAACTAAATCCTCTGTGGAGTTTCAAAAATAATAATAAACCTACAGAACTTCATAAAGAAGAAAACTGTTTCTGCCATAAAATTTTATTGTAGCACAAACCCCTCCTCTTAAGACGTTAACTATAAAAACATTGAAATCATCTTATAAAATCTGTTTTTTCCCTTTTGGCCCCATTTCCAGAGCTCTGGATCCCTTCATCCCTTTAAAGCTTCCTTTGTTTGCAGCTCAGTTACACACCAGCAGCTCACAAACAAAGCACTGCTAACCAAGGGATGCACGTGTCACTACACCTCTCCCTGACACCAAACAACATTTAATATCCACCTACTATTTCTGCATTTGCACTACAACCCCCTTCTGAAACAGCTCACGGTTTATTTGATCACCCTGAAGGGAACTAAATAATTAAATTCATTTGACTACACAACTGGATGCAATAAAACCTGTGCACATGCTTCTGCTGAATAATGCTCTCAAACCTGCTTTATGTTTAGTTTCCTCCTTCTTCAGGTGTACATATTGCTTTGGAAATGCAATTATCCTCACCTCCTTATTAGATAAAGGTAATTAGTGCAGCCAGAGCCATGTGGATGTAGTAATTCAGTGTTTGCTGGGTTTCAAAGTCTGGAATAAGCCCAACCCCACAGCTCACCTGGACTGCAGGTCCTGGGGGTAAGAGAGAGGAGGAAAAAAGCTTTTGGTGGTGTTATTTCCATTTCCCCACTGCAGACATGGCAGAGTTGGAGGTCACTGCCAGTCCCAGGCACCATCCTGGAAAGCTGGAGCAGCACTAAAATCCCTCACCAGGAGCTGGGATGGGAAAGGTGCCAGGCTGCACATGGGGACAGTGATGTCCTAAGGAATAGCCACTATTTCCTCCCAGCATTTCTGGTTTTCAGAACTCTACAACTACACCACGTGCACAGGCTTTGCCAGAACACGAGTGGGACAGAGCAGAAGGGACAAACCTGCCGTGGGCACTGCTAATCCAGCAGTGGTTCTCCACACCCTGCAAGGGCAGAAAGCTACTATAACCTGACATTAAACAGCTCATTAGAGCGAAGTGTCACATCTTAACTTCTAATAAACTAAACTCTTAATTCCAACAGAGCACTTGGTGCATCTGCACGACCTCCCTGCTCCAGCATCGCCGGGGCTGCTGCGGGCAGGTACCGCCTGAGGGAGACAAACCCCTTCCCTGGACACCAGGAGCTCTCTGCTCCCTCACAGGCTCCCCTGCTCCTCCCTCACACTCAGCTTAACTTACCCAAATCATTTGATGGAATCCCAAGTACTTTGGCATAAGGGATGCAACGGCAGCACAGGCTGGTTCTGCAAAATTAACCCCATCTCCCACCTCTGTCCCTCTGGGAAATGCCTCTGCCTTCCCCAGGGGGACTCACAGGGGTCCAGGGGAAGTGAAAACTGCAAACAGCCCTGGAATTCCCTTCCAATCCTTCTCCCTTGAGCTCCATGGCACACATAAAACTCAACAGATGCGTTTCTGGGAATTCAAGGAGAACTGGGCCAGGGCACAAGGTGGCAGAGACAAGGAAGGAGTTTTCCTAACACACTTCTTCAGAGGAGGGGAAAAAAAAAAGTACAAAGAAAGAAAAAAGGGCATCCACTCACGGGAAGGAGAAAGCTAAGTATAGTCAAGAAGCCCCTTCCAGAGCACCAGACATTGCAGGAGCCATTCGAAACACAGGAGCAGAGATGGAAATATTTTGTGAACACGGAGAATCTGCAGTGGTTTTTAGCAACTCATTACACCAACCATTGAGCCCCTTCGAGCTGGAGAACTGTGGCCATCCAAGTGCATTAATGGGGATGAAGGGAGACAGACAGGAGGCTGCAGTTTGGGATCTGGCCCGAACAAGGGCTCCCCTCCTCCTGCACATCACAGCAGGACATCTCTGCTCCCAGAGAAAAATTTCTGGAGATGGCAAATGAAGATCTATCTCAATACCTGAAGCTCTTTCACCCCTGTCCCCAAATTTGGCCACTTACAGCTCCAAGTGGGACAAATGCCAAAGCCTTTGCTAACATGCAATCCAGTGAACTCTTAGGGAAGAGCAGGAATATCACCATGAAAGAGCTCAAGTATTTCACCCCTATAAACATTAATGGAGAACATCACAAAAACTTCTAAATTTTAGGGCTAAGTCTCTCAAAAGTTATCATTGATGAAGAAGGAGGGAAGAAGGAAAAAAAAAAAAAGCTTGAAAATTGCAAAGAAAATCAAGTCTCATGGGAAAAGACGGAGAGGATCGAAGAGGGCAGATTAGAAGAGAATAAAAATACGAGGAATAGCTGAGTTACCGGGTAACCATCGCGTCCTGACTGCCCCTGTGGGGGGGGAACAAGGGAGATAAGTCAGTCAATGCACCCGCAGCAGCACGACAACAAATAGCAGCAGGCAGGAGATGGGGCCATCGGCTCCCCAGCCCGCCCTGGCACTGAACTCCTGAGAAACCTCTCAGGGCAATCTCCCTACCACAAAGGTCACACTTACCGCGTGTTTTCCCCAGATTTGGATTTCGTGCTTCCCTTTGGCTACTTACCGAGGGTTTTGCCGACTCGCACCCACCCCTGCTGCCTGTGCTCAGCCCTTCCTCCCCTGAAGCCATGGATATGCATGGAACACACTGGATCCCGGCAGCAAACCTGCCTTGGGATGTGGGTATCAACAGGAATGGAAACACCAGGTGTCGGGGAGAGCTCGGGGAGGCTGGGGCTGCCAGGACAGCAATCACTGAGCTTCCAGCTCCTGTTCCAGCACTTGATTCAATAAAGGTTTGTTTCCCCCTCCTAGGTCCATTAATTTCCTCACAGGATGCAGCTCTCCCAGCTCACGTCCAAGCTTTGCTTTGCTTTGCAGTGAAGAAAAAAGCGCAGCTGATGCTGCGGGGAAAGACCCTGCTGAAGTCCCTTAGTAACACCTGCGAGACCAGCAGAATAAAACACAACCCCTTCAGGATATTTCACCTTCTCTGCTCTCCTTGGGCGGTTCCCAAAGGCGTTTACAGCCCGGGCTGCCACTAAACATGCCGAGAGCTACAGCAGAGAGCCTGCTGCGAGCCAGACCCGAGGCACAGTCCCGGGAAGGAGCTGTGAAGTATGAGCTGGGACACAAGCAGGCAGTAAAGCGAGTTTCTGGTACAGCGATGTCATCTGCTGCCACAAACACAGGTTATGTCAGCGTGTCGTGGGTAGAACCAGAGCCAGGCGTTTCTCCTGGCATGGAACAGCCCCCTCCATACCATGCACAGGGGTTCTCCCTTTTCCCAAGTGCCCCTGCAGCTTTTAATGCCCCCTGCAGCACTCTCCTGATTCATCCAGAAAGAGTGTTGACTTCGACAGCCACCTATTTAAACAAATTACAGTCTTGGGATAAAGTGTACAGTGAGATCTTTATGAGGATGTATGGCACTGGAGCACATAGGGATAAATAGGAAACACTTGTAACGCCCAGCCAGCATGCTAATACATAATGTGTTTGCTAATATCTGGGACTGTAAACGTTTAATTACAGGCTGTGGTAAGTCTATCTTTCAATTGTAGAAATTTCCTACCCAGCATGTGATTTTAATACCCTCCGAAACAGAGGTTTTATAGCATATCTGAGCAGAAAACCCCTTACTCACAGACAGGACAATCAATCATCCAGCAGCCACAAATCCTGTACTATGAATTCTAATAATTTCATATGCATAACTAGCTTGTGACAGCCAAAAAAATAAAATACCAGCACTGCTACTAAGGAACAACATAATTGAGGATACAGTTTGAGCAGAGTGATGCTGTACATATAAGAAGTAATCGATTCCTTATGGCCAAAATCAAGAAACAAAAGAAACTAATAAATACAGTACTGCTGAAATAAAATAATATTGTGGTTCTGTGGGTTCTGGGATTTACTCTGTATTATGCTTAAGGAAGTCTCTGGCAAATGCTGCTTATGCTAAAAAGCAGGATTTAAAAAAAAAAAAAAAAGCCAAAAAACCCCAAACCAAAAATGAACTAAACCAGGAGTCATCTTGTAAAGAAGGGCAAGAGGAGAGGGGGGAAAAAAAAAAAAAAAGGAAAAAAGATATTGTTTGTGTTAAATCTCCCCTGTGCTCCGTTTGCAATTCAATAGTGCCGTGGGAACCAGGAAATGAAAGCAACTAGAGACAAAGAAAAATTAATAGTGCACCATATGTTGCCTATGTCAAACCACATCCAACAAACGTGAGCAGGCAGCACACGTGAGGCAGAGGGACCCAGCTGGCTGTGGGTGGGCTCCTGACAGCCCTGGACCAGGAGCACAACCAACACAGCCAAATCAAGCCATTTTAAATAAGCCAAAGCATTTCAGTCAAGAGGAAAACGTCCCTAAAAAGACATGTGTGTGTATATATATATATATATATAAGGAGTTTTAAACAGGCAATATCCCCGTATTCTTTTCATTTGTGACCTGCCATTGAGTGAGAAATTAGTTTTCTTAAAAAACTAAGCCAAATCGCATGAGCTGTATAAAGGAAAAAGACAAATAAGGGCCATGCAGAAGCTCTGCACCCAAAAGGCCTCCCTGGCTACACGTGCCTGTGCTCAGCTTCAGTGGATGCTCTCCATAACCTCCCAATTTGCTCCTTCAAAAGCCACCCAAATAATCATTTTGCTCAACTGCCTCTTAAATCTTTACATTAAAAAATGAACTTGGAATAAAAGTAAAGATTCAAAGGGCCGAAAGCCTTAACTAAGCCCCAGGCAGGAGAACCAAAGCCATGGTGCTGAGACAACCCTAAGGATTTATGTGCTTTCCTTGTCACCTTTCGGCTTTTAAACAGAACTGGAAATTATTTAGCCCAGGAATAATTACCAAATTTATATTTCCTAAAACGATCTCTTTTCAACCAGTGAGGCTCTACAGGAAAAGAGGAATATTAAGAAATGTTTCTGTTATTGTAACAGAGGAGAAAGAAATGTGGCTGCAAACAGCACTTCTCCTCCTCCCTCTCCTTTGGGGGAAGAAAGGTAGAAAACCAGAAGCACCTAACACCCATAATTTATCTTTGTTTTAAACCATCCCTCAGCAGCTTAGAGGGCACAAACAAAACATGACTTCTCACTCCAAAACCAGCAGGAGAACAACAGATTTGAACTTGGTGGCACAGCCAAAAGCACGTCTGAACATTTGGAAGGAGGAGTTGACACATTTTCAACTACTACCCTTTCAAATAACTATTTCCCTATAAATTTTCTGGTTGCATTGGTAGAAATGTTCCCCAAGACCTCAAAGAGAGAATCAAGCAAACTATGTCTTTCCCTTTAGCCCCCCTTGTGAGGTGACAAAACCCGTATTAAATGATGGAAACACAACAGATAAGAAAAGCAAGACAGAGCTTTAGAACCAATAAACCCATTAACATGTTAAAATATTAGTACAGCACTCTTTCTGTTAAATGGAGGCAGACTAAAGAACTCCTTAAAGGGAAAACGCTTTTTTACTGAATATTTTCTGAGCTTGAAATTACTGGAAATCCCTCAGGGCAGCAAGTTAAACATTTTAAAATTTTCCCTCCCCCCACTTCTATTTGTCTACAATCATGGAAAAAAAGTTACAGCAGCATCTGGTACCAATTTTGCTTCCAGACACACCTCTACCAAAAAATGCTGTGCTTTTGCAAGGACACGGAAGGACAGGGGAAGGGGGAGCCTTAACTTTGTTGATCCAACAGTAAAATCCACGATACTTACTGCAGGTCCTGGAAAACACAAGAAAAACAAAGAAAAAATGTCACTCAATCACAAAGAAAAAGTATAACCTGATAAAACAGCACATGGCAGGATCAACATCAGAAGAGTGCAGGACTTTTCAGTTCAATTCCCATGGGATGACTTTGCAGAAACACTTAACACCATCCCCACCTTTCCCTTACAGGACTATCTCAAATGTTCTGCTGGCACAGCAATACTGACATGGGGATAAACCCACTCTTTTCCCATCTTTTCCCCAGGGTGACTCTGTTCCCTCTCCCCCATAAGACCCTGGAGAGGTCACAGAGCATCTCCACGTGTGGGACACCAGGACCTGGGGTGTCACCTGCAACTACAGGGCAGTGCCAGCAGAGCACACAGGCATGGCTCAAAGATGTGCAAATTCTTATGGCTAAAAACGATATTTTCACCATGGACCTTATTTTTTCTCCAGGTGATGCAAGAGGAGTGGGATACAAGCTCTCAAAGCCGGAGGAGCAGTGCAATGGGGCTGTGACAAGGACATTCCTGCAGCTGCCACAGATCCCACATATTGCTCTGCTTTGCTCCCCATCTCTCCCTGACCTCACAACATGTCACACAACCCTGTGTCCCCTCCACAGGGGCAGCCACTGGACTGATGCACAGTGATCCAGGGAAATACCCTCCACACCCACATCAGGTTTTGGGTGCCAGGATTAGCAGCAGCACAAAAAGAAACACCCCCAGCAGTGCAGGGCTCTTCACCTCCTGCCACACACATTTCTGCACTTCTCCCACTGCTTGCCCAGGCTGGTGCCACACTGAGGTGGACATTGAACCCCTAATCCAAAGCAATCCACACTGCACTCCTGTTCATGAGGCAGCCTTGTAGTTCTATTCTGCTTCTTCATGCTCTGATTCTTGCCTGATCAAAACCAGAAGCTAGTCACAATTAGAAAAGAAAAAAAAAAGTGGGAAAAATTAAAACGAAGGGAAAAAAATAAAAAATCAGCTTTGTTCATCTTATGTTATTCAAGCCTATTAATCAAGAAGTATATTTCAAGTGAATGGCTTCTCAAAGTTTTTAAAATTTGTTTTAAAATTAAACACAGTTGAATTAAAAAAAAAACGACCAAGAAAAGTTTAAGAATGAGGACTGGCACCAAGAATCATCCCCTTAACCTGTGTCTGTCACCTGGACGTGGTCAGTGCCACTCAAACCATGGCTGAGAGGGCAGGAGACAAAACCTCCCCCTCTCCCATGTCACAACTCTATTTTCTTTAGTGTCAAAATTCACACAGGCTCTTAACTCACCTTCCCTGGCTTAATTTTTTCTGAATACAGAAGTCAGTGGCTCTACACCAATTTATTAACTGAGAATCATAAACCTGATTTATTAACTCACACCAAGCTACCCACAAAAGCCCCTTTGTGGAAAAGTCAAAGACCGAGTCTCAAATAAAGAGCAGGCAGGAAATTATTTTAATATGGGATTTCAATCATGTACCAATTATAATCTCTTTGGAATTTGTTGCCTTTTTTCCTTTTCTCAGCTACTGTTTTTAACCCCAACAAGTGAAGGAAAGTGCTTTTTTCAAGTGTTTTCCTCTCAAATCCAGGAATCACAGTTGAATGGGGGGGTCTGGGATGTTTTCCAGCCTCATCAGTGGAGTTACATTAAACTTTCTCCCTGCTCTTGGCCAAACAGGGTCAGATGAATCTTCATTAAGGCATAAATTTAAACCTATTGAATTGATCTCTCTTCCTCCTAGGAACAACATCACTTTCTGTCTTGCTGAACATGTTTTTTTACAGCTTAGCCACAAGACACTTGTTTCCTACGGAAGAAAGTCAAATATTTTGCAGGCCAACAATAAATAAAGAAGTTGATCATGTACTCAGGGACTGCCCCCCACTTATCTCATCAGTGTGGGCACATTGCACAAAAGACAGGCTCTTTTCAGAGAATTTTGCCAGAATTCATCTCTAATAATTTTGACTAGTGAGAATCAGATTAAGAGCTGGAAATTAAGAATAAAACCACTTAGAAATTCTTCTTATATAAAAAAAAAAGTTGGAAATAGCCTTTGTGCATTTAAAGCTCCATAACAATTTAAGTTGGGGGTTGATTTCAGAAGGGAGAGGAGAAAGACAAAATGACCTGCAAATGCACAATTTTGGTCTATGACTGATTTGCTCTGAACAAGGATGGAGCTGCTACAATCAGGAATGAACATCTAGTACCTGAGCCTGCAAGGGGTGGAGATATTTGGAAACTCCAAGAGATTCCTTAGGAACCTGGACAGCTGTGCCAGCAGGAGGTGAAAATTGAAACTCACAAAAAATAAATGACCTAGGTTTTCAGATTGACTGCCTTTAATGTTATTTTGTATCTCCAAAGCCCTAGCAGGTCACAGTGGCATCATCCCCACAAGTACACAAACATATGGGAAATGACAGGTCACAGTCATTTATTTACAAGTATTTTTGCAGCTTGGGAATTTTGGGATAAGACACCATTTCTGTTAAATCTGCAAGCCATTCATTATGCAGGCTTTCCTGCTATAACAACTATATATTTACACTTGTCCACTCAATCATGTGGTCAATGGGTTTGAAAGTGTAAATCTTAATGTGTAAAATACGGGATTTAAGTACATGTAATGCTGGGAAAGAAATAACACCCCCCTGCATAGAAATCCCTTTGATTTTTCCCTTTCCTTTTTGCAAATAAGGATATTTGTATAAAGAAAAAA
>WEIV01022214.1:0-14745 GCA_013390005.1 Calyptomena viridis
CTGTTTTTTAAATGGCAAAGAATATGCAAAATTATGCAAAACTGTATTCAAGCAATGGAAATCTCAGAAATGTGAGATCTCAATATCTTTAAATAGCTGACATCTACATATATCAAGAAATAATTAAAATCTCTACATCTGAACACCTATAAAGGCTAGTATGGATTCAAAGAGTTACTTTGAGAATATAGACTGTGAAGATTGGGGAGATGATTGTTTAAAAATAAACCTAAACTATATAGATGTCTTAAAAAATTTTATACCCTACATACAATACTTGCAATTCTTCTGACAGTGACTGTCCAATATTTGCATTGTCATATTAGTTACTAGTATGGAGTGCTGCTTAATGTAGTGGTATTTTGTTTCCTATTAATAATTCTGATAGCATAATCAGGAGTAGTTTATCTATACTAAGCATTCCACACAAAACACAACTCCAGAGAGATAAAATATGAAGGGAGGGATTACACCATGTTATTAGAGTTGTACCTTAATTGTAGATGACTCCTGAAGCTGCAATGCTACAAGAATAGACAGAAATTAATCCCTCTGACAATGTAAGAAAATATACTAACATTCCCCATTTGGAGTTAAAACTGCAAAATTATGCTTTTAGCTCCAACAACCAGTTGAATTGAATTTAGAAGACACTAGTGTACAACGAGTAACCCAGTTTTGGTTTTCATAAGGTTGTATAGAGAAGTGAGTGTATTTACTGTGAATATGTAATCATAGGAGCAATAAGTAGAACTATTAAGAATATTATTATTCCTTTATTAGGTGTCATGATTTGCCACTGTCCAATCAACTACAGTTTTTTTAAGATATTTCACTTGAGAGTACTAAGTAGTCTCTAATATTAATGTCAGAAAATGTTGTACATGACAGAGGTTTACTCATGATTTTTTAAAAGAAATTTCATAATTACTTGTTTAAGTACTTTCTATCAAACTGACAGATGAAAAAAATTATGACTTTTGTGGGAAAAAATGTACAGACTTCTGAGTATTTACAAAATATTTTTAAATATTATCTTTATTCCTAAAATACATTATATGTGGAACACCTATAGCATGACCCTACCTTTTGCAATATAACTGCATGATAGAAGGTCTTTACAGTTTTGTAGTCTGAAAATTTGGTGATTACCTGAGAAAAAGTGTGATACAGCCAGCACTGTTAATGAATTATTCTTTATAGCATTTATATTAAAAAAGTGCAAGCTTTACTGTTAAACTTTGAACAGAAAGGATATAAGAGGGCAATTCTGGTTTCTCTAATGATGTTTGGAAAGCTTTGTTGCACTGAGCAAATAAAATCCAACACCAAGTATGACAAAAATTCTCACCTATCAATTTATTTACTACTCCTATTTACCAAATACAGATATTCTCCAAAATATATTACCAAAAAAGCAGCATTCATCCTCTCACAAAATATCTCTTCGTAATCTTACTAGATGTAAGTCTTAAAGTCCATGTTTTATGAACCTTTTTTCATTGTCACCACAGAAGTTTCGTGCTGTCTTTCTGTAATAATAGTGAAAGAGGGTCCGTTACAAATGTAGTTACTGAAAACAGCACCTCTTACAGCTGCTCTCAAAAAGTTATGTATTCCTTCTAATAATATAAACCTCATCACTTATAACTTTATATGGTTTATGTATATTTTACTTCTTTCCACTATTTTGCATGGTTCTCACACATCGGGATGGTTAAAGCTTTTAATAACTCTCTTGAGTTATTAAAAATATGATAGGAGTATTCTATAGGGTTTTATGTATCTGCAGTTTGTGAGGTTTGTGAGTTTACAAGAATGGAAGTATTCAAATTCATCATTATGCTTCCCTTATCTCTAGTTCATGAGTTTTACTAGATTCCTGTACATGGCTGCAATTTCAATGATATAAAGCCAAAATCTTACTGATGTCATAAAAGGAAATCTAGATATATGAACGTAAAGCAAACATGGATCATTAACGCTTGTGCAGCTGGAGTAATCCATTGTTCAAGATTGTTTTTTCCCTTGTAAAACAGATGACTGGGCACTGGAAGAGAAGTGTTTCCTTGGAGTGTGAGGCTTAACTGGATACAATAGGCTGTGGTAAGTATCTAGAATATTTGAAGAGCAATAGAAAACAAGGTCAAATTGTTCCTAGAAATCTGTCCCTGTTGTATTAAGTATACAATTATGATTACATTTTTTAATGCAATAGTAATTAAACCATAATGAGAGCCAAGCTTCTACTTAGCTTATTTTTTACCTTTTTGTGTTAGGAATATTTCCTCAGTTGTTTCATTTGAAGCATATGATAAAATTTTAGGATTTTTATGAATAATTCATAAAATCAAAATTATAAGTGCATGTTTGTAAACCATGCAGAAAACTTATCAACTTTGTATTACTCTCTGTGAAGGAAAATTCACCTCCCTTTAGGAATCTTTTCAGTCAGGTCTCTCCCAGCTTCAATCGTAGTTGTTGGAGGAGGGATGGAGTAAGATGACTGTTCCAGAGGTAAGTGCAGATGGATTATTCTTAGATGAACTCTTGTTATTTTGATAGTGACAAATGACAACCCCCATTTTACAAACAGTATGGTTAAGTGACTTGGCAGAACCACTCTTTTTCTTGTGTGTGTCCCATTTCAAATGCTTCTTGTCTAAAACTAAGAAACCTTTTTTACTGTAATGCTGTTTCTTTAAAATGGCATTCTTTGCCTTTGGTTTTCATTTTTGGTCTGTTTTCTTGACTGTGCACTCTCATTTTCCTCAAATGCTAGCTCATGGTTCCCTCAGTGAGAGGCAGGCTAAGTTAATTTGATTACATTATGATTTCTATGAAAAATGGACAGTTGCCATTGATCACTTTAGGTACAAATGTTGAATTCAAATGTCTCTTTCATTTATTGAACTTCTAATGTTGAAAAAACTTGAAGAAAAATTATGTTGAAGAAGTTGTATAGACATTTTCCCCTTGAATATGAAATAAGATATTTAATAATGAGAAGGAGGAGTTTGTATTCCTTTTTCTGAATAACTATCTACTTCATAGACCTAAACTTATATTGTTAAAAAAAAAATAAAAATTAAGGCAGAGGATCAACAAACAGTTAAAAGTAAGTGTGTCTCCATTATGCACTAAGGATTATAAATGTACCCAAGGTGGCATCTTTGAATTTGTCCGAATTGTATAAAGAAGGATACTATGCATGGATCAGACATCTATTTGGGGTTCTGCTGATTGGTACAATAATGGTTTGTTTAATTAGATATAGTATTGCCCATGGAAAGAGACATCAGTTAGTCACATCTTTCTTGAAAACCAAATGTTTACTGCCATCTTTCTAACTAAGAGAACCACGACTCATTATTTTTTAATACTGAGGCTATATGTACATATACTTCATCCTGAAATAGAACTTGTCTTACTAGGTCTATTTTGATTCATTATGTGTGTAAAATGGAAAATAAGGAGTATTTGTTTATATTTCAATTAGTAGTACAGAAAAAAAGTTTTCAGTTCTGCAACCAAATGTTCAAAACAATCTCTATTCCTATTGCACCTCCCTTGTTTTAACTTCTTTTTCAGTTTTACTACAACTGTCTTGTAGTAATTTTATTATTAATAAATTTAGTGGTTTTCTACCTGCTTCTGTAAAATACCTTCAGGTGTGTAAATTAATCAATATGTCAGTAAGACAGACAAATAGTCTTTGTATTTTATAGATGATGTTGTGGTTTTAAGTAGCCAGAGTTTTTTATTAGTTGGAGTGGGCTAGTAGAGAGGCTTCTTTAGGAAGCTGCTGGAATTTTTCTCTGCTCTAAGCTAGCTCAAGATCGACTGCTAATGCCTCTGTGATAACATATTTAAGAAGGAGAAGAAAAAAAAGCTAGGCAAAACATCATGGCGGCTTAAGAGAAAGGAGGGTGAGAAATTTGATTAACAACAAGGTCAGAGGGAAGGAGAAAGAGAAGATGCCTTCAACACTGGAATAGGGCCCCAGCAATCTGTGAGAACCCATAGGGGTGGAGATTCTTCTGTCTGTGAACCTGTGGAAGGATTGGAAGACTCCACGCTGGAACAGAGAAGTGCTGGAGGAGAGAGACTGTGATCCTGTGATCCTTGGAGCAGAGGGGCCTGATGGAGTCCTGTGGGCTGTGGGAAGAAGAAATCCACACTGGAGCAGCAGAGCAGCATATCTTGGGAGGACTGGTGGCCCATAAGAACCCACACTNCAGAGGAACAGACTTAATTTAAGAAACAACCTGTGAAGCTTGGGAAAAAACTGAAATTAATCCCTACATTGATCGTCTTCCAGTCCAACAATGCAGCTGACAAGTATTCTGTAATCTCCTTCCATTTTTATACTACCTGACTTATCTGAACCTCTTAAGTGATCCCTTTATTCACAGAATTGTTTGAGGCTGGAAAGGACCTCTTGAAGTCATCATGCTCAACCTCTCCATTCTCATCAGGTAAGGCCATCTAGAGACAGCTGCCCAGGACCACGTTCAGATGGCTTTTGAAAATCTCCACAACATATCTGAGTAACCTGTACCTGTGTTCATTCACCCCCACAGGTAAAAATTTTCCTCTGTGTTCAGACAGAACCTCCTACATTTCAGTTTGTGCCTGTTGCCTCAGGTTGCAGCAGTGGGCATGATTTTCTGGTTGTGTTTACAAACCATAGACTAAATCTCACAGATATAGGTAATTTCTGCTGCACTGAAAGTGCACATAACACCCAATGAAGTTGCATTTTCTCATTGCTGGTCTAAATCTGATCCAATATCTACAGAAGAATCCTCTTACCTTATAGTCTGCACTAGAGAAGCTAGTCACTCTATTAAAAATTCAGATATCAAAGGAAAGAAACACCTTAAATTGCTTTGTTTTACAAATATTCCTTAAATTAATTCCATGGACCGTAACAAAAAATAAAAATTCTTTTTGTTGTCTATAGTTAACTTACAAATGTAAAGTAATAGGCAAATTTGATACACATGCATATTACTGTACCTAAAATAAATGTCAATGCATTTGAAAATACTAGGGGAAAAAAATCATCTCCATTGATGTTACAGCAGATGGGTTTCTGCAAAAGATAAGAGCTCAGTTGGAAGCAGACCAGAGGCTATTTTTGACATCCTTGTTAGAGGGACAGATGATGCTACAGTAACTCTTTAAATAAAATTCACTTTAGCCTTGAGTGATGTTTAGTAAAAATCAATTTGGAGTTCAAATGAGTTCAAGGAATGTATTTTATGTATGTTTTCAAGGTTAGAATTGTAGGTCTTTCTTTTACATTGTGAATTTTCTATTAAAATATATATAATTCAGTAGTGAAGGATTTAATACTTGCGGTGGATGCTGACCCTTGTAAAAATATTTACCAGAAAAAATCAAGTGCACTGTTTTGATATTAACATTGTTCATCGTCATGAAAATTAATCAGAAATAAATCTAAACTTTTCTAGCTTTACTATAGTCAGGTTTCATTTTTAATAGACGTGTTTCTTAATAGAAATGTTTATTTATAACAGAAAATAGGGAGCAAGCAAGAGAGTATGGGAACTTCTTGAACATGTTATGGATGTCTCATTAGCTTTATTGAGGGTGTTATATCTGAATTACATAGGTTTACAAGTTAGCTGCATTCTGAATGTGAAAAGGTCTTTGACAGTTGATTTTTTCCCGAGTTGTGGAATACACTAAGAAATGTATTTTCTCATAGATAGCTTAAGAGATTTATTACATGAAGGCTTTGCGTATTTGCTGTCATACTATTATTCAACATTATTAGTTGATTAAAGATATTTTCTATGACAGTATGAGTTCTTCTCATCAATCTCTTTAATTTTGAAACAGTATATGCAAGAAAAATATAAGCAGAGGCTACTAGGTTTCAGTCAGGTCAATGGAGATATGACCTAAAAGTTGTAAACTGAAACTTTGATAGTCTAGAAATTTTGGCACAATGCTAGAAGTACTGAGGAAAGGGGGAAAATAATCTTTCTTTTCAAGTTCTTTCAAGTCAGTGAAGATTTGCCTATGAGACTAAAGACAATTATTTGAGTTTTTAAGTCTATTTATTTTGACTGCTCTGTCACATGAAAAGGGGACATTTTCTCAAATCCTTAGTATTTGGTATATCTGTTAGAGCCCCAGAAAAGCCTTGTGCCCAATCAGTCTGTCAGTGTCCCCTTATTGGGACCTTTCACTAAGCAGTTCACTGGAGTGGAGGGCAGTTTGACTGACTTCTTCAGGGTCACACTCCAAACAGTGTCCACACCTGGGTTTCCACACCTTTACCCACTGCCAAGCAACTGTTAGCACCCTTGAAGGATTCACATTAACAGTAATAACATACTTTATTAATAAACTTGTGACAAAATAAGGTTCAAGGACTGCCAGTGATACTATCTGACTGCAAAAATTCGAAGCAATTTACTAATTCAAAGCACAATACAGACAAGTTCTAGACCCCAATAAAAGCTGGCTCGAGATAATCATTCAGCACTCAAACAGTTCTTACCAAAGAGACGTCCCTACAGGGGAGAGGACAGGTTCAGCCCATCAACAGATTCCAGAAGTTATGATGGAGTCTTCCCTACCTCTTCCCCATTCTTAACTCACTTTTATACTATTCCTTTATGTTTAGGTGGAGCTTGACTGACTTTAGTCATACATCTTACTCAGTAAGGGGTGATTGTACCTTGGTGGTGGGTATCTGTGTAGTACCTGAGATAACCTTGGGACAGGGACATGTGTCAGTCCAATTTCACCACAGTTGCTGATTCAACAGCAGAACATCTTTTTTCTCCCTTGATTTTTGGCTGCTGTGCAGCTTATTAGCTAAAAAGTACCACCAAGTTCCTTCCTCTGCAAGGGTTTCGACAGAGTCTGTTCACTGTGTCTCCACTCTGCTTCCTTCGATGGTATTGTGTGTGGGAAGTTGAGTAGGCTGAACCCTCTTCACAGAAGAGTAGAGAGCTGTGCTTCATGTATGCAGGGAGAAGACACAATATTCAAAACTCAGTTGGAGTTGAGACTGGCCAGAGTGGGTTTAGAAGAAGGGATTTTTTAAAGCATGTTCATAGCAAGAGGAGGTTGAATGTAAACTTGGATTAATACTTATTGAGGATAGTCATCTGACTAATAAGTGCAGCAGTGTATGATTTGTATTTATTTCTATGTTATATATTAATAATATATGCTTCTGTTATTCCCTGTTGGAATGTTCTTGTTACCCTTGTTATCCCACACCCAGTTGGTTTGTTCCAAAGTTGTATCCACCCTCAAATGAAACCCTATCTCACCCCTCCCATCTGTCCCCAAGTTTGTAACCCCAGAACCTTCTGCTAGGGGAGTGACCCCTCCCTAAACCACTCCTACCCCTCCTTCCCATTGGCTAATCCCTTTCCCCTCACAGAAATTCAAACCCTTTTATAAGTCTATGAAACAGGAAGTCAGTTGGTTTTTGTTCATGGACACCCTTTGGGATTAGATCTCCTCTGAGGCCATGCAGGCAGCAGAGGGGCAATAAACTCAGAATACATCTACAACAAGAGCTGCTTGTACCTTTTTACTCGCCGTCGTTGTATTCTTGGACTGAGCTGGCAAGGCTAAAGCTCAGCCTGCCTTCTCAGGCGATACTTAGCTAGACTCCTGAAAGGAAGCCTGTTGCTGGGATTGCCCCAAACGCATGCTGCAGAGACTCCTGGTTGGTGTCCTAAGCCTAGCCGGGGTGGAATCTGGACTAGAACCGAATCAGGACTTACGGCAAATAAGGATAAAGAAAAAGTGGATGAATTCAATGTTGTTTTTTTTTGTTTCAGCCTTTAACAATACTGGCAGAGGTTGGGCTGCCAGGTCCCCTCAGCTAGAATATCTCTATTTGTGGGGACAATGACTTTCCATTTGTGAACAATGAAATTGTAAGGGACCAGCTCTATCAACTGAAATTCCATAAGTCCATGAGGCCTTATGGGATTCATCCCAGCGTTCTGAAGAAGCTAGAGGTTGTATGTCAGGATTCTGCTCAATCATCTGCCAAAATCTTGGGAGTCTGAGGAAGTCTCTGCCAATGGGAAGCTGTTAAAAAGGATTTTTGAAAAATGCTCAGAATTTTTTGGTTGGTTTTGGTTTTGTTTTTTGTAAAATTTGGTTGGTTATTCTTCTCTTTCACAAAATTTCACAATATTCAGCCCATCTTTGTCTGCAGACATTATGGAAAAAGTATGTGAAGGAGAAAATAAACTTACATACTGCAATAAGATGCAAGACTTCCTTCAGGGATTTTTTGAAATATATTTCTCTGTGATTAACAATATAAAAATACATACTGCTTATTTATTTCATGCAGGTTAACATATATAAATACTATGTAAAATTCCTTAAGTGATTTTTTAACTTACACATGTACAGCAAAGTGATCTGAGGAAAGAGAGCCTTGAGGTCATTCATTCTTGTGAAAAACAAGTAAAATCAACTAATCTTTGTGAAAACTTACATAAATAGCTTTTTTTTTCTATTTAAAAAGTAATATCCAAAATCCCATCACTCACTGTGAGGTTCACTGCAGTAAAGAACTGAAGAAGATATATAGTAGTAACTTGATCAATTGTATAAATCAACTCTACAAAATTAAGTTGAGGTTTTAGGTAAAGCTGATAAAAACTTAATGTAGCAAAGAAGGGATTTTAAACAAACAACTCTCCATTAAGGGCCTGAATGTTTTTTTTATTAAATAAGAACACATTTCTTTTCAGAGGCAATGGTAGAAAAGTAGCGAGGAAATAACTAAAAAGGAAGAACAAGATAATTAATTCAACTGGTAATTGAATGAGGTAGCAGTCTTAAGAACAGCTTAAGAACAGTATTTGCTCAATATGAAATTGGTACCTTTAACAACAGTAAACATGGAGTTTATCAGTCATTTAAATTGCGTTCAATCCTTCAAAGAAAAAGTTTGTCTTGGAGAGAAGTGGTACATAACAGAGCTATGGTCAGTTTCATTTCATGAAATAATATTTGGGCAACTAATAGTATTTGCAAAATACTTACAAGCCCTCAATTCTAAAATGTGTACTGCAGATACTTTTCTACCCATTAGCATGCAGTTTTACTGATTATCAATTAATATTTTTAAAATGCTCAGCCAATTTGAAGTACTAACAGAATAATCTGTAACAAACTACACATATGCTTTAATTAAAGGTGACACTGAATAACTGCAGTATTTCAGTATCACGGCTAGTTGTAGTATGCTATACTGAGTATGTTTTCACAAAGCAGGAGAAATTTGTAAGTAAATCTGCTTATACAATTGATAAACCTATCTATTTTTTTGCATTTTACATCAGTCCACTTTTCTGCCTTTTTTTTTTTAATTTGTTGTGGATTTCTGTGAAACTAATCATGCAAAATTTTAAATCTTTTCTCCTCTATGGAGAAGAAACTAAATAAATCTGTAGGTTAAAAATCTTAAACTGGAAATTCACATTGTCTATTATAAGTTTCACAGACATCTGTGCACTCTCATCTTCTGAGAAATTTGACTTAAAACTTTGTTTAAAGCACTGACTGGCTTTCTGTTTACGCACTCTACTTTTCAACACTTGATTAATTCAGTTCATCACTCTGTGCCCTGCTTACAATACAACTATTTATATATCTTATTTAATTAGAGTAATAAGGACTTAAAAATAAATCTTTTATTCTATAGTATCTTCATATTCTATTTCATAACTTAATGTCAAGCAAGACTAGCTTGCCTGAATAAACTCTGGTAATTTACAGTATGAGATAGTGTCTTAACAGTTACCAGCATTTTTAGATCTTTAGATTTTTAGTGGGTTTTGTTGCTCCGTTTGTTGGTTTTGTTTTTTTTCCCCCCTACTTAGACATACAGAATTACAGAAAAATTCAGGTTTGAAAGGATATCTGGAGGTTATCTAACCCTGCTAGAAGCCTCCCTAGGTAATGAATATAGTTAAAAAGACATTAGAAATGTTCATATGTTCAGGTTCATTTGCTTCAGCATTCTGTTCAGTAGTGAATCTTTAAGTAGGGACCATAAGAAATAAAGAAATAAGGCTTACAATATTTCTATGTTTAATTCTAATGGAGACTCCTTTTTTGTTAAATAAATCATAAATCAATACATGGCTTCCATACTTCTAAATTTTTTCAGAATAAGAAAGAAAAAGTAGATATTTTCTAAACATAGCCAATCAGGATGTATTTTTGCTATTGCTGTACTGTCGATGCTTCTGTTTGAAAGTCCACAGAAACAGTTCCTGCACCTGCTATGTACCAGCATTTCTACAGTGCATAGTCTTAAAATTTATCATTTTATGAGTGTCACACTCCCAATGCTACATACTTGAAAAAAAAGAGCATTTTCACTTTGAGTTCTCCTAAGAGAAACAAAATACATGCACAATGCTGGTGAAGTGTGTGTGCACTCAGAAGAAAATAGTAGGCCAAAATCTATATTTAATACACAAGCAGACACCAGTTCATGACCCATTAGAATTCGAGCAGAGAAAGGTCAAGTAAATGAAAGAGAAATCTCTAGAAGTAATGACATACATGGAACTATGTTCTGCTAGGTCCCTTGAGCTGAAAATAGCTGGAATTTGGAGTACTAAGGAGAGGTTGGAGGCATTATCCTTTTTTGATTACACTTTTTTTTTATACCTTCTCAGGCACTGTTTTTACCTTCACTGGAAGGACAGCACTCCAGAAGATACTGAGCAATGTTAACTTTTATTCTATCCCTGTATGCCTGTTCTTATGCCGTTATACAAACTAAGAGGACATTATGTGAAAATTGGCTAGTTTAATTTATCATAGTAGAGCACTAGTTCTTTTATGATTGAGATAATTTTATTTGAAGATGTGAAATGTTCCAAATGCTTCAAAATCCTCACAGAGCTAATTTTTCTGGAAAGCATTCTGCCCTGAAGCACTTTGAGAAGGGTGATAAGCAAGGCTGAAGGCAACTTTGCATCATTCAAGAGAATGAGTGTTTAGAGTGGTAGCTGATCACTGAGATACCAGTAACCAGTACTCTGCCCTTCTTCTCGTTAAACTCAGCAGTCACTTCTTACTCCTCTTCTATTTCTCTCGGCCTTTCTGTTGCTCATCACTGAGCTCTACGTAAAAGCAAAAATTTCAAGGATCAATCATAAACAAAGAAGGATGGGCAGGGAGGAAAAAGTAGTAGGGATGTTCACCGAACTCAGCAACTGGAAACGCAGATTTCGGTCCTTTGGGGATGATTTATTCCTCTGGCCACACAGCCTCCCAGCCATCTTTGCTCTTATATTGAACTAATTTAGCATTTATTTATCCAATGCTCTTACCTGCATTTAACTCGCTGAGACACTGAATTGTCCACTATTGTGGAGTGGAAGGAAATTTGCTCAGACTTCCTGTCTCTGCTCATGTGGTCTGTCCTCAGAATACATTGACATTTGAAGATTAGATAAAAGCTTTCTAAAATATAGTTAACATGCAGACTTCATATTGCACATCCAAGCTATTTACTGTCAAAAAAATCCAGACAAACTGAAAGAGGATGTGACATAAGATAAATTGATGTTCTAAGACTTGTATAATATAGCATTGAAATAGCAAGACTATAGGCTTGATTATTAGTTATTACAGGCCACTTTCAGAAATGTTGTCTTAGAAGAAGTAACAAGGAATTATGTTTGAGCTTAAGTTTCTGTTAAGAAGGAAAAGTAAAGCATGAGTGTTTGGTCTGTGAAAAAAAATATTTGTACTTGTAAATAATATGCATGAGGCTTTATATATTTCTGCAATATTAAACTTTGTGAATCAGGAACCATAAAAGAAATTCTAATGCAAAATTTTGTGTCATAGAAGCTGTAATAAATAGGAAATGAATTTGCAAGATGTTACTCCCTTTTGTTCTTTGCTAATAGATTTTAATTAAGCAGCAGTGTTTACATGAATTAACTTTTTGTCTGGGTGCTCTGAACCTCCTTTGTATCTTTTCCCAGTGCTAAGCCTCAATACTCCCTTTCTTACTTTTCATTTTCTTGACAGATTAATTCATATACACTCCCACAGAAAACCATTTATTTCTCTGTCATTAATACTTTAACTAGTCTACAAATAGTAAAAGTTCATTGTGGGACTTGTTGAATGTGGACTTAGAACTGAACAGCTGTACAGTTCTACAAACTTCTGAGATCCCTTTAAATATGTGAATTGAACTCATCTGGTATTTTTGTAGTGCAATGAGACATAAGCTAATTTTTTCCACCAAGTAAACAGCTGAGTGAACTTAAATACTGCTAATATTTATTCTCATTGTTGGAAAAGGTATGCAAGCTAAGAGAGAAAAATTCTAAATAGATACACTTCAGCAATAGCATCAGAATAAATATCTTTTTTTGATATCTTTAAAAGTAATATGCAGTCGTATCAGAGATGAACAAAATGCTTCGTGATTCTTCAGGGAACACAGTAAATTTTTTTCTTTTTCTGCTTGTTTCCAAATACTGTCAAAAATCAGGAGTTTGGACATAGCGTCTATTTGGTGTAATTTGTGATTTTGAAAATTGTATCAGAGATTTTGTAGTGGAAAAGGTGTTCCCGACTACAAGATCAGAATAAAGTCCAAAAACATTCCAGAATGTCACTGAAAGTGGCCTTCTTGAAAAAATACATGGGTAAAAATAATTGTCAGTTGAGAAGCCACTTTTTGACAAATGATAAACAGACAGAAACTTTAGACAAAGGCCTCCAAATCCATCTTGCTTGTTGGTGTGAGAAGTTCTGTTCAAACTAGTTGTGAAGAGCATTTGTGTCTCTGATTCTTAGCTTCCCACAGAGAGAAAAGGAAACACCACATTGACGCAGGGTATGAACACAAAAGTGTTTCTTATTTCTTTATTCTCTTTATAATTACACAGAAAAGCCATGTAGAAATGAATAATTCTGACTTGGAGCAGAGTTGAAATAGTACATATTAAGGCCAGAAGGCACACACTGAAAAGTAGAAACACCTTGCAAGAGGGTGAAGAAAGCAGCAGGTGAATTATGGACTTTATAGAGTCCACTTTCTAGTAGACCTGAAAGGTATTTTATTCTGAAATGCCTGTTGTGCACACAAAAGGTGCTCTCTGATCTTCATTACATCAATAAACTACTCAGAATTATGATAGAAATATCCATGTGTCCATACTTTTAGTGTGAAAATTAGCCTTTTGTTCTTAGCAAGAAAAAAAGAAAATTCTGCCATATTTCTCATAGGAAGCAAGATAGACAAAGTCTCCTGACTTAGTTTTGATTTTCTGACATGGATGTATGAACATGACAATGGAGAGATCGTGTAAAAATTATGTTATATTGTTCTGAGCTCAGATAGGGTTTTTTTGCAATCAATTTTTACTCATTATTTATTGATTACTTTTTTTTGTGTGCTGTATGTTACTGAGAGTATGAATGACATTGTTCTAAAATACTGGTTAAAATAAGAATGAGGCAGTTTTGATTATTCAAAAAATACTTCCTTCTTAAGTCTCTGTTTCTCAAGTCATAGCTCAACTGTGTATTCATTAGCAGACAACTTATAAAAATAGCTTTAAAATAAAAAGCTTCAAAATTGTTTCCAGAAGACCAAATGAGATATAGACCTTGCTTGTTTGTCAACAACACCAGCAATTATAATGTGCCAAACTATTTCCAACACATTAAGCAAACAAATCATTTATATAGACTAAAGTAAGTAAATTAGTTATGTATTTATTGTGTAGCAGTAAACGGTGTCTAAGAGCCCTGCAGTGAAAAGCACATCATACTGTCTAAATCCATAAAATGCAACTTGCAGGTTGAACATAATATATAAAGATTTAACACATTTTAAAAAAGAAGGAGAATATCCAGCCTCACATTAGAGAAAAGGCACAGGGGAACTCATTTTGTTGTTTCAAGTGGTTTAAAATGGAGATACTTAATGTCAAAAATGTATTCTGCTATTTATTTCACACTGAAAAAAAGGGCTAGAGCCTTGTGGCTTAAAAAGCAGTCAACTTGAATAAAATCTACATCATGATGGGGAGTGAATTGAAAATTTGCCTCTCATTTAGACAAATAAATTTTAGATAAATATTTCCTCCTGTTTACCAGAATTATGAAATCATGGGTTTGGGTTCCAAATCAAATCCCATTCCGGACATATCTGCCAGCTTGTTTATAAAACATCAGCTTCAAAGCTGCTATAACCTCCAATCATAGGTAGAGCACCTTGAAAAGGCAGCCAACATTAAGGTGGTTTTTATCTTTCTACATCCATGTCAACTCTGATCTCTTTATGCTTGTAGTGAAGAAGGATATAAGTGACAGTATTTGTGCTGATAATAGACCCATTTCTTAATTAAATGTCTGTCCCACATTACATTGCAAATGTACTAATATAACCCCAGGATTTTTTTATTCCTTTTTCTCAGGGTGTGAGTAAGATAGCAGTCCATTCTGTCTCTCCTCATACAATTTCTCGTATTTTATCTATTTTGAAATTTGCCATTTAGAAACTGTTAGACCTACCTTCTGATTCCTCCAGCAATACTAAAATACTGTTTATAGATGAAGCAATTTCTTTTTATACTGGTAAATTTTCCACAGGCAAAGCTGAATGGGTATGTTTAGGAAAATATGTCCTACCTTAATGAGGCATTCTTTTAACTGCCGTTTTTCTTGAAA
>WEIV01022214.1:14761-46348 GCA_013390005.1 Calyptomena viridis
TTGAAAATACTCAAAATTTTAATTGTATCTCTCATTTCCTTTTCATTATTTCTCAAGTTTGTTTTCAAAAGTGAAGGTTAAAGACAATATTTACTAGACTGAAATGTAAGAAGCAATATGTCTAGAAATATGCATCTTGAACTTTTCAAAACTTCTCAAAAAAAGATTTTAGGAACAATTGAAAAAGCCCACTACTATACTCAAAATTGTACAAGAAACCTTTAGGAAAACTTTATCTTCACCTTTAGCATACGTGTTTAGATATTAATAACAGACAAAGAATTGATAATTTGTGGAATTACACGATCGTCTCAAAATTCATATCTATACTTTAGATTCATCAACACAGAGGCCTATATTCTATCTCCCTGGGAATTAACTGACATTTCAAACGCTTCAATGCTGTAAACCTGCCATTATCTTGTAGGAAAACCATAAAGTGTTACAATGTTACACTGCCTCATCTGAAACTAAACATGTAGTTTTAAAAACAAAACAATATTCTCAATGTCTTGAAAGAAGAAAAAGAAAAAAACACACAACAGTAAAACACCTAGTATTCACAGCTTCAATTTACAGCAAAATTACTTTTTCCAGGTTCACAGAAAACCTTTGATCATGTTTTAGAGACTAATGTAAAATGGTGGTTTTAGTTGTTAGTTGAAGGAACAGAAAAGCAGGAATCTCATGAAGGCCAAGAGGGGCTGGAGAAAAATATTGCATGTGGCTCAGAATGACACAAAGCGGATGCCTCATCCTTGGCAATGTTCAAGACAAGGTTGAATGGGGGTTTAGGCAATCTGGTCTAGTGGAAGGTATCCCTGTTCATGACAGAGGTCTTGGAACTAGATAATCTTTAAGAGAAACTGATATATTTTTATCTGGAAAATAAATGTAGCACTTTCAGTTCCTAATTACTACATTTCAAGTAATAATGCATTGCAAGGTGGACAACTGAGAAAAATCAAACTTGCAAATAAATTATTCCATTTCACAAAAAAATACACTCTCAATAAAATGTTTATATTTTCCAAAATAGCTTTTCAACTCAGATTTTATTTTTAGAACCATTTAGATTATGGATTCCATATTTTTTGCAATATTTAATGAATTTCAAATCTTATCCAAACTGTGTTAATTAAAAAAGCATATGAATTAACAGCTCGGTGAATATAAAACTGTTTTGATTTTTTTCTGTAACTGATTTTTTAAAATTATTTTTTAAATTGGACAAGAAAAAATTTTTAGTCAAGACTCATTTTATTTTTAGCTTTGTTTTTTTACTGGTTTTTTTTTGTTTGTTTTTTTGTTTTTATAGAGCAGATCAAATACGTCACTTACTGTTCATTTCAATACAAGAGGCAGAATTAAAACTCTTTCCTCAAATTACCAAAATTGTGCTGTGGTATTATGAAGAATTAAAAAAAAAATACTGATTTTAGTAACGACATTTAGTCTTAAATAACTTATAGTGTTCGAGATTTCTCTCCATAACCTTTTCAGCTTAACTACCTAACCAAAGAAAGAAATAATAGTCCTCGTGAGATGAATTCATTGAATTCTTTGAGTTATAATGCAAGGACTTAAATATTTGCTTACATACCATCTTGATTCCAATGGACTATACTTATTTTACTTACAAATTCACTATCTTGGGAAAGAAACTTGTGTTATCATTAATTTTGTTTAGCTCTATTAAAATTATTAGTGAAACTACAACCTCCTATAATAACTACAACAGAGAACATTGCATTCTGGAAATCATCATCTGCATGACTGAGGCTTTATTGTGTGAAAAAGGCATATAAGCATTCAAAAATAAATCAGTCTAATGGCTGGCTGATATCTTTAAAAAAATAACAAAGCAAGTTAATATCTGAATAGGACATTTATACCAGCATTTAACATGATATTGTTCAAATGAAAATGACCGAAATTATGGTCAGTATGGTGGATTAAACCAATGCAATAATTGTATCACAACTTCTGTGACTGTAGAATGAGTATATAATTCTTCTTTTATTTACATATATATATGCATGAAATTGATAAGCCTCTATACATAGAGGCATGGCATGGATTTTAAATGTGTGAAGAAACTTTATTTCCAAATTATTTCAGATTTCATTTTGAATTAGCCTGACATATACAAAGAAAAAAAAATAATCCCTACAGTAGATTTTTTAGAGCTACATATATAAAAACTATCCTTAAATTTACTAACAGACTGTGGAAATGTAATGCACATGCATGAAATATTTTTATCCATCACATAATGTACAAGATGACAAGTGAATAAAAGAACTCCTATACAAAAACCAAGGGCTTCAAGTGGGATTTTAAATCAAAAATTTTTGAAAAATATTTAGAGAAATAAAACAAATCAATTAAAATACATAAATAATCTTGCTTTTAATGGACTTTAATATATACCACATGTCAGCTAAAATGCAAAGGGAAATATTTATAAACGCCAAATGGCTGCGTATTAATCAATCAAACAATCAGTCATTTAAGGCAAGGTATGTAACTACTGAGAGAGGGACCCTATAGAGTTGTTTTTACATACTGTCACCAGTTTACATACTGGTTTACAGGCTGTCAAATACATTAATGCTTTGGACAAAATCAGTCAGCATGCACAAGTCATGACCTATTTCTGGCAATGTGACAATAGCATTTCTTTCTTTTTTTTTTTTCCCCAGACTGCATATAAACAAAACCACCCATCTTTTACTTCAAATACATAGTAAATTTTTACATCATGAAAAGCCTCTGGGTTTTCCTCCCTAAAGAATATATAGTTATATGGTTTATGTGAGCAAAGTATACTTAATGGTATTTTTTTCCCTATATGTGCATAGAGGAAATTTTCAATCAAGTTAATCCAATGAGAAAGCTCATATTCAGTTTCAGATTTATCTCTACTTCCTGATAAGTTTAGAAATAAATAGCTTCTACTGTTTCCTACTGTGAACAACATTAAGTTGCTAGAGCTACAGCAAAAGCAGAGCAATAGTTGTGCAAGAAAAAAAGCATAATTTTCCTCAATGGCTTCTACTGACCTCAGAGAAGAGCCGCAGGTTTGTAATGGTAAGATAAATGTCAACACTAACTGAAAGAAGCTTCAAAAGCAAGTCAAGGAGCAATTTATGGCCCAAATGACTTGCAATTACTTCTTCTAGACAACATATAGAGAAAGATTTCTTGCCAGGTCCCTAGGAATTACTTACAAGCTATTCATTTCATTTTTCTACTTTGTACAAACCATTTTCTCTTCTTTCTTCACCTGATACTGATGAGATGTTAGAAGAACTAAGAAATTACCTTCTTCCTACCCTACTTCCAATCTTCTTGTTTCTGTCCTGGAGTAAGAAAAAAAAATGCCATCACTATTATTTTCTGTCTTGATAAAGTAAAAGGGAAAAGTATTCAAAAGGAGGAATAAGTTTTTCCATCTGTGGGTTGTGGTGGATATATAGAGTCAGTACAGTATTATAATACTCTAAAATGAAAGAAAGCCAAGAGTAAATGCATAGAAAAAGTACTATTAAATAGAGAGTGTTAGGTCCAACATGAAGAAAAGCAAAACAAAGCACTGAAGACATCAATGATAGATAAAACTGACAGAAGAAAGGAAAAGTGGATAATACAAACACAGCTTAGGTTAAAGCAGAGTAAAAGAATGGAGTAAAACAAGTAATAAGGGTAATGTGATAAAAAGCAGTGAGGGAGAGAAAAGAAGCAAAGACAAACAAGGGTAGTTGTGTTAGGTAAACTCAAGGCAAGCCAGTTTAGCAGTATGACTGTTCAAGCCTTTGCTCTTACTGGAAGTATGTTTGTTAGAGTTTTAGCTTAGTGCAAGACAAAGTTCGAACAAACTATTTTATGTCCTGTATGAAGGCTGAGTTCAAAATCTTAAGAAGCTTCCCTTACAGTGTATATAAGTATTGGAAGAGGATGAAAATTGGTTTTAGTCTAGGGTTAAAAACTTTCCATGTAATAACAAATGTAGTTCTCCCACAGTTCAATATGGGGTGATCAAATTTTTGAATATTCTTTTGGGCTCTTGTTTTATTTCACCTGCAAATAGCATTAATTTGTTGTAGATTGCAAAATTAAAAGCATTCAGCTGTCAATCCTAAATTTGGGTTTCATGCTATCTGCTCAACATATAAATATTGTTGATAACAGAATGGTCCTAGAAGACTATTTATGTAAAACTCATTTCATGGTAAGGTTAAACTTATTCTTCTCATGTAGTGCAGTACAGTTTGACATCCAGCACATTTGCCAATGGGCAAGAAAAGGACAGAGAAAATAGAAACAGCAAAAACATTCATGCTCTGTCTTACAGGGAACCTTCAAACAGCTATCAGACAGCACTGGACCTGTATTAGCTCCAAACTCAGAAATTTTTGTGCTCTGACTAGTACTAAAGATTGGTATCTTTTACCAAAGAAGGTGAAAAAAACAGTGACACGATTTGGCAAAGACTTGTAATTCCTAAAATTCAGTGACTGGCTGCTGCTAGGGGAACTGAACTTCAAGAGCAGGGAAATACAGTGAGCATAATGAGTTAGAGCCATCACTAACAAGTTACCTAATCTGCAGAGGTCTGTATGACTAGCTATAACTAAACAGTCCCTGGATTACCATTTAACCAGGCAGTATTTATGCCTCTAGCAGCAGCCAGTGGTCTTGAGTGAATTCTTTTCTATCTTTTCGCTATCATTTCTGTCTTTGCCATCTCATAAAATATCTCTTCAAGTTGATTGCTTTACTTATTTTTAATTCACTTAAGCTTTTATATTTGCTGAGATCTAATATAGCACTGTCCGCCTCTGTCTCACCCTGCTACAGAGGATATTTCTACCTCTGGCAGATGTCTCTTCCTGGTAAAAATTAAACCTTATGCTCCACCGCATCTGCAGAACTCTATATGTGGCAAGTCAGACTGGAGACATTGCTTGCTGAAAAGGCAGGTACTGATGCCCAACAGCACTGTGTAATGGTATTTTTGCTAGCTAATGCAAATCCCTACTTGCCTGCCTATGGAAATCCATTGCTGTGCTTTGAATGTACTGGCACTTGTTTCCAAGGTGCCCTGAGATCACAACAAAGGCCAAAGCAGGGAGTTTAAGCACTCTGTGCTACTATAATATTACTGCTATAATGCGACAGAGACAACAGGGAAACATAGTGCAAGACTTCACCATTTTTGATGATAAAGAACACAGATTTTACTCCCAGAAACAATTTCTACTAAATTATTTTGATGTATTTATGGTAAATGTTACTTCCAAATAGTGACAATTAGATTTAATATCTATTTACTACTGTAAATTGGTTTATTAAAAGACACCATTCTAAAGAAGAAGAAAACTCCCACAAGTAGATTTTATAAACAAAGATCAAGTCACCCTCAAGTAGGTAAGACTTGGATTAAACTTTCAGGGATCTCATCTTGGCCAATGATAGTTATTTAAAAAAAGAACAAAGAAATGAGCATTAATTAGAAGGTATGATAGCATGTAACATGTCATTGCCAACAAGTTAATTTCTGAAAAATTAGTTTTTCCTGTGGGTAAAAAGCCTATTTTTTGGAAGAATAAAAAACATAAACAGTGTCCATATAAAAATAAATACAAAATAAATTACACTCATGTGTACTTTCTTGAACTAAATTTTAATGTGAATGTCTGAACTACTGACAGCCATTTTAAAAATTGACATTCACAGAATCAGAAAATGCAGAGTTGGAAGGGACACACAAGGATCATCAAATCCAAATCCTGGCTCTGCACACGGCCATCACACCATGTGCCTGAGAGTATTGTCCAAACACTTCTTGAACTCTGTCAGGCTTGATGCTGTCACCACTCCTGGGGAGCTTGTCCCAGTGCTCTACCACTCTCTAGGAGAAGAGCCTTTTACTAATATCCAACCTAAACCTCCCCTGCTAAAACTGTAGGTCATTCCACCATGTCCTGTCACTGGTCACGACAGAGAAGAGACCAGTATTTAGCCCCCCATCCCTCTCATAAGGAAGTTGTAGACTTCAACGAGATTTCCCCTTAGTCCCCTCTTCTCTAGACTGAACAGACCAAGTGATCTCAGCTGCTCTTCATATGGGCTTCCCTCAAGGCCCTTCACTATCTTCATTGCCCTCCTTTGGACACTCTCCAATAGCTTCATATCTTATATTGTGCTGCCCAAAACTGCCACAATATTCAGGGTGAGGCTGCACCAGTGCAGAGCAGAGCGGGACAATCATCTCCATCAACTGGCTGGCGATGCTTTGCTTTGATGCCCTGCAGGACATGATTGGCCCTCCTGGCTGTCAGGGCACTGCTGACTCATATGCAAGCTGCCCTTGACCAGGACCCATTTCTATGTCACTGCTTTCCAGCATCTCTTCCCCAGTCTGTATGAACATCTGTCATTGCTCCATCCAAGCACTGCAGAATCCAGCATTTCCCTTGTTGAACTTCCTATGGTTGGTGAGTGGCCAGTCCTCTAAATTGTTGGGGTCTCTTTGCAGAGCATCCCTGCCTTCAAGAGAGTCTACAGCTCTCAAGAGAGTCTACAGTTTTGTATCATCTTATGAAGTGCTTAGTATTCCCTCCAGTCCTGTGTTCAAGTCATTTATGAAGATGCTAAAGAGAACAGGGCCCAAGATGGAGCCCTGTTGAACCTCACTAATGACAGGTCACCAGTCTGATGTCACCCCAGTCACTGTTAGCCTCTGTGCTCAACTTGTGAGCCAATTGCTCACCCTCCACATGATGTGTTTATCCAGCTGTGGTGAACATTTTATCCAGAAGGATCCTGTGAGAGACTGTATTGAAAGAGAGGTTTTGAGATGACATTTGCCAACTCTTTGAGGATTCTTTCATGAATACCATCAGGTCCCATAGATTTGTAGGGATCCAGCTGGAGCAGCAGATCTCACACAATTTCAGGGTTGACTGGGAGGTGTCCCTTCTTGCAGCCAGGGTCCCCAGCTCAGGGCACTGAGAGCCCTTTGACCCATCATCTGTATTGAAGACAGAGGCAAAGAATGCATTAAAAACTTCTGCCTTATCTCTTTTCCTGTTTGTGAGGTGACCATTCTCATCCTATAATGGACCAATGATATTTTTATACTGCCTATTGCCATTAATGTATTTGAAAAACTCTTTTTATTTTCCTGCCTATTTCTGGCTCACTTAATCTCTAATTGAGTTTTGGCCACAAAAATTTTCTCCCTACAGTGGCAAGCAGAATCTCTATATTCTTCCCATGTCACTTGACCTTGCTTCCACTGGGAATACAACTTCTTTTTTTGCCTTATTTCCGAGACAGATCCAAGCTGGCTTTCTGCCTTGTCTTCTTGACTTCTACCATTTTTGAATTTCCTGCTCCTGTGCCTTTAGGAGATTGTTCTTGAAAAGTAACCAGCAGTGATAGACCCCATCACGTACAGAAACAATTTTCGGGGGGACCTTATTTACCAATTCCCTGAGCAGCCTGAAGTTTTTTCTCCTCATGTCCAGAGTTGAGGATTTGCTGGCCTTTTTTCTCCTGTCAACAGAGATTTTAAACTCAATTATTTTGTGGCAAAAACAGCCACCAGTCCCCACCTTGCTCACAAGATCCATTCTGTTGACAAGCAGCAGATCAAGGAGGACATTTTTCCGAGTTGACTCCCTTAAGACCTGTTCCATGAAGTTGTCATCTAGATTTTTCAGGAATTTTTAGCCAAGGTTGTACCAGCTATGTGATGCTCACAGTTTTTTTCTGGCAAGTTGAAGTCCCCCATGAAGACAAGGACAGTTGACTTGGGAGTGTGCCTTAGTTCTTCAAAGAATAATTCATTTGCATAATCATCCTGGCCATGAGGTCCATAGTAGAGTCCTACTATGACATCCACACTATTTGTTAGCCCCTTGATTCTTACCCAGAGGCTTTCAATCGTGCCATTGCCAACTGTGAGCTTCATACATTCTAACCCATTACATACAGTGCTAATCCTCCTCCTCTTCTACCCTGACTATCCCTCCAGAAGAGCCTGTAATCACTCAACAGGGCACTCCAGTCACATGAGTTATTCCACCAGGTTTCACTTATGCCAATGATGTCAAATCTTCGGGACTCGGCCAAAGCTTCAAGCTCCTCTTGTTTGTTCCTCATGCTGCATGCATTAGTGTAAAAACATTTCAGGTGTGGTACATTGTAGCCAACACCTTCTGAGGCAAATCAAGGGATCCCATGCACTCTGGTTTTCTCAAGTTTTGTCACACCATCCCATTGCACATCACTGCAAGCCTGGTTTTGTCCCTTTTCCCCTTTCAAGTTAGCTTGAAGTTGTATCAGCAAGCCCTACTAGCTCCAGCACTAGAACTCTTTTCCCTCTCTGAGGCAGGTGCATCCCATCAGGTGCCAGCTGACCAGATGATGAGTAGATCATCCCATGGTCAAAAAACCCCAGATTTTTCTGACTACACCAGCCTTAGAGCCATGCACTGACCTGATGGATCTGCTTATTTCTATTAATGTTATTCCTTGTTACCCAAAGAATTGAGGCGATCACTACCTGTGCTCCCGATCCCTCTACCACTTGTCCTAGAGCCGTGAAGGATCTTTTGATTGCCCTCAGACTTCTCTTTGTTATTTCATCACTGCCAGATTGAACAACCAATAGCTGATAGTAACCAGAGGGCCTTACTAGACTGGAGAGTTTTCCATTAAAGAAACTCAGCCACAAGGGTGCTATGAAATAAATGTATATTACCTTAAGTATCTTCATGGTGATTGTCATAAAGCTTATGTACTACTTCCAGGCAGTTAGCTGCATTTGTTAATATAGGAAACATTGAATATTTTGGAATTTTGTGATATCAACCCCTTGAGTGAATTGTTCCAGAGACTTCAGTGTTTATAAGATACTTAATCAGCAATTACATATGGATTTAGTGTCATTTAGCAATCCCAGCAATAATTATTTGTACAAGTATCATGATTAACTATTTTCTCTATAAATTAGATTACATTACGGAAAGTGATCATAAAAATAGCTACTTTATGGAGAATGATTTATTCTTAGTTGCAGAGATTAAACATGTCTTTCAGGAACCCACTCTTTCTTTTGGGCAATATCTTATCTCTCTCTCCTTCCTCCCACTCAGATTAAGTGATACACATGTACAGCTGTAGGCATATTTCTAACCACATATTATGGAACTAGAGACTCTTCTGAAACATTGGTGAGTGTTAACTGTGCTACCTGATGAAGAGTGGTTGAGATTATCAGTTAGGACACTTCCGTAAATTCTGGATTCCCTTATAAATTTAAATCAAATAGGAAAACTCTGATTATTTTCAAGACGAAGTCCTCAAAATTTTTTTTAGAGTAGTGAAAAACTTTAACTGCCAGTTAAAGTTTAACCCCAAAGGTTGCTCAGTATTTGGCTTCTCATTTTATTAACATTCTGTAATAAATGTCCAAGGAAGTATTTATATTTGCCTAAGGTTCACTTTATTTGGAATCTTCTCTCATACTGAATTTGACCTTCACAAGTTCTTTTCTATAAGTGATGACCTTTAGATTAGCCTCCCGTGTAAAGAAGTGGCTATGTTGTCTGACACTTTTCATTTTGTACATAACTAAACCAAAAAAAAAAAAAAAGAATAATTTTAAATACCTGTTATAAATATCTCATTTTATTAATGTGTTCCAAACAAAATAACATCGTCTCTATTATGTTCAAGACCCCAAGAGTGTATTTTCATTGTTTATTTCTTAAAACCTGAAAAAATGTGGAAGGTTTTGTTATACACTGATTTTTTTTCTGTGTTTATGAGAAATATGAGCACATTTGGAGTGAAAACAAGAGTTTTATGAACAAAAATTCAACTTAAGTGTTTTTATCTTTCATTAAAAAATTGATATTTTCATGGCATTTCATTATAATTTCATAGCGTTTCGTTATAGCCATATTCAGATGCCAAAGAAACCAGAAATAAAAGTTTAGTTTGAGAAATGTGTACATGTTGTTGAGTCAAATGCTGGCAATAATAACATAAGGACATACTTATAGTGTGTTCTTTACAAAGTATCACTTTAAAAATATTACTGTTCTGAAATACGAAAATTAACACTCAAGTCGAACAAACATGGACAATGATCCATTGGAAATAGTCATCCATACATGCCATGCACTCTCTATCCTCATCAAAATTTTCAAGAGCCAATGGACAAAGCCTCAGATAACATTATCTGACTCCATAGCTGATCTCACTTTGAGCAGAAGCCTTTGCAAGAGTCCTTCTGAGGTCCTTTCCTGGCTGAATTACCCTTTAGTCCTCATGAGAAACCATCATCAAGTATAAAGGTTCAGTTTATATATCTACTAAGATACCACTTGGTGATTAAACACCATTGTCTTCGGAAAATGTATGGAAGCTGCATTTGCTGTGTGTATATCTCTGTGAGTATCAATAAGTAAGATTTCCAGAATGCACAAATATCAGACTGAAATACCATGAATTAATAGTTCCTCCACAATATTTTGAAACTGCCATTAAAGTACTGTAGCCAAAGGTCAGAGACCTAGGAACATGGGGAAAAATATGTTAGTTATATTGGTTGAAAGATAAAGATTATTATTATGTAGCTGGACTGAAAAAGTGAACAACAGTACAGTCTGATCTTTATTTTATATAAATTTTGTTAATATGTGTTACAGTCATGGACTAAAACCACTACATAAAGTAAAAATAAATATGTTGATCCTTATGTATATATTGATACTATGTAGCATCCTTGTTTTGTACATATGCTTAAAGTATGGATGAATATATCACAATGAACCTTAGGACAAATTTTTATGTAAAACAAAATTTCAGTCTTTCCACTGAAATAGAAACACTAACTTCTCTAACCTGTTTTTACATTTATGATATGTGAACATGAAATATCTTCCCTTCTCTGTTCAAGAATCTTAAGTCAATAAGAATTTTACCACTGTAAGTATTTATTTATCCAACCATGTCTTTATACCTTAGACACATGAGATCATCAGTTCCAGGACACTATGACTGTGAGACTGCAATTTTCTGAGGGGCTAAAGTAACAGGAGGCAACCTCTTTCCTTTCGTCACATACGTCCAAAATAATTTCAATGTAATACACTGTAAAGTATTTCAATGTAAAGCCCTGTCTCTTTCATACTGCACTATGGGTTTGATTTTTATCTTTTTTTTTTTTTTTTTCCTTTTTTCTTTCTTGTTTCCTTTCCTTTTTTTCTTGGTCTCATTTTTGGTATGTTTGTCTCATTACAAGTTGAACACAATATCCAGGACATTTCACTCAAAGGATAAAAATATTTAGGTATCAACACCTTGCAAACATCTAATTCACAGAGAACAAGACGGAAAAGTTTGTGTTTACAAGAAGCAGGTTAGGGAGTTTTTTTGTGTATACAAAGATTTTACCTTTTAATATCATCTTTAGATTTTTGAGAATACCTGAAACCAATGACATACCGTATGCAAAACACTAGAGCAAAAGTAGTCCTTCTTAATGAGACTTGCCAGATAAAAGCATTTTTATTGTTTACCTTTTTGACAGATATTTTGATATCTCTCTGAAATTTTTCCATCTTTTGTATCTGTAAAACTTTTTCCATTCTATTGAAGAGACCAATGGTCACTGGTAAAAACCAGCTTTTTGGTTTCGGTAAATACTTACTGTAATTTTGCTATCACAGTTCTATGAATCAGCTTCAAAGGCTGCATGTGAAGACATTGATGATTCAGTGTACCTTACATCTATTGGATTTGTGTTCCATTATTACAAATAAAAATCCAGGTACATAAGATTAATAAGCAGAAAAGTACATAATTATGTATATATTTTATAAATTGATAATGCAACTAACATTTAAGTCAATTAGATTTTAGAAATCACTAAAATATATTTTACTGCTCACAAAATACTACAGAAATGAAGTGCCTTAGAAATTGTTTGAAGACATTTTTTGGGCAGAAGTCCTACTAAGAGGTAATATGATGAGAATATCAGTCTGAGCAGTCTGAATTTTTTAATAAGTATTAAATGTTTAGTTCTCTTTGAAGATAAAACATTATGAACTTCCATTCTTCTTTTTCTTCATCACCATCCCCTGCCCTTTCATTGACTTAGTAATTCAAACACTGTAGAGGTTTCTGGGTTTTGAGAAAAACTAATTGCAAATAAATTAATTTTCCTATATGTGATCT
This sequence comes from Calyptomena viridis, assembly GCA_013390005.1. Classification (NCBI taxonomy): domain Eukaryota; kingdom Metazoa; phylum Chordata; class Aves; order Passeriformes; family Eurylaimidae; genus Calyptomena; species Calyptomena viridis. The sequence continues at coordinate 27,026 of WEIV01022214.1, forward strand.
CCCACCACACCTTTAGTTATAAATTCCAGAAAGAATGATATGTTGTTAGTATGCTCTCCAGAATATTAAGCAAATTTACAAAGAAATTTAAAAATAATAAAAATAAATTATTTTGTTTCTTTGTTTAATATAAATGTCTTTATTTCTGTATGGATAGCCTGTGACACTAAGGTTGACAACGATGTTCAACAAACACAATAGCAAAACTCTTTTATTATATTTATACTGAATTATGGTGAGAAACTGCACCACATCCAGCTTTTCTAAAAAAATACCAAAACCCTCAGAAAATTATTATTCTTTCTTGGAGTATGCATACATAGAAACATCAGTGCTCTGGGTGTTGATGTGAAGATTCTGTATTATGTTTTTCATGGTTCCTTGAGAGGATAGCAAGCCTTTCAGAACTTTATATTAGTTTTCAAAGCAGAATGGGTAAATTACGTTTTAGGACCACTGTGTGTTAGATATTTTTAAGTGAGGGCCCAGCAAACCTGATCATTCTACAACACATAGTTATGTACTGCTAGAGAGCTTCCTAGTCTTGCTGCTTCTCTTTGCTTTGAGGTAAATTATAAGCCAAGAGAACAAAATGTACTAAAGACATTTTGAGTATGAGCTTTTCATGCATCAGTTGCTACAATTGCCAGAGGACTCTGTGAGATGGTAAAATGACCAGAAAGATAGATAAGTCAAGAGAATTTCTCTTAGGACATGCTTTTAACATCCTGAGAGCTCAAAAAACTCTTTTAACTGTTGAAATAGCACCTCTGCCTACTCTCCCATTTAATGGAGAATTTTGGCCTTGCACTTGTCAAAAAGAATTAGGCCATAAAAAAACGTCAGCAGCTTCAAAAATATAAAAGAATAATATCATATTTCTCTAAAATTATGTTGAATCTCTGCTTCCACTTGGAAACATTTATCATATTCATTTACTGTTTTATGCTGAAAGGGTAAATGATGATTGTTGCTCAGTATATGAACTTTCTGCCTTATTACTGTCTTTCAGTAAGACAGCCCTCTGGGCTTGTTCTAAATTCCAGAGAGAATTCCCAAGACAGGTGAAATCAACTGAATAAAATAAATTGAAACCTACTTTGTAGAGATACTGTGGGGTTTGACTTAAGTAATGAAGTATAAAGCTGCTGTGTTCTGCTTGCCAGTGTACCTGAACTGTAAAGAAAGGTGTGATGGATATCTGAAACACTAATCTAGATAGAAATCTAAATAGAAATGCTAATGACAACATTCCAGTCAGGCTTTTTTCTCTTCCAACTATTCCATTGGCTTGTGCAACAGATATTGTCAGTCATACAGTTTCTCAACTTACAATTCACAGAAAAATGTAAGCTTGACATGGCACAACCACAGCTTCTCTAGGCAACCTCTTCTGGTGCCTTACCACTCTCAGAGTAAAGCATTTCTTCCAAATATAAAATATAAACTGATGTTCCTTCAGTTTAAAACCATTTTCCCTTGCCCTATCACTACAGACCTTTGTAAAATATCCCTTTCCATCTTTTCTGTAGGCCATCTTTACCAGGAGGCTGTTATTAGGTGTCTCTTCTGGCTGAACAACTTCAGTTCTCCCAGCCTGTCTTCATACCAGAGGTGCTCCAGCTCTCTGATCATCTTTGTGGCCCTCTTCTGGACCTGCTCCAACCGGTTTATGTCCTTCTTGTTTTAGGATGCTTCACAGTAATATTATTTCCCCTTTACAGCATGCATGGGTAATAGCAGCCACTTTAGGGTTAATAAGATACAAACTTCAGGAATCACCACTGCATAAAAAAATTAACAAAAAAAAAAAGTGCTGCCTTTATATTATCTTGCATATTCCTCAAACATAAGTATTTAGTCAAGAACATTTAACACAATATAAGATGGGTATTGACATCACTACTTTATTATTTTCTACTTTGAGAACAATATCGATACTTTAAACTGCTAGCATTTCATTAAATACTCAAATTAGTAATCTACACTATCTTACAGAATTACTGTCTTCATGATGATATTATAGTAGCAGTACATATCAAGAGATGTACCTGCTCATTTATGTGATGTTTATATATATAGAACATTAAAATAGCTGTATAAAAACACTCAAAAAAATCAGTCTTTATGAATGTAAACTGTAAAAATAAAAAAATTAGTAGTCTAAAGTAAACTAATTTGTGTTTGGATATCATGTGCTGAAACAACTTCATTTATTCCATTTTCATAACACCTTCATGTGCAATACAGAAGAACAATGCTGTATGTGTCCAAAACATAGTAAAAATAACATTCATGTGCAAAGTTGTAGCTTCTAACATAGATAGTTAAATATAGTGTCACCTGCCAACATGAGAACAGTAAATTATATGGTATTCTATACGTTCTTGTCATGGACACAAGATGCAAGCAGAACTTCTTTTGTGACCATTTTTCAGAAGAATGTCATCTCAACACTCTTGTCATTTGCTTGTGCTGACATTCATGTTTCTCCACAGCCCTAAATACTTCTTTCTGACTTGGATTTCTTTCTTAGACTGTCTGAGCCTAGGTAGGTGTTGTGGTTTTAAGTAGCCAGAGTTTTTTATTAGCTGGGGGGGACTAGGAGAGAGGCTTCTTTAAGAAGCTGCTGGAGTTTTTCTCTGCTCTAAGCGAGCTGAAGGTCAACTGCTAACGCCTCTGTGATAACATATTTAAGAAGGAGAAGAAAAAAAACTAGGCAGAACATCATGGCGGCTTAAGAGAAAGGAGGGTGGGAAGTTTGATTAACACCAAGGCCGGAGAGAGGAGAAAGAGAAGATGCCTTGAACACTGGAATAGGACCCCAGGAAACCTGTGGGGGATCATAGGAGCAAAGTTTCGTAGCACACCCATGAAAAGATATGAAGATTTCTACGCCGGAGCAGAAGTGCTGGAGGAGAGAGGCTGTGATCCTGTGGGACATTTGCTGGAGCAGAGGGGCCTGATGGAGTCCTGTGGGCCGTGGGAAGAAGAGACCCACGCTGAGTAGCAGAGCAGCATTTCTTGGGAGGACTGGTGGCCTGGAAGAACCCACAATAAAGCAGCCAAGCACCACCTGAATGACTGCACCTATGGTAAAGTGACTTACGTGACAACAATACCTGAAAAAAGCTGTTGTTAGTAACAAATCCACTAAGAAGCAGTTTGCAACAGACTGTTTCCATGGAGAAGACCCCACAAGAAAAACTGGGGTGGGACTCTGTCTCTCTTCTGAGCAGCAGCAAAGACCATGTCTGACTGTACCTCCTCACACACACACCTGCCTTCCTGAGCTGCTGGGGGAAGGTGAAAGATCTTAAAAGGGAGGGGTGGGGGGGAGAAAGGTGTCTGTAACATCTATCAAACTTCCCACTCTTAAATCTTAAGCTCAAATCTTAAGCTCTGATTTTTAATAGTACTAGTAGTAGTAAATACTTAATATCCTAAGTTAGAGCCTGTTTTGCTTGTGAAATAGTTAATAAACAGTTGCTTGTAATCCTTATCACAAAAGTTGAGGTTTTGTTTTTTTTCCCTTCTCTGAGAAATTTTAGATCTATGTGTGGGCTGTCAGCTTTTAGCCAAAGTTAAACCACGACAGTAGGAAATTTGTAATGCATCAGATAAAAAAGAATTTAATATTAAGCAAGATATTAAGTAGAAGCAAATGAAAAAAAGAAGAAGAAAGTGGCAGTCAGAGACACAGATGTTGTTTACTTGTGTGTCTTCTAACATCTGCAACTGTGGCACCTGAACATACCATCTCAAGGCAACCCCCCTCCAAACCAACAAAAGCAAAAATATGGCCTTTGTTTAAGACTGTAAAAATATATATTAAAAAAAATAGTATTCATATGTAAGCAGGGATTAAGTCCAAATATTCGAGAGGAATTAGAGATTAGTGCTTAACTGCATATCTAAATCAGCCTTAACTAACACACAGAACAGCTGTGGTGCCTTTGTAAGATAGAGCTCTGTGTTATGTAAAATGGCAAGCTGATTGTTCCTGCTTTGTGTGGCTAACACTAATCACTGCAAATGACCTTCTTTTTTTTATTATGTATTTATTTTCTGAAGACTCATAATATTTATAAACTGCTACAAATACCTGAAATATATCAGGCAGGAAAAGGCCTCCAGAGAATGTATATTTTCCTCAGGGGGTATTGTTGAATATTGTTTACAGTTCTGTAAGGGTTTTTTTATCTATTTGCCCATCTGAGGAGGATCTGTTAACCTACTATATTTAATACACATGAAGATTCAGGCCCAGGAAGAAAACTCCACTTGGAGCAGACTTAGAGGAAGCGAAACTTCCATCCTGGAATAACCCATATACAGGTAGACTTATGCATATGTAGAAGTGCACTCTAATATCTACAGGTTCAGGATGCAAGATGTGCTGCCCTAAATGGTGAAGAAAAATGAGAGTGTGCGAGTATAGGCTAATCCCATACTGTTTCCCAGACAAAATACATTGTTCATTCTCTCCCTGGGCTAGCAAGTCCCTGTAATACCAGCTATAACTTTTCCTCTGGTAGCCTGCTTATTAAAGACTTATGCTAATTCATATCCTACTGATATAATGAAAACAAGGTAAAGACGGATTGCTTATTGCATTTTTCTGCTTTTAAATTTAGATGAATTTGAAAAGCATCCAGCATTCCTCTTCTGAAAACAATGGTCATACATTAAGAAATGTTACATTTATGATGTGACTGACCTCAGTTTGTCCTCTCCCTTCTCTGTGTATGTACTGATATTAACAGGATTTTGTTTGTTCGTTTGTTTTAATTTTTTGACCTTGTTTTGCACTGGAAGAAATAACTTTCATGGCATATTGTGAAACTGTTGTGCTCGTTTTCTTTTTTCTGTGTGGGATACTATTCATCTGGCAAGATCAAGCAACTTTGGAACACAAATATTATCTCACACTATTTCTCTCTGTTTCTCTGGAAAATTCATTTATGCTGTTTGATTTAACTATCCTAACTAGAACATATTTTACAAAGGTGTTAAAAATACTAATATCATGTTGATGTTTTATAAAAATATTTGAAGTTGTTTACAGAGACTCTTGACCATAACAAGCATAGCACTGAAAATGCGTTATAAGAGACATGTACTGAGGACGCGAGCCTGATAAATAACCTCAAAATTAGGATAAAATAAGTGTAACTACAGCAGAGGGAAATATTAATTAACCTCACCTTCATTTACATTTTTTCTGTTTTTTTTTGTTCTTGTATTTGAAGTGTATTACAGAAGTTGATTTGGTAGCCACATGTGAAATAAAACATATCCAGAAACTCCATTGGAATAGATATATTGATGGCCATGTCATAATAATCTAGAACTGCAGCTTGTTGTGAAGAAAAAAAAAAACCAGGGAAAATGCAATTAGTCACAAATACACATCTCAACACTTTAAATTCTTTTGGAAGTCTTTTTTGATGTATAAGACATGGGATCCATTAGAGCTTTACACACTTTATTTAATCCTACACCTTTTTAAGCAAGTAATGCCATCATTGCCAATATTCCATTCAGAATACAATGTTATAGCCCTCCAGTAAGCATAAAAAATATCAGAGATTTTTTTTTTCATATGGAATTTAAAAACTTCAGTGAAATGATATTATTGTTGCACTCAAAATGTGTTTAAGGACCAAAAGTGGGACTAATCTATGGATATATCGTTAAAGACAATAATTTACTGTTAGCAAAGTCTCAATAGTCTAGATAAAATTTTACACAGAAAAAAGGTATAATAATGCAGGTAGAGTACTTACATTCAGAAAAATTCACAGTAATACCAATAATATGATTAAAATTGTAACTCACTTCCTAGTTTCTAGCACATTTCCAGCTGTTATGCTCACCCTTTCTTTGGTCTTCTAGGTTTTGAAGTCAGTGATTTCACAGTAGTGTTAGTGGTGGAGTTTGCTATTTTGAGTTGTCAGCATCTGGAGTCTGTTGGGAGCATTATGATGTTCACAATGATGGCTTCTTCTTCTTCTCCTCTTCCTCTCTCTTTCTTCTGTTTTTTTTTTTTTTTTAATCTCCTTTCTTCTGTCTGAGCTAACTTTAAAATGCTTACCAACATGCTTTTATCTCTCTTTAGGTTTACAACACCATATTGCATCCAAATTTACTATATATGGTAGACTTTACATGTCAGAAGGTGTATGCTCAGCCCTGGGTATGCATTTCCAAAATTGACCACTGGAGAGTTGTTGGTACTTGGATCTCCAGTGCCAAGCTTTATTGTCCTGTCTTTTCATGTCGTGAGATTGCTCTATACCCCATTTTGTGCCTCCATTTCTCAAAGAGGTGAGTAAACCTACCACGAAATCACCACATGTTCTCCACAGAATGTTTCACATTTATTATGGAAACATTTGGTAGATATTCTTACAATTTTTGCCTTTGAAATCTTGACTACTATTACATGCTTTTTGAAGCTTTATTAAATAATCACACTTGAAAGTTAATTTTTAAGTAAATCACCAATAAGGCTTCATCAGCTAATTAAGTCAATTATCTGTAGATCAAACAAGACATTTTTTATTCTTTGAGGGAAAGCTGAGAAAAGATTTTCAGTTGATTAATTCAACTAAAGCAAGCAGCACCTTGCTAGGATGATCAAGAATTTGTATACCACATTGTCGTTGTAGTCTAAAAGAAGTCTCTAGGAATACTCAACCTAAAAAAGAAAAAAGTGTGAAATTGACTGAAAATAAACCACAGTAGCATATTACCATTACTGCCTGCTTTAAAATTCTGGAGTGCACTATAGTTGCAATATATTCATTTGTAATATTAATAATAATGTGTTCAAATTGTAGGAAGTTGGTTAGAACTTCAGACTGTATGACTGTGCATATAAGTACAGGCAACTAATTTTATAAACAGAAAGGCATTCTCAGTCAGTAATTTCAAGACATTTCTCCTGTCTCCCATGTGACTGCTGACTGTGTTCCACAAACAGCAATGAACATTCCTTTCATTTTTAAATGGATGGATTAATAGACATCCATTATTTTCTCAGAGTATTTGCAAGTCTGACATCTCTCGATTCTCCTCCTACATTTTTGAATAATCACCAGAAATCCGTTTTCCTGAATATTCAGGATACCATTTTTCTTATTCTCTTCGGCTGGTCTTGTTCTTTAGATGCTCTTAACTTAATTTTGTTTGCACATTGGAATGAGTTTTAGGACCCCATCAGGACTGGGGATCATGACTTATCTATTTTTCTATTCTAAGTTATCACTTTTCCAGGTGTTTGCATTGTTCTTACAGATCACTGCCTTGATGATTTATTTTTCTCCCATATCCAATTGAGTGGAGATCTGAGCAACATAGTCTAATGAAAGGTGTCCCTGCTCACAGCAGGGGGACTAGATGATCCTTAAGGTCCCTTCCAACTCAGGCCATCCTATGATTCTATGATCCTGGTGAACTCTAATTGGATGAACAGCTTTGATGACAGCTCAACAGCACAATATCAAATGAGACAAATTAGAAGACTGCACACTTCTACTCCTTTGTTGAGACTTTATCAATGTACCAGAGCTCCATTTGCCTAACATTGTTGGATTATTTAAACGAACAAACTAAAAAAAAAGGTCTTGTTTTAAGTTGAGAGCAAAATGTGGTTTTAGAAGTTCATTTGTGCATGTAATGAATGCTGGGCTGTGACTTTTTTTTTTTAGAGGAAGGAAAAATAAACCAGTTCTAATGTGATTATGAGGGGAAAGCTACTATTTTTTCTTTAATACTGACTTAATTTTCTGTCTTTTTTTTTTTTATTTTTTTTTTCTTTGCTTCCAAGAGCTGTGTGAAAGGAGTTCACAACGTAGATGTTGGCACGTGCTCTCATGGCAGGGGAGGCCATTTGCCATAGAATAGAAGGAGTCATCTAACTCTTGCATTTGACAGCTGCAGCACTGTTAACCAGGGCTGCACTCCAGCAGGATTGCAAGGAGATTCTGCAAAATGTTCAATATCAGCAAGCTCAGGAATATAGTAGTCTATGAATGTGTGCATGTTTATATATAAAGTTAGTGTAAATTGTTCTACAAACATACTTGCTGCCTTCCAAGGTTTGACTTTAACACATGGAACCCAAGCATTTGCGTTGATTTTTGTTACTTGTCAGGTTTCTTTCAAACCTGTGGCTGAGTAAGTGTAACCTATATTGCTTTGTGCATTGAGTGAGGCAAAGAACATATTAAACTCCATATACAAATTCTGCTCAAATTCTCATAAATTGATCGTGTATTTCCTCTCTGTACTACATTTTGAAAATGAGGTGCTTCCATTACTCTGTCATAGGAATAGGCAATCTCTTGTCATTTTCTTGTCTGTCTTTCTCCCTGTAAATCTTTTTGTAGTTTAAAGGGGAAGAAAAATCCTGAACATTGTATCTTGCAACATATTTTCAAATAAATCTGAAAAAAAAAGAAGAATATAAGTTATTGCTTGATAAAAAAAATGTATATGACTTTTGTACAATAATACTGCCTGTGCCTAACTAATAGATTATATAAAAATGTATCTTATAAAAATATTCAGGTCAAGATATTAACAGAACTAATGAACAGTATATTCCCTTAACTTGAAAGCAGTATATACTGAACCTCTCACCATTTGGAATTCTGACCCATTTGTCAAGAAACAAAGTCTCATTTGTACTAATCTGTAACAGGTCCTTTAAATCTTGGTCTAACAAATGTTGCCTTAGTTAGATAGAAAAAAACAAGTCGAGAACTGTAGTTTACTGTACTCAGCTAAATGATCAAACAAGAGTAGGACACAGGATTAAGTCATAAACAAAAATATGATCCTAACAAAGTTTAGCTTAAATATGCTTTCCTGTGTCACTTCTTCTTCCTTTTTTATAAAACTTTCAAATAGCTTTCACACTATTTTCCTTACTGCCTTACTTTGTTACCTATTTATATTTCATATTGTCACATTTGTATAATGACTTTTTTCAAGTCCTTTGATTCACTTAAAGGGAACTCCCTATTTATAGAACTACTTTGATCACATACAAATATGATGGAGGTAATACATCTGATCAAATCATAGAGTGATAACCAGGTCTAGATAAAGATGTTTTAAAGGATTAAACCCTTTAAATGTAGATTATAGTATTTTGTAAGATTGGAGTGATTACTTGTTAGCTATTATCTTTGCTTTACTTTTAAAAACTGAAACATTTTATACACATGGGGCATAATGAACATAATGACTGATATATTATCTTTAAAAAAAAAGAATATTAAATATTGGGTTTTTATAACAAGGATTTTTTTTCATATGTTCTCCATCCTGAAATATATGAAAGCACAGTTATGAAAAACTTTGATTTCATTGCTTCTTATTTCACCATTTTAAATATTAAGTAAGTTTAATAATAATAGTCATTAAAACCTTATCTTTATTGTACCTTACACAGACTATCACTAAAATGCAGCTGTATATAAAACCTCTTGGAAGCATGTGTATATTTGTGTGTGTAAACACTTTTTTCCTACTGAAAATATAGGAAAATTTAAAAAAAAAATCAAAGAGAACTACATTGAAATATTTCTGGCAAAAAAGGTTTTGGGATTTTTTTAAATCACTTCTTATCAGGGATGATGTGGATAAATTTCCATGGGAAAATACAATGTTTAGCGAAAAAAAAGTTGTCTTATTTCTCAGGCTGATCTGAACAAGGATAAGCATACCCGTGTATCATAAAACTATCCATTTTCAGTACAAAGAAAAGTAATTTACTTTTCATCTTTTTCACATCAAAAGTAAGTGTGCCTTGTGAAATTACTAAGTCAGCTTTTACTGCAAAAACTGCAACTGAACAGCCCTGAAGTCAAAAGGTAATGCTGTTGAAACCCATAGCAGTATGCTAACTTAAAAAAAAACTGTGAAAAAACAAAGCTGTCTTCCTAATTCTTGATCCTAGGGAAAAAAAAAAGCACTATGTGTTAACGGAGACAATTTGCAGAATAGTAAATATATTTAAACAAACAAAATGGTCCTTGCAGTTCAGTCTACATAATTCTTTCTTTTTTTTTTTTTNAATTATTTCAGTACTTTTAATGTTATGCTAAATAATCCTTTCCAGATGGATTTTCTGCTTTGACTTTGTACATTTGAGTTATAAAAGAAACTGATCAAACATAATGAATTAGCTTTGTGAGGTATATGACTTTGCACAGCATAATATACTAATAAAGTCAAAACTGAAAAAAAACCCCTAGCCAACACCAAACAAAAAGCACATATCTAGAATTTAGGATGGTATAGGTGGTAGTCAACTGACAGATCCAAGAAAGAAAGTGTCATCAGGGAACTGTGAGCAGAAAGATATTTTGCAGTGGAATCACAAGGTCTTGATTTGTTACAACATTAAGTGATATGCTAAGAGGATGACTTGTTCCTAATATAATGTTTCAATTAATCCAATTTGTCATAAATTCATGGAATATTATTTCTGAGGCAGAATGAAAGAGAAATAATTCCTATGAAATAGCAATGACAAAAATTGTGGGATTTCCTTTTCTTTTTCTTTTCTTTTTCATAAAAACAGCAGAACCTATGTACTCTTCCTTCTCTAGATCAGTGTCAGGACAGCAAGTAAAATACTTAAATCAGCTGCCTCACCCATCCAGACACTGATGGAAGAAATCACCTGTATTTTAAGGCTTCAGCATCTAGTAAATAATAACCTTTTGAGTTAAAGAGCCTGAGAACAAACTTATGTGCTCTCTAATTTAAACTCCTGTTACTCTGATTTTTCTCTTGCTGTGCAGGTTATGTGAGGGTACAGATGTAGGCATCCAGTATTGCAAGATGGACACTAAGTGTCAACCACTATAATGTCAGTATCTCTTTCTGGGTTAAACACGGTGCTTTTTAAAAGATTGCTATCACATAAAATTAACAACGACNAGGATAAGCATACCCGTGTATCATAAAACTATCCATTTTCAGTACAAAGAAAAGTAATTTACTTTTCATCTTTTTCACATCAAAAGTAAGTGTGCCTTGTGAAATTACTAAGTCAGCTTTTACTGCAAAAACTGCAACTGAACAGCCCTGAAGTCAAAAGGTAATGCTGTTGAAACCCATAGCAGTATGCTAACTTAAAAAAAAACTGTGAAAAAACAAAGCTGTCTTCCTAATTCTTGATCCTAGGGAAAAAAAAAAGCACTATGTGTTAACGGAGACAATTTGCAGAATAGTAAATATATTTAAACAAACAAAATGGTCCTTGCAGTTCAGTCTACATAATTCTTTCTTTTTTTTTTTTTTTCCTCTCTAAATATGGAATTCAGAAAAAAGAAACATAGGAAATCAGTCATATAAACCCTGTCTTTTACAGAAGGCAAAGCGAGAAAGAATGCATTTGATAATCTTGAAGCATGAAAGAAAGCAGCTGCCATCAAATGTTCTCTAATGACTGAGAAAATGATTTAGCAATCATTGTCAGTAATTCAATATTTTCAAAGCATGTGAGAGTATTGAGAAGGTAGACTAGAATGGTGTCTTGTCTTTTAAAAATAAAATATAAAATATAGATGCATCTGAGATTGGTCAAGATTATGAAACAATATGGTAAACATCCCCAGTGAGGCTACTGAAATCTTAGATTCAGCAATCATAAAATAAAGTTTGTGAGAAATTTGAGGGCACTTAAAAGGAAAAGATGGGGAAAGGTCAGTTTTCCTGGTGNCAGCAGAACCTATGTACTCTTCCTTCTCTAGATCAGTGTCAGGACAGCAAGTAAAATACTTAAATCAGCTGCCTCACCCATCCAGACACTGATGGAAGAAATCACCTGTATTTTAAGGCTTCAGCATCTAGTAAATAATAACCTTTTGAGTTAAAGAGCCTGAGAACAAACTTATGTGCTCTCTAATTTAAACTCCTGTTACTCTGATTTTTCTCTTGCTGTGCAGGTTATGTGAGGGTACAGATGTAGGCATCCAGTATTGCAAGATGGACACTAAGTGTCAACCACTATAATGTCAGTATCTCTTTCTGGGTTAAACACGGTGCTTTTTAAAAGATTGCTATCACATAAAATTAACAACGACCATTGGACTTAGGGTGATACAATAGTTGGTATACCTATGTCAATGGAAGGAAAAGAAGCAAACAAAAGTACTCTAAAGTGACAAAGGGCAGCCTGGTTTCTTACAAAATAAAGCAGATACAATCGCTGTACTGAGAAAACTAGAATGGTGAAACTCAGAAAAAGAAGTGACACTGGCAATTTGTAGATAATTTTGTTAGTCATTACTTAAGCCAGTAGGCTGCATTAGTTCTAATGCTGTCTGGGATATAGAATCATAGAATGATTTGAGTTGGAAGTGACCTGAAAGATGATTTAATTCCAACCTCACTGCTATGGGCAGAGACACCATCCAGTTGACCAGGTTACACTAAGTCTAATCCAACCAGGCCTTGAACACTAATAAGGATGAGTCATCCACAGCTTCTCTGGTTAACCTGTTCCAGTGCATCATAACCCTCACAGTAAAGAATTTCTTCCTAATATCTATCTAAATCTGTCCTCTTTCAGTGTGAAGCCATTCCTGGTTGTTCTGTCATGACATCCCCTTGGAAAATGTCCCCCTCCATCTGTCTTGTAGGCTCCCTCCAGGTGCTGAAATACTGCAATAAGATCACCTCAGAGTCTTCTCTTTTCCAGGCTGAACAATTCCAGTTCTCTTAACTTGTCTTTTAGGAGAGGTACTTCATCCCTCTGCTCAACTTGGTGGCCCTTTTCTGGACTCATTCCCACAGGTCGATGCCCTACCCGTGCTAGGGATCCCAGAGCCCCATCCAGCCCTCCAGGTGGGGCCTCACCAGAGCAGAGTAGAGGGGCAGAATCTCCTCCCTAGATGAGCTGGCCATGCTGCTTTTGATGCAGCCCAGGATATGACTTGCTTTCTGGGCTGCAAATACAAATTGCTGGCTCACGTCCAGTCCCATCTAACTGCACCCACTAGTCCTTCATGGCAGGACTGCTTTCCATCTGTCCATCCCCCAGCCTGTATTGGTATTGGGGGTTGCCATAACCTGGGTGCACCACCTTGCACTTGGTCTTGTTAAACCTCATGAGATTCATAAACTGAAAGAAGTAAGGCTCCTCTTTAAATTTCCCAAGATGAAGTTACATTGTAATCATCCCTTCCAATGTCATAACTTGTTTTGATTACCTGTTACAGTAGTTTAGATGAAGAAATAGGTGCCTCAGTATTTGAATGCTGAAATATAGCTACATATAATTCGTGCTAATCAATGTTTCCATTTAAAAACAGCTTGTATTCTGGAAAAATATTTTGCAATCAATTGGTTATACACAATTTGTATTTTATACTATGATATAGTCAGAAATATATGGAAGGAAGTTAATTTAACTTCAGTCAAAGTTGATTAATGGGGAAAAAAGATTGAAATCTAACCAACAAAACCAGCAAGAGATGTAAAAAGGTTTAATAACAGATGCATGGTCACATAGAGATCTTTGACAGATTCATTTCAGTCTGTGTTTAAGGAATATGTCATCAAAATGATGACTCAAACTGAAAAAAAATATTATTCTATTCCAATTTTGCTTAATTGTTGTATGATTATAATGCAGAGAGAGGTAATCGTATGTGCTTATCTGTAGAAGGGAGAAAAATCACAACTATGATGTCATATTCATTTATTCTCTGTAGTTACCATTTAGTTGTGGAGGAAAAAGAGTAAGTCCTGTAACTTCCCTGTCACATATCTCACCATTAGAAATGATACCCATAAAACTTGTACTCAGAGCTTAAGCCTCTTTTAATAGAGCTAGTCTCATGCAAAGTGCTCTGAATAAATAAGGATGGATAACAAGGCAGCTGCTGTTTCACATGCGCTTTTAATAAAACACTTCAGCAAGGAAGAAGAAAGAATTTACATCATCAATACATCATCTTCCATTAAGGTTTCTTTCTCAAAACCTTCCTCCTTGAAGAAGCTGATTGGAAGAGGTGAATCTGTTTTCCACTTCACAAAGGTCAACATCCTCTAGGAAAACTCAAGGTCTATGGGCATGCATGTTATTAGTTCTTGCTTTTTCCTATAGCTGTTGTAATTTTTTTTTTCTGAAATTATTATCCTAAGCCACTGTTATGTTCTTGCAAATAATTGGTTCAAGATTTCTGTTACAGGGAGTTATTCCAGACAAGGTAATAGATCAAAATCAGAGCTTAAAACCTGAAATAACATCATACCTTACTGTCTGTTTGGTTTTGGTTCTCCCCCCCGACCTCAATTATCAGACTATTTCACCCGTCTTCTTTTCTTTGTCACTTACAATCTGTTTTTTATGCCACTTCATAACTTATTACGAGTGCTTACTACTGATTGCTCTCTCTAATCTTTCATCTTTGAGTTGTAGAGGGAACTTCTGAGAGTTTGAATTTTGTTCATTAGGTAGTTTACAGTAATGAAAACAGATTTCCTATGATGTGAGGCCAATAAAGATCTGAGATTCCTTTGCAGCTAGTTGCAGAGCATACATGAGAGTACAGAACACAGTATAACTGTATAACTATAGGACGCACAAAGTTATTAATGTTGCAAATATTTTAATACTTGCCCATTTCTTCTATCATTGTCTGATATGATGTAGCTTGAGGAGAGAGTAAAATACTTTCGAAAAAGCAGTTGTGGGAACTCTGATCTAGAATGTTTTGCAGAACTGTGATAAAAGGTAGGAGATTTTCATTAAAGATCCTCATGTGGAAAACTCAGTGGCAGAGACATCTCTGCAGAAGATGCCGTAGGAGAGCAGCTATGGCCAAATGTACATTCACATTATTTTCCCTGTGCTGAGCAATCTGTAGAGGCCCTCAGTACTCTAGTGAATCTCTCCTGGTGTTTCTGGAGGATCCACATCACAAAGTCACACGTATAAGCCAGAGCAATTGGTGGCAAGTTTCAAAGAGAGCTGTAATATCCCCCTTAATCATGCTTTTGTGTGCTTGAGTCTCAGAGCCTGGCTTCCAACCTGGTTTGTTATTGAACTGCTACTTTAAAAGTTCTAAAAAATATGCAAAACCAACATCATACATCTATGATATGTGGTCTACTTTTTTTTTTCTTTTAATATGTGGATATGAAGGCTGAAGTTAGAGCCCTCTACAGAGTCTAGCAGGAGAGAACATCTCAGTTCACCAAACACTGAAAAAAAAAGATAACTCCTCAATCTCTCAGTCCAAGTGAAAATTTATATTTCTCTATCCCAGGTTTAAGAATGTGGTACTTTTGGGGAAGCAGTGTTATTCTATTTGCTGGTGCACTCCATTGCCTTTCAACATATATAGATATTTGCCAGTGAGATTTTTTGGGTATAGAATGAGAAGTAAATACATCCGTATTAAACACACATTTTAGAATTTTCAATTTTGCTTTGAGAATGTAACTTTTTTAAAAATCTACATTCTCCTAACAACTCAGGTGTTGTATTTTCCCTCTGAAGATAAAAACAAACAACTCAGAGATTATTATTAATTCCCTTCCATTAAGAGGCATCTATAATTGTACATGCTTACATATTCATACTTTATGAAACTATATGCTATAGAGCAACAGTAAAATTTTGACCCAAAGAATGCTTACCAAGACTTGGAAAGAAAAGAAACTTGAAGAATCCATGAAGTCCATTTCATTTCCTTGGAAGAAAATTGCAAAATTCAGTTAAGCAGGATTTAGAAATCCTAAAAATTATATTAAAAATATACTACTGTAAATAGAAGCCATTTCTGTAATACTCTTTAACTCAATGCAGCATATAGCCATGTACATGTACAGAAATCTATTAAAAATTTTAAGCTGCATGAAATTTGTCATGAATTTTGTTAGTGGTTTAGGCACAGAAGTTAATTTTGAAATGAGGTTCAATTCAATTATCACACTGTAGTACACTACTAAACTTTAAAGATACTGATGGAAAGAAATCAGATGGATGTGTTTTTGGAATGCAGCCTCAGAAAGGTAAGTGTACAAAACTTCAATTACAACAGTTTCTGTTACTGAGTATGGCTATTTAAACATAAAAGTAGCTGTTATGAGTTTCTGTTGAAGGGGAAAAATACAAGGCAAACCCTTCTACAGAAATAGAGAAATAATTTTGGACACGATTCTATACGTAAGAAATGAATAAAATAATAAAATAAGATTTTTTTAAGTTGGGCTAAAAGATAAACTGGAGGATTTTGGAGGATTGTTTTTACTGTGAATGAGTTCTGAAAGAGGTGTTGGGTTGTTACTTTGATAGACTTGACTGGGGTCTTTTGCTGCTCAGATTGTCATTTTCATGTCAGAAGTGTCAGACCCACTGACTAGGTACTTCATTTTGTCCTTCTCCTTCCCTGAAGATGAAAAGAGTATTCACCCAGGTTCTGTGGCAATCAATTGATTACTTTGTCTCCCCTCCCAGGGTATGTCTGTTAATTTGCTTAGGTCATTGATAATAACCCTTCTGAAGACTGGTTGTTCATTGCACTTATCAGTGCAGCAGTTCAGATATAATTTTGCATTTAATATACTCAGTTTCTTTAGTTTCTTTCATCTGGTAGTTCACAGATTTGAATTAAAGTGCATGCACATTCATTATGACTCTATCCAATCTTGTTTCCTTTACTTCAAATGAAAGCAGTCAATTTGTAAATAGGAACAGCAACATGTTTTAAAATAGGTTATATGTTCCTCTACTAGTATAATGTCTAGAAAAATATAGCTAAAGTTAGTTCTTTATCATAAATAATTCTTTATCATGAATTCTCAGTTTTCTGGCTGTGTTTCTTGTCTAAATACAGATGTTTACACATAGGAAAGGCTCTTATGACCCTATTTTCATCTTGGTAAATTCGAAGAAGGGCAATACAAAGAGTTCACCTGGGAGTTCTTCTTCCAGTGTGTGAGTGTGGGTAGTCGTAAAATTAGGTGATATTCCTTACTGTTGTATACCCTGGATAGGAGAGTCATTATTACTGCATCATTGTATTGAACATTAAAGGTCCTTTTAATGGAACAGCAAACTAGGCACAGATCAGCAACTAAATTGTACTAGAAAGGTGTGAAAGAAAGGGGGACTTGATCTTAGGTAGCCCAGGATTGTCGTTCACTGTTGTTCAGTTTGTTCACTTTAGCAAGAGAGTCTCCTTGGATACAAACTGATATAGCTCATTAAACTGGCTTTAAGATACGTAGGATAAAATACAGAAGAATATTTTCCTTGGCTCTAGTGTAACATCTACTTCAGTCAGAGGTGTTCTGCCATGAGATGTGACAAAGAAGAAATGCATAATGTCATGTGGAATGGATGATCACTGCCTATCATTGAAGCCAAATTTTATTAGGATTTGTAAAAAGGATTATATAGCTATATGGATGAGAATATCAACAGGTCTTTTAGATAAAATTAGAAAGAACTTTAATCCCTTATGCTTTAAAGAAACATCATGTAATTGAGAGGGAAGAAAAACAACCTTCCTTTAAGATCAGATGACTCCATTATTTACCATCACTGTAATTTCTCTGAGGGTGGTGCCTTGGCTGATCTCAGAGAGGAGATATCAGACTAGAGATATTTATGATTACACGTGCATATACTAGCAATTTTACAAGTGTACAGGAGTCTGTATGAGAGAACTGAAATAAATAGCACGTGACCAAAAAAAAAAAGCAAAGAAAAACCAAAAGTAAATAAAACCATATCATTGGAACTTTAGTGTGATGGTGTATGACCTACACACTTGAATTAGATATGTTTAGATATGTTTAAGATAGCTTAGTGAATAATATCTGTTTATTTCTAAAATTTCTTTGCCATTCCCATCAATTAAAGAGTTTATGTTTTTTATTCACTTTGCACTCCCAGCCCTCACTGTTAAGGAGAATGTGACACAAAGGCAAATACTAAATGTTCTTCTAGAACCAGTTAAAAGAGAATAACACCTTAAACACACACCACTCAGTTTAAAACAATCGTAAAAGGACAATTTTGTATGATTGTTTGTTTAGAATACTCTAACATAATTCGTAAGTTCAGAAATAGAGATAATATAATTTAATTAATACAATTTTTACTTACAAACTGATATAATGTTGTAAGATAAATTCCTAGCATTATCCAATATTTATAAATACCCTCTGTGTAATCTTGTAACATAATTAAAGTACATAAGTAGTTCCTTTATATTATTCATCCTTGACTTTAATATGCATTAATATCATGGTAAGAATATAATTGGCCATGGGAGATATTTTAAAAACACTTTCAGTGTTTACTTTGTGATTTCAGACATATAGAAGAGGATCCACAGCACTGGGGCTAGAAGGAGAAACTGACAATAGAGAATGTGCTAATTGAATTTGCAAGCAACACCAAGCTACAAGAGACAGCAAGTATATTGAAGGAAAGAATATAATTGAAAATTATTTTGACAAATTAAAACAATGAACTGAGAAACCCAAGATTAAATTCAAGAGGGAAGAGTACAAATGTACAAAAAGTACATGTCAATAGGATTAATCAGCTGCAATAAATATAGAAGAAATATCATCTTTTAGGTAGCAGCCAGGAGTTACAGTGAATCTCAAGCTAAACAAGTGTCATGCTGTTGCTAAGAAGTTGAACACACTGGAAACTATAAAGCAGAAATATAGGCTTCTAGATGGCTTTAGATTTTAGAAAAGACAGGAGTTGCTTTGGCAGAGTCCAGTGGACAGCAAATAGAAAGAATGGGAAGGATTATAGAACACGTGTTTCATATATCTAGAAGCCTGAAAAAGATATCCAAAAGTGAGTATCTGAAGGACCAATTTAACATGAATAATTTTAAGACCTCCAAAAATATTTTCTCGCTATGCATGGCAGATGGTAGATCTGCAAAGAGGATATTTAGGTTACACATTTGGAAAATCTTTTCAGCAATAAGAAAAAGCTACACAAATATCCTTCAGATTTCACTAGTTTGCAGTTGTTCATGCCTCGAGAAAATGGGATGAGCAAGCCAATCTTTTGAGGCTCCTTCAAGGACTCCAGGATCCATTCTTTATTGAAAATCTAGGACTTTGGTTACAAAGCAGCCTGCAGTCTTTTCTGTCCTTCTTCACATGGAAAGAACCAACAAGGTTCTGTGGAAAAAAATACTGTACATGAGAAGGAAGGAGAGGAGTGGCAGCAGTTTAGTAAAATCTTCACAAGTGTAACCAATATACTGATCTAAAAGACTGAGGTAGGTTAGAGATCTCTAGATATTT
>WEIV01022215.1:3786-18281 GCA_013390005.1 Calyptomena viridis
AGAATATTGCTTATCGTGTCAGAGTTGCATTTAAAAGCAGAACAGGGACTGTTTGTGGAACTGGGTGGAGTTCCCGGATCTTGAAGTTAGCTGCCAATTACAGGTGCAGAATTGCAGCTACAGCGTTCCATGTATGTTGCACCATGCTTCTAAAAACTATTACCAGTTCAAGAACAGCTGTAGCTATGCCACTTCCTCCTCNTTATGCCTTTTGTTTTTAATGTTCAACAACTTCCAGGTGGCTCACTTATTTTTAACCCACTGCAGCAACAGCAGCTGTCACAGGTTTCTCCACAGCACCAATCTGAGCAGGCTACAACCTGTAGACCTCAGCAACAGGGAAAACAGGTGTGTGCTAATAGCCCTCAGTCTGGGGTGCATGGATGAAACAGTTTTTCCTATTCTCCATCTCCACAAGTAAATGAGCCTTTATCCAAAAGATCTGTAGCAGAGTGGGAGGGAAGTCTTCCTCCTAAACCTTTTCAAACAGCAAAGACTGTTTAGTGTTATGTTTATCATAATTAGCAGATACATCGAGTGAACAGAGAAAAAATGCAGTCAGGATTATTACGGAGTTAACTAAAACTTTTGACTTACACTGCTGCAAGTTGGCTTACTGTCCTCACTGCTGTAGTTCAACAGAATTTTCTTTGCACCAATGAAGTGTCACTTGGCTTTAAAGCTGTAATCTTAAGACATTTGCTCTGCTGCTGCCTGTAATTAGTGTTAAAGGCTTTAAGCATTGAAGAAGTACAAAGTCTCGATCAAGACCTTTTCTCACAAAGACAGATTTGAGTGATTAATTCTACTTGCACTTAAAAACCTTTACTGACACTGATGCAGGAATTTGGGAAAACAGCTGCTCTGCTGTTGTGTTCTTCTTCTAAGACATGCAAGACTTCTGCTTACCAAATAGTCTCTACCTGATACTCATGCTTGTCATAATAATTTCACTTGTGCCACTGTAAACTATTCATAAACAAGATGCGTTATGGTGTATAGCCTCCTGTGTCACAGGTCTCATTCTGCAGTGTGAGAGAGTTCAATGAGAAACTTCCAGATTTGTTCACAGCATCCAAATATCTGAATGTCTGTTACGAGTTGAATTACCAAAAAAAAAAATCATGCAAGCTCATACTATTGGGTTTTATATTCTAAATATTGAACAGCGAGGGCATTTACAAAAAGGCTGATGTAAGCCTAGTCCTTCTTGTGGCAGAAAATTCTTGTGGAGGAAATCAATCTCTGCATTGGCTAAATTGCCCAAAGGCACTTCTCTCATACCATGCATTATAGAGCAAGACTAGGGGGTCGTTACCTAAAATGAGCTGTTATGAACACTAGATTGCTTGGCTTATAAGGACAAGAATGTATGTGCTCACAGTGCTTAGTGGAAACAAACTTAAGTCCAAAAAGACCAACAATTTTCTTTGCTACCAACAGAATATATGTATTCTTCTCATACTTATGGGTTTTACCCACATGGTGATTCTATGACTCTGCAAGTTAGTCATCATTGAGGTGATGATGTCTTCTTAATGTGCAATTGTTTGGTCTGGTTTACCTAAATCTTAGTGGCGTTATACCATATGGTTATGCTAAAGAAGCATCGCAGCTCCTGGACTGCACCAACTATTTTTCTGATTGATAAGCCATGCAGTTTGCTTGAATTGTGAATATAATGCTTTATTTCCTGATGTTATAAATCAGTGTGTGATTTAAGTTTTCTAGAAGAGGTCATAAGTCAGCACCTTTGACTTCAGGAGACACTAGGTCAAACTCTGCTTGTTCCATTTGAGTGATTACTGTGAGAACTACTCTGTTCTGAAATTTAACTTTCAAAAGCAGGGTTTGTATTGTTTCTATGAAATTAAGGAGTGGCACAGTATGAACATAGGAGTGTGTCAGGTTTTGGACACTTTGATTGATTAGGACCTTTGCACATGGATAGTTTCAGGGTCATCCGAAGATTTTGGGGCTGAGAGTGGGACAGGAAATGGTCATAAGGTTACAACCATAAAGTGTAGTCTCTGCTAGACTGCAGGGCAGTTGACAGCTACCTGGGACTTCTGCTAGGTAACAGGTGCAGTACCATTTCTGCCAAAACAAAGCTGGTTTTGGGTATTCAACATGTTTGTTCCGCTTTTAGTGACTACATTATAGCCTGTATCTACATGCCCTGGATGACATAGAATTAAAACATTGAATGTTTTTAAATGGCACTTCAAAAGTTTGCCTTCACGCTGGCTTTATTTGCTTATTCATTGATACCAAAGTTTGGTAATAAGGATCAAGCTTTTCATTTTTGCTAGGGGTCTGACCAAGGTCCATCCAATCAAGATCAGGCATTATCTGCCCAACAAGCTGCTGTAATTAACCTGACTGGAGTAGGGAATTTTATGCAACCTCAAGCCACAGGTATGTGCTTGCTGAGCCTCATTCTGGAGTTAAGTGTGTATGTTGATAAATTCACACTGAAATGAAGTTTGGTCTTAAGTCATATGTTAGAACAATTTACTGATTGTCAGCATGTAAATTATATGAGAAATACTGGACTTCTAAGACATGCACCTCTCTTGTTTTGTTTGACATTTAAGTGCAGTCAATTGATTGTATCACATTAAAATAAGCTACACTTCATACAAAAAGAAAATGCAGGGAACTTCCATGCCAGACTTCATTGAGGAATATTTTTTTAACTGTGTGCTTAACATTCAGTGTGAGAAACCTCTTTGTGTCTCCACAAGCACTTCATAATCTAATTATGTTCTAACTAACAGAGTATGTATATTATGTGTACTTTATTCTGCGGTTTCCAATTTGACTTAGAAACTAATTCTATTGATCCCCCTTTCCTGTTACACTGTATTCCTATGTCTCCCTTCCCTAACCCTGACAAACTCAACCTGACCTCTTTGACCTGCCTGCTTTCCCGTTCTCCTTTCTCAGTGTTGTCTCAGCTTGGCTCTGCTGTGAACAGACCTGGGCAAAGCCTTCCTCAGCAGAGACTCCAGCTCTCTTCTGCCTTGCAACAGCAACAAGCCTTGCAGCAGCAGCAGCAACAGATACAAGTAATCCAGCAACTTCACTCTGTGTTTAAAAAGAAAATAAAAAATTAAAAATACAATTCTTGGCTCCAAAATCAAAAATCTTGCCCTTTTGACGTAACTAATGTCATTATGGTCTCACAAAGTAAAAAAAAAAACCAAAACCAAGCATGAATTTGGCAAACTATCATGCAAGATTTAAAATCTGTGGTTCTCTCAGCTTGGAGCACTGAATTTATTTTTATTCCTTTAAGCCATCCACCTTCCTGATTTGCAAACATTCAAGGGGTGCTTGTGGCACATATCTAAATCAGCTCTGCCAGGTGCCAGTAGATTTTAAAATGGCATGAAAGTAAAAAATCTGCAAGTTGAAATGTAGCACTGCTACAATCAGTACATGGAAGCAAGAGCTCTGCAAAGCATTCCTTCACTATTTTGTCATTCAGATGCTTTATGAAAATATTTTAGTATTTTTTTTAGCATGCAGTCTCCTCTTTGTAATGTATACAGAAAATAATATGATGCATAGACTAAGAAGGTATTATGTTAAAAACGTACTGTGTAACCCAAACATTCACAGAAGTTGCTGAGTTACTGCAGTTACTGCAATGGAGAAAAAGGGCAAAGAAACAAAGCTGTGCACATACACATATAAAATGTTAGCTGTGCCCTCAGCAGGCTTCTGTGCCACTGGTGCTGCTTGACTGTACCCATTGCCCCAGTTCATGGTGTGTTCCTTTTGTCAACTTGGTGCTTCCTCATTTTTAGTTCCTTCTCCCCCTCCCCACCTTCCTCTCATTCTTCCTGACATGAAAGCTTTATAGTCAACACTAACAAGCTTTTTCTCCCCTTCTCCTTCATGGCAGCAGTTGCGATTCTTGCAGCATCAAATGGCTATGGCAGCAGCAGCGGCACAAGCAGCTCACCTGCATCATCAACAGCATTCAGGCAGCCACTCAAAAAGTAAAAGGAAAAGAGGCACACCGACCCCTCCAAAATCATGAGACTTGCCCCCACACCAAAAAAATTGATTCAAAGGGGATTTTTATTCAGATTAATAAGAAGAAAGCTTAAAAATGAATTAGTGTTTTATATTACTGGTGAGAAAATGAACTTTTGACATTACACTAAAAAGAATGAACTGTTTTCGGAAGCCAACCCTACAGAACTTTCATCTATAAAGCAGCTAGGATCTGGTTTCCTTAAGTCACTTAATTTTTTTAACAGAATGTTTTATCTTGTATTTTTTACCACTCAACAGCATTGTACATAGAATAAGGGTGAAAAACACTTTAGAAAAAATGAACTTTGTAAAGGTAGTATTGGTATTTGTTTATTTAGTATAAAAGGTTTGTGAACACTGTAACAAATACAATTTTTACAAATCCATTTTTGAAAAGATCTCTCCTTTTGTTCACTTGGGTGTTATACTTTTTATTACTTTGTCTATCAGCTTCTTTACTTCTTTGTGTCTTGTAATTGCTCTGGTGATGCAGTCCTGAAGCTTGGCTCCTGTAAGAGGACTTCCACCTAAAAATTAAAGGGAACAATTTGATTTTCTACTTATACTTCAGTTATGTATTTCTAAATGTACTCCAAATAAGAGTATTAATACAGTANTATACAGTAATTCTCATGGCCAACACCCTTCAGCTGGGGAGTATGCAACTTTCCCAGCTCTAGCCTCAGGCAAAGATAATGGAAACAAACTGGAGCTGTAACAGGAGACATGCCCAACATCTGTCCTCTGCTGTATGTAGGTCAAGCTGTGACTTCTTTTTGAACTTCAGTCATACCACCATATTAAAACTAATTTCAAGAGAAAGTAATTTATTGAGTATTCGAGCAGACACTCTGTTACTATAAAGCACCCACATCTTACAAAACAAAGCAGGTACATAATCTTTTCTTGACCTAAACGTTGTCATCTCCATAGTTTTCTTTGTAATAAATTTGGAAGTACCTGGTTTATGGACAGAACATAGTCTGCCTTCTTCATCAGTGACAATGGTTACTGTTCCAGTTGCTAAATCTTCTTCTTCAGCAGTTGGATCAACAATGAGCAATGTGCTTGTGAAAGAAAAATGCATGCAGACACATTAGTACATACAGCTCCATTAACATTATTGCAAAATACACGTAACATTAATTTTTATTTAGTCTTACAAAATACTTGTAGATGGATTTAGTACCCAGGCTTACCTGCTTTCATAACCAAAATGCACTGATTTTATAAAGCATAAAAAAATATGGGAAATTCCACATAAGCAAGTGTATGTCTATTGAAAATACAGCTTTATACCCAAGTTTCATAGATTTGTGACACCTGTGTATTGCAGAAAAATGCCACTAAACTGCCAGTGGAAGGATGCAGTCACTTATTTTATGCAAAGACTGGCACTGTTTTTAGGTGTAGGCTGCACTAATCTCTACCAGACACCTTAAGGCAAAACTCAGTTCTAATGGTAAGTTCACCAAAGTAGTTCTCAGTTTCTTGTCAGAGAACTCAATATGAGTAAGCCTGAAAATAGTTAAAAAATTAACTTAGTGGGTTCCTTAATCAAAATAAGCTGTCTTGCATCACGTGATGCATATCATTAAGAGATCAAATATTGTTATTTTTTAACCATTTTTAAGTTAAAACTAGAGCAAAGTCAATGGAAAAAAGAGGGTCTAAACTATAAGCCAACTTTGCTCAAAAAGAAAAACTTGAAGCTGAAATTTAAAACCTCATCAATACTTTCGTATTGCCATTTAATAGCAATATTGTAACAAAAACAGAATGAAGCAGCATTTTTGAACAGCATAGCTAAGGCCTTAAGTCTAACCCCATGCACTGTGACACATCAGCCCTTTGTGTGACACAGGGACACAGGAAGAGTTCGATGTATCATTTACTTTTTATGTACCACAGGAGGCAGCTGTGGAGCTGCACTGCATTCTGCACCAGTGCTCCTCACCTGTGGTCACATGAACCAGCAACCTACAAGTTCTATTTATTCAAAGAGGCCTCTGAATATTTATTCAAAAATGCCTCTGAATGCCAGAGTATGTAAAGCATTTTATTTAGAGGCCTCTGTCAACAGCTGTAGAATAACTAATAAATCAGAATTTAAAAAAAAAAAACAACCCAAAACACAGACATGTATAGGCACACGCCTCCTCAATATTTAGTTTTAGGACTTAAGTAACTTGTTTGATGCAACAGTTGATTTCACTGAAGGAACAAAGCCCAAGAGACACAAAGCTTTCTTCCAAAGCCAGCTTTTTTGTTCATGTGTAAGTATGTGTCACTTGCACGCAAATAATATCCTATTGACAGCTGTCTGTCTGGTAGTGTTATCCAAACTGTTTCAGTCTACATCAAACTTCAGACCTGCCAGAACTGGTATAAAAGCAATTAAAGCGATGAAGTCCTACGGATAAAGTACTTCATTCATTTTGGTAATCACTTGGCCAACATTTGAGTTTATTGCTTTCCCCACCCTACCTCTTGTTTGAATAAAAGGCCCTACTAATCATTTCTGTGAATACAGATTAATGTGCCATAAACCCCTGATGTCTCTAAGATAGACCTAAACCTTGTACAGTACAGTGAGCACTATATTGTTTGTCATTTTCTACTTTCAAATGGATGCCACTGCATTTCTGCAATAGAATACATCCTTAAAATACCTGGGCTAATGAAGGGCCAGTAAAGAATTTCAGGTGAGGAGTCAGGTTATCAGATGTGGTTATTTTGACATTTCATAATTGGATTCTTTTACTACATGAACAATGGCATAAGAGTGCTGGTCATACTTCATCTTGGGTAATTGTTTTCAGTTATCCAGAGGTTTTGTTGTTCTAACTGGACTGTTACATCTTGCTTCCTCTGTTGACTACATCCTTAGTATAAGCTGTTTGAAAACTACCATCTTTTACATCAGTTTCCTACACAGGCTTCTAAAACATTAATTGCATTGGTAACATTCTTTCATTTCATGGATACTTCAAAAATGTAAAAAAATACCCATCTCTGTACTTTTAAGCGTATCTTTTAGGTTGGGAACCAGTTCTGCTTTAAGTCACAGGAGGAGGCTATACAGACTGTTTTGTTCTGCATACTCATTCACATCACAGAACTACAGGTCAGTTCTGCGGCCTCAAGAGAGGCTATGGATTTAAGATGAGTTAAACAGCAGTGCCTGAGGCTGCACACTCATCACTAGCAGAGTGCAGAAGCCTTCTCTGTCTTTCACTCAAACTTTTACAGACACAGTTGTTTCCATAAGTAAAAATACTTAATGAACTTACTCATCAAATATAGCAAACGATGTGGCAACTGGATGCTTTCTGATGATCAAAGGAGTCTTCTGTTTTAAATTAACTTCTGATAAACCAGTTTCTTCATTTATAGTAACTGATGGTAATTGTACTGAAGAGATGAAAAAATGACAATGATCTAATATTAAACATTGCTGAGTTTAGCAAACCTAACGATGTCCAAGACTACTGATATATTTAAGCTGTTCTTTTAAACCACTGAAAATCAATCGGAATACAGTTTTGGCTACAGCAATGGTACTCTACAAAAAAACCCCTCTTGATTTCAAGGAAAGTATTTAGCTTAGAACTAACTACCTGTTCAAGGAAGTATTTGATTTTTCTCAAAATCACAAACGCATCTTCTATTTCCAAAATGCCATGCAATTAAAATACTTAGGAGTCATATTTAACAAAAAGTATTTTTTCCCCCAAAACTCCACTGGACATATAAAACCCAGGAATAACAGTCCAGGAATTTTATACATCTGTAGAAACAGTGCAATCTGATATTCAGCTAACTCTCTCTGATAACCCATACAGTGTTGGCGACAAGGAAATCAAGAGTAAAGCAGCTAAGGGAATTCCAAGGCCAGCAGTTCAGAGTTAGAAAGGGAGGCCTTGCTGTAAGCTTCCCTTCATACTACTGCCTACATGCACTTATAAGTCACGCACCTGAAAACAACCAGTCTGTAAATTTTTTTTGAACTATAATGCATTAAGCTAGGAATATTCTGTTGTGGCAGAGTGTATAAGCAAAGCCCCCAATGGCTTATTCTCCCTACACAAAATACGTAAGACCCCAATTTAGACATTAAAGTTATGTATGGCCACTGCAGAAAGATTCAGGTCTCTGACACAGAAGATATAGCAGAAAAGCTGTTAGTCCTACCAGAGAGCAGTAATAAGCACAGAAAAAGATCCTACTCTCCAGGTGTTACACACCTATGGCAGCCATACCACCATTTCCACTTCGTATTTGTGTTTTAGTAACGTTTAGTGGCATTCAAATGACAGGAAACAAACAGTCCTAACAGTTACCTATTCATCATGGTTCAAACTAATTAATTTCTCCAAGCAACACTAATCAGAACATGTCTCTTGCTGTAAGAAAGACTTACCATTTTTTAATGCTGCTAACAAAGCAAAGACACTGGCATCCAAAAGGTTTCCATCATAGTCCAGACATATGATATCACAGTATAACACCCAAGCAAGCTATCAAAAAAGGTTTGCACATGTGAGATATCACAGCAGCTAAGCAAATGGTGCAGTATGTAAGAAAATTCTGGCCCCATTGAATACAGATACTTATTTCTTACAATTTTTACTCTTCAGATGTAAACCAAACTATGAAGACTGAAAAGCAAAAACAACAAAACAACCTGTAACCCCAAATACCTTCTTTAACATCTCAGTACCGGGATCTTGTTACTATCTCCCTCTTCATTTTGATACACAACTTACCTTGCCATTTGCAATACACAGATCTTCTTTCACTAACATCTGTGAACTAAAATAAGATAAGAGAGTAAGCCAGGAAACAGAAAACTGTCTGGCAGAGTTGTGTTTTAAATGCAGTAAGATGGTTCTTACTTTTCAATCACATCTGCAATGAACTGGCTCGCTGCTTGAGCCTCTTCACCAGGTGGTCCAGAGCGAAACCTCTCTGAACAGAGGGATGGCAGTTCTACATTTGGTACTAGGTATCAAAAAAGCAGGCAATGGGGTATCAAAAATAAATACAACACAACAGACACTCTTAATACCATTTTAGGTACTTCAAATATAAGGCAAGACCAAGAATTTTTCAATCAAGCCTTCCTACTCCCTTCAAAATTAAAGTTAGGCGTGAGTTTGTATTAAAGAACTTGTAGTACTCTGCACTCGGAAACAATATATTCCATGGAAATACATATAATCCTAACTTTTCTGTTTATAGTCCTACTATGACTATCATGACCCCATACAAACTCTCATTTAAGTGTTAGGCACTCTTCAGTAGATCAGGAAACAGCAGCATTTTCATCCCACTGCCTGACATGGCTGGTATGCTATCTGTTCTTCATCAGCCGTTAAAACCTGAGGCTTTAGACTTGAAGCAAAAACATGCATAAACATTTGTGAAAAAACCCTAAGCATCATCAAGCTCACTGAAAACAACATACTTCAGAGATGCCTTACAAAAAAGGGATTTGGTCTAACCTCTCGGTTCCACAGAATTATTTTATTTCCAAAGAAACTTCAAACAGGAGTGACGAGGTACCCCCGGCACTTTTACAGTTCTCTGAGAAATAAACAGGGTTTATTTCACTATTTTAAGAGTTACATTTTTTGCCTGCTGGGACTTCAAAAATTAACGTGCCTTTGCACAACCTTGCATGCCACAATCTTTTATAGATTAACTACCTTCCCCCTCTTAATATACACACTTCCTCCTGCTGCAGGTTTGTTTCCAACCTGGCCTGGAATCAGCAATAAAAAAGTAGCTTTACATGGAAAACTCACAAGCAGAGCAGAGGGAATTCTAAAATTTCTCAAATACCACTGCCTAGATGTCAATTTGAAAATACAATTTTACCCAAATCCATTCTTTTAAGAAATCTTCACAACTCAATCTGTCATTACAGTCTTTTAGCTGAAGCAATACAAGACTCGAGTAAGATCCATACTGAAACACTTACCAATATATCCCTTATTAGCAGAATCTGCTGCAGGTGCAGCAAGTTCCTGGAAAAACAAAAAAGACAAAAATGAAGACCTGAATTTTGAAGAAAATTATTTTCCAGCTATTCTATATACAAATGGTCATTTTCTTGCCAGTTATTGTTTACAAAAGTTATTCTTAGTCAGTCCTTGTCTTTAAATTTCCTATGGAAAAACTCAGTACTGTGGCGTGCATTTGTCTCATAGTCCATGGCAGGCCAGCAGTAAAGTTGAGGCTACAAGGCACTTAGCACTCCAGCCAACTAATCCCACTTACTGATCTCAATATTCAGTAACTTTTTAATTATATAGCATTTATCTAGAAATAACAAGGAGTTTATATTTGTATACATCTTTCTTCATACACGATAGGCACCACAAAAATACATGTTCTCAGACTATACAGATAAGATTAGATAATTAAATTATATATTAACTTTAACATCTGAAAGTAGCTCAGATGAAAGACTAATTGTGTCTGACTGGCACATTATTGTAACTCTGTGAGCAATTAATTCTAAACACGAATGCCCAAATTCAGATAGATTAAAATAAAAACCAATCATACCGCTTTCACTCCACAAATCACTGTAGTATTTCCTAACTTCACCAGGGCAGAACCATCTGCAGTTGTAATTGAACCTGAAGAGAAAAAATACTGTTCAATAAAATCTATTTCCCATTCAAAGAGCATTAATTAACATTTACATTCACAAGTATTTACTTTCCACCATTCTATACTAAACACAGGCTAAGCAAAGTCTCAAATCCAGAGTGGAACAGAATCTCTGTATTAAATAGTCAAACACACAGAATGGTTGAGGCTGGAAGGGGCAGCTGGAGGTCATTTGGTCCAACATCCCTGCTCAAGGAAGGCCACTTAAAGCTGGTTGAGCGCTCCATCACTCTCACGGTAAGGA
The DNA here is from genome assembly GCA_013390005.1 of Calyptomena viridis. NCBI lineage: Eukaryota > Metazoa > Chordata > Aves > Passeriformes > Eurylaimidae > Calyptomena > Calyptomena viridis. Next base: position 14,765 of record WEIV01022215.1, read on the forward strand.
AGTGTTTTATCATGTTCAGAGGGAGCCTCCTGCGTTTCAGCTTGTGCCCATTGCCTCGTATTGTCACTGGGCACTAAGGAACAGAGCCTGGCTTTGTCTTCTTTATACCCTCCCTTCAGGTATTTATATACATTGCTCAGCATTGGACACAACATTCCAGGTGTGGCTTCACCACTGCTGACCAGAGGGTAGGATCACCTCCCTTGACCTGCTGGCAATGCTGTGTTAATGCTGGATAACACTGGCTTCTTGGCAGCAAGGGCACATTGCTGGCTCTTACTCAAATTGCTGTCCATCAGGACCCCCGGTACTTCTCCGTTAAGCTGCTTCCCAACTGGGTGGCCCCCAACACAGATTGGTACTAAGGGTTGTTCCTTCCCAGATGCAGGACTTTGTGAGTCTCTTTGTTGAACTTCATGAGGTTCCTGCCAACCCATTTCCTCAGCCTGCTGAGGCCCCTCTGGATGGCAGCACGACCCTCTGGCATATCAGTCACTCATCCCAGTTTGTTGTCATCTGCAAACTTGCTGACGATACACTCTGGCCCTTGATCATTACTTAATATGGTGACAAGCACTGGACCTGGTACTGAACCCCAGTGCACTTTTTATAACCAGAAAACACAGACGGTGACTGCAACCTCACTTTCTAGCTGACTTACAGCAAAACCTAACAGAAGGAAGCATTGTACCTGCATTGTCAAGTCTGACAATAATCAGCAACTATTCCACAGTGGTATGCTAGCCTGTAGTCTATATTTAGAAATGATGAGGTGTAAAAGGAGCAGGTAAGGTGCTGCTGGCTCACTGCATAAAAGGTATTTTGCCTCTGCTTGAGGCATTTGCTCACCAAACTTAGAACACAGCAGAAGCCAGGACTCACTGTCCCTCCCAGGATGCTCAAACATCACTTTTGCACTGGTCAATGTATGCCTTGATGCTGCCTTCAGCAGCTATAACAGAGACTGCTGACCTTAGAGACAAGATTCCACCTAAATTCTGCTGCACATGGCAGGACAGGAACCGAACTGAATAATTAAACTGTGCATATCAGCCCAGGATCAGGACTGAAAACAATGCTAAAGTATATTACTGTACCATGCGTTCTCTTTCACGCTTGCTGAAACTGCAAATAAAAATCCTTCCTCTTCCTTGTTTCAAACAGCAAGAACCAATTAGCAAGTGATTAAGGTCACTCTTATACCTGATATTAATAATACCTCTCCCATTATTAGTATTATTGCAGATAAGCACTTGCCTATGTTGACAGTGGTTGTCCGGAATTCACCTAACTCCCTTCCATCAGGTCGACAGTTCTCTTTCTAAACAAAAATTATAAAGTCGAAATTAGTAAACACATTTTATTAAATAACACGATAATATTTATGCTATAGGAGTTCATATAAAATAATCTCTTAAGCAGAAATACACAGCCTCCAAACTGCTAGGGAAAACTCGGTCACACACTAGCTGTTTTTTTATCAACTGATAGGTAGTTTGTGGTCGTAGGTCTGCAAAAAAACCCCTTGATTTTTAAAAGTTATTATAATTTATTTAGAAAATAAAAAAAATAGATTGATTGTCTCAAGGGTAAGTACTACAGGCTCGATTCAGAATGTCATCCAAGAATGAATACCCACTGGTAACTTCAAATGAGAGTTTCTACCTGTCTGTATTGTTTAGGTTTCATAGGCAATTCCCCTGCTCCATCCCCACCTAGTGAAGCTCTTAAAATTAATGTTAGAGTGAACTAAAGGAAAAGAGAAACTCCACCCTCCAAAAAACCCCATAATATTCAAATACCATCAGTCAGAAGCTGTATAACACATGACCCTTAAATTAGAAATTGAAATAATATTTCATCACATTAGATCTGAAGAACTACAAGTAAGAAAAAATTCATTATACGTAATTCATACAGGCATCTCCTGTTTTACTCACCAAAAACCTTCTGTAGTATTCCAGTGGTTCCACAGTTCTAAAACAAATAGAAAGAGAAGTTCATATGCAAGCTCTTGAGTAGGCAAGAGATAGCAATAAAAAAAGATAAGCAAGCACTAACCCACAACAAATAGTTTGAGAATCAAGATGACTGGAAAAGCTGCTTAGCACCGTGGTTACAGAAACATAAGAACACTCTAAACTGGTCTAAGAAAATGTTTTTCTACATTCCGCTCTAAAATGCTTCTTCCTTACAAGGAACCTGCCTGCACATAGACCTAACAAAAACTACTAGCTTTCACCTCCATAAGTCTATTAGTTATAAATCAACAGAAATGTTTACTGACAGGAGGGTGCAGAATGTTTTTCAAGAAATGCAGAAAGTGTAATTTTATTAGTGTCTCAAATATCTCTTAGTTCAAGGATTGCATTCAGATGTAGAAAATGGTACAAAACAATTTTAAATGCTAGTTTGTCTTAGAATCGTTCAGAAAATAAAAAAATTTGCAAAATATGTCATACAGTGCTCCAGTTGAGAAATAATGCTTATTATTAATTATATACTACTAACAACGTTTGTGTATTTGCATTTTAGCCAGGGATCCTTAAAGCAAAAACCTAAAAACCTTTTTTTTATACAAGTGTTGTTAATATTTAAACAAAGCATTCAGAGTTTTGATAAAATAGAGCTTCTGAGTGAAAAAAGAAAAAAAAGGATAAATGGAAAAGGCAAGTTTTCCAAATGCCAACTAACATACAGAGGTATCACAAACAACGACAAGCACAAATTACCTCCTGCTGGCTCCACATATGTTGGTCCTGCACTACTGTTTTTTTTAAGCCAAACACAAGGCCTGTTCTCTTCCAAATCATGTAAAAGCACTTGCTAAACCCTGTTTCATGCACTTAAGACACAAATACAGAAGAGGAAAGGTCACTGGCACTGGTTGCCCAGAGAAGTTGCGGATGCTCCACCCCTGCAAGTGTTTAAGGCCAGGCTGGATGGTGCTCTGAGCAACATCGTCTAGTGGAAGGTGTCGCAGGGGGTTGGAATTAGATGATCTTTGAGGATTCCCTCTGACCCAAACCATTTTACTGTTCTAAAACGAGTAGTTATAAATGGAAAGCCACTGAATCCCCTACAGCTTTAACCTCCTTGTAATGCTATCACCTGAGACAAGGGAGGTTTAGGTTGGATACTAGGAAAAGGTTCTTCGCCCAGTGTGGGGTTGAGCACTGGAACAGGCTCCCCAGGGAAGGGTCAGAGCACCAAGCCCGACCGAGTTCAAGAAGGGTCTGGACAATACTCTCATGCGCTTGGTGTGACTCTTGGGGTGTCCTGTGCAGAGCCAGGAGTTGGACTCGATGATCCCTGTGGATCCAACTCGGGATACTCTGCTATTCTGACACCAGGTAGCTCCGGGCCTCACTGAGATCCGCGCTTTGCCGGACCTTTTCCCGGCTGGACAACCCCCGCTCGCTCAGTCGCTCCCGCACACGCCGGGGCTCCACAGCCGACTCCGCATCGACCCCATTCCGGAGGGACGCGCCGAGCCCGCTCGCTTCGCGCGCGCACC
>WEIV01022215.1:18421-32590 GCA_013390005.1 Calyptomena viridis
CCGGGCCGGGCTGGGCGGCAACGCGCGTCCGCAGCGGGCGCCGTGTCGGCAGCAGCCGGCGGGGCTGCGCTTGTGCGGGGCTTTATGCGGGGGGCGTGTGTTGGCGAGGTGTGGGGTGACTTGCGACGGGGATAAGGACGTCTTGGGAAATGTGCTGTTGGCGCCCGTTCGCGGTAACTATTTGGGAAGGCGCTGTGTTTCTGTGGGTGAAATACCCTGCAAGTTTCAGAAGTTCGTTCCGCACCCTGGAAAGCGAAATTTTGCTGCCTATCCACAGTGCCACGTATGCCTCCTGCCCGGGGAGGTGGCGGAGTCACCGTCTCTGGAAGTGTTTAAGCAAGGACTGAGGTGGCACTTAGTGCCACTATCTAGTTGACAAGGTGGTGTTCAGCCGTAGGCTGGACGGGATGATCTTGGAAGTCTTTTCCAACGTGATTGATTCTGTGATGCCGTATGTGGTGTCACCAAATAAAAGTGATCCAAACTCCTAAGTTCTGCCGCTTTATTTTAGCTCTGCAAAAATGCGATCAGAGCCTCAGATCTGCAGGCACATGTGGCGGCCTGGTCATGAGCAGTGCCATTGATTTCAGTGGCTCGGTGTGGGATCAAAGGCAGCACCAGCATGTGTGCTTTGGATTACTTGGGAAAGGGGCAGTGGGGCTTGGGCCACGACTTTGGAGGCATCTGCATGCTTTGGAGTTAAAAACAGCAACAAGGCAGTGGTGCTGACAGTGGTCAGATGAGGAGTAACCAAATGGCATGAGAGGGTTTTGGTCCTGTGTGATTTAGTCAGTGGATAAAGTTCCACACCACTGATCCATTATTGAACTACAGTTGGTTGCCCCTTGTAACACATTCAACAGCTAGGTAAACTTATAATAGAATGCTCAATAATTTTTCTCATTTCTTTTTCATCACAGATTTGTACAGTTGCTCATGTAACTGCAAAAAAAATGCCAACCCTTCACCGACACGAAGAAGAGAAGTTCTTCATAAATGCAGAAGGCAGGAAGGAACCTGTACCAAGTATACATGATCCCCCTACAAGGGAACTCTCTGTTGTTGTGCCTTCATACAATGAGGAAGACCGGTGTAAGATTTTTCTTGTTTTGAGGAAAAGAAGAAAATCTATCTGTTGTTACTGTAATAATGCAGAGGTCAGTTATGTTTGTGGTAGATTCTGACAGGCCAGATTATGTGTCAGATTTTGGACACAGTTTCCAGAAAACAGTCCAAGTACATTGAATTTCAAAATTAAGGCATTGTGTAACTTGATTTCTGCTGCTAAAAATAGCATGGGGCACTTGTAAGAATCCTCTTTATTTTAATGAACCCCAGAAGAAGGTTGTTCATTGCCCCTGTAAATGCTGCAAGGCAAGGAGTAAAAGGAGACCTTTAAAATTGATTTGAAGGCTTTCCAGTCTTTAAACAACAGCAGCAGCTTCAGAAGACAGGATGATTTTGCAGGTTTGTGTTTGACTTGGCCATAAGTATGAGTACCTGACACTGAGTGAAGTTTTTCAGATGTGGTAGAAATAATCAAGCTCTCAAACTGACACGGTAGTATGCAAACTGTCAGCTTGTTTAAATAGATAAAGTCAGTGTCAGTTTACAGGGTCAATAGTGAAGAATTTTTTTTTTCAGTTGTGTAGAGAATTACATATTTCCAAATGAAAACTTGGTTCTTCAGAACATATTTTTATCCTGTCTTTCATCATGTGTGTGATTTTCTTCAGTGTTGTTTTTACCTTCAGAAAGGACAGCACTTAGAGTTGCAGCTGCTAAGCTTATTTATTGAAGTTAGTGTTGTATGAAAGAGTCGATTAGCTCAGCTTTGCTTTGGAGTTGTTTTCAGCTTGCTTGTGTAAGTGCTTTGGGTGCTTTGGCTGTTATAATCGACCTGACCTCCCCCACCTTTTCCCTAGTACCTCTTATGATGGATGAAGCTTTGGATTATCTAGAAAAAAGACAGGTATTTTCTTTTTGCATTCAAAGTTCATTATTTTTCTGAGTATTATGTATAAGAAGTCAGTGATCTAGTCACTTTGTTATGTTGATGTGCATTAAACCAGTAATACCTGGCCACTTAGAAGTAACATTTCAGTCTTTTATCATTTATTTTTAGATCAAGTGCCTGAAAGTATTTTTAAATTAAGTAAAAATTTAATATGCTGCTGTGGGATGAAAAAATCATCATAAGCATTATATCTCTACAAGACAAACTAAGACAAAACCATAGATTTAACTTTCTAAACTAAATCCTAGTTTGTTCCAACAAGTTTCTTAAGCATCTGTTCTTCATTAGGATTTCTTTTTTGTGTAAAAACCCCATTGTAGAAGTCTCTGGATTTTGTTTTGTTTCTTAATAGTGATGTTGTTCTGAGCTTTCATGTTTTACAACTGAATTGATTTTTCAGTTCTAGATGGCAGCATGACAAGACAATGTAATGGTATGTGCATGAAGTATGGCAAAATTCTTTAATTATGCCATACTAACAAATATACTATATCATATTAGTGTCTGTTGGCAACTGAGAATAATTTAAAACCTGCTAGGGAGAAAAGAATAATGATGTTTGAAAGACCTATTACCTACTTAAGAAATTGAATTAAATGCATTATTTCTGCTTTTGTTTTCAAGAAACGAGATCCTTCATTCACTTATGAAGTGATAGTGGTTAATGATGGTAGTAAAGATCAAACTACAAAGGTAAGGAAAAAAAGTGTCTTCCCAAGCTATCAGAAGTGTGGATATTTGTACTTCATTTGTGGAATATAATGTTTTGTATTTTGGTACCTGAAATAGTTGACAGTTGGAATTCGTATTTCCGAATGCTTTCTATCTTATTCTATATGCGTCATGGATGTCCTGTGTGCACATGAATACACATATAATTCTTTTGCAAATTCTGTTTTTCTTGATTGGTGACTGCGACGGCCATTTTCCTGCAGCTGAGATTCTAAGAATTCTAATCCTAATTTCGAGCAATTTCTTAGGAAATATTCTAGATATGCATTGTGATGATGTGAATATGAACTTGAGGAAGCTTAAAAGTCTTCTAAAATACCTGATTCATATTGTGATTGGCAGAACAGCTGACATAGTTCTTCCTCACACCCTTCATCGCATTGTTCATTTAAAAATCCCTGTGCCAGTAGTAGTATTTTCAAAATAGTTCTGTATTCTTCTGCTTTGACTTTGATGTATATTACGGGAAAAGAAGGCTCACTAACTTCAGGTGGGTTTTTTTACCACTGCTTGGAAGGTGTTTCAGGTAGCTACTAAAATGCTTTCTGCTTTTTGGTTTACTTTCCTTGAGCTTGTCCCCTAAGGGTTGCTCATAAATATTTTTGACTGCTGTGCATTCCTTCTCGCATATCTTTTAATTGAGCCTGTGCACTTACAAGGACTCGAGACAAGCTTTAGGAAAAATCAAGAGGAGAAAACATGCTTTCTTCTTCCCACAACATGGAAAATAAAATGTGCAGATCCTTGCAGTGTCAATGGGATTTTTGTTTAAAACCACAAATAGCAGCAAGGCAAGTGATAAATAGGCAAATGTAGTAGAAAATTATATGTCTTTTATTAACTACTGGTGTTAATATAAAAGGTCTGTAAGTGTAAGTTAAATTGGGATTGAGGTTTTTTTGTAGATGGGAGGACGGGGTTTGGAATATCCTGTTCTTATTGAACATGACTAGTTTCTTCAGTCTTGTTTTGACTGTGAACTAGTTTTTATTTTCCCAAACAGACTCCAGCATAACTGGCAATGTATTTGTGCCTACTGAAGTGGTTATAACTCTGCCATTAATTTATTTTCTTTTAAAGGGTGAGCAAATCTAAACTTCTGCCTTGATTCCTGGTTTTGGTTTATGCTGGTTTTTTGTGTGTCTATCAGGTTGCAATGGAATACTGCAAGAAATATGGAAGCGACAAAGTGCGAGTGCTTTCTTTGGTAAAAAATCGAGGGAAAGGAGGAGCAGTCAGGATGGTAATTGATACTTTCATCTCCTTCTCTGTTGGAACTACCAAATATGCAGAAGACAGTTGTGCTGGTTGAAATTTTGAATTCAATGCATTAACAAAATGATTATGAGAAAACGGAGTACAGATTCTGTAAATGAAAGCAAAACCTTTTTTTCAGAGTAAGCTTATTTGAGGTCTTGGAAACAGCATTTTTGTGCAGAAAGATAAATAATATGAGAATTCAAAGGGAAAAAAAGTACTTGAATTTCATATTCGCGTAATTCCACTTAGAAATAGACTTGTGTTTATAAAAGCCAACCAGAAAAAAAACAAAAAAACAAAACTGTTACAGATTAAAGTTAAGGTTTTGTAGACAAAATACAGCCAAATTTTCAAACTTCGCTCTCCAGATCATAGCTGTGTTTAATAAAGAAGCACTCTCACCCATCAAGATTTGTGTTTACTGAAGCCTACTGCTATCACCCACACTCGATAGTAGAAACAGCACAATTTATTATTGCACATAGACATTATCCTAAAATCATCGTGTTCTAAAAATAAAATAACTATTACACATTTAGAAGGAACATGTTTTTCCTAAGATGAATGACGCCTTACTTTTATGAAAACCAGTGGTATCATCTATGGGTTATCAGTGACTTCTCTTTATTTGTATTTTAAGCTCTATCTTTAATATGTCAATTTTATTTTTTTTATGAAAAGTGAGTAAATATAGGAAATGGAGAGAACATTATATTAGAACATATGGAACTTATGTAAGTGATATACTTTTGAAGTTATTCCAAGAGAAGGAGAAAAATTCCTGTGTGATACACTTTTGAAATGCAGAGGGAGCGTAGAGAGGATGTGTATACAACTACTTCCTTCACAGTTTTTTCCAAACTCACACATGCTTGGTTGCAACAGTACTTCTGTCAAACCTACTGCTAATTTTGCTTAATCTTTAATTAGTTTTCAGAAATTGCTCTTGAATTCTCTTGAAACAATATTAGGAAAAACTAGCATTGCATCTTCCTTTCCATAGCTCAAATGACAAAGAAAAGCCATCCAGTGCAGTGGCAGCTGTTAATTGCTGCTTCTTCCTGCTCCCCTCTACAGCTGACTTGTAGCAACTTGTTCACTTTTAGATTTTGGTTTGTAAAGCTTTTAGTTTGCAAGCTTCTCTTGAGAGATATTGTGAGCCTTTTATGCTCATGCATTGTCTATCACTGTGAGAGACTACTCATCTCTAGATGTTACTATAATATAAAGTGGTAAATTGTTGTCAGTAGCAGACTATTAAGACTAGCCTGTTGTGTTGAATCTGTGAGATATCACCGTTCTTGTTACTACATTAGGTTTTCCGGGTGTTTTTCATCTAGCTTACAACAAATACTGATTTCCAAAGTGTTCATTTTTATTGACTGTTTTCATTGCAGGGTGTCTTTAGTTCTCGGGGAAAAAAAATTCTTATGGCTGATGCAGATGGAGCTACAAAATTTGCAGATATTGAAAAAGTAGAAGAAGGTCTTAAAAATCTCCAGCCATGGCCTGTGAGTATAAATTCTTACGGTTTTAGTTCAGTACACATGCATACAGATTGACTTTTGTAATTCTCTTCAACTTGAGTTTTTTGAGATCCGGTTGAAGACGTAGGCGTAAGTCTGAAGACTAGGTGTAGGCTTAGAAGCCTCAAGAATGGGCTGTCAGAAAGAGCTTCCACGGAGTTCTTACCTCCTTTGCATCCATTGTGCCTACTTCAATGCAATACAGAATGTTCTGTTTACCATTTATCCTTCCTTCCACTTTGAAGTTGTTCTGTTCTGTATAAATACATGTGTTGCCTACTTTTCTTTGTTGACTGTTTTGTATTTTCATTTTATCTGATGTCATCCTTTACACCTTTAAGGGTGCATCTTAATTTCACCCTCTGTTATAGAGGTTTTCTTTTCTCAGGATCCTTAGTTTAATGACAGTATTTGGAAGAACTTTTATTGTAAATAAAAATTCCAAAACCTGTGGAACAAGAGCACCTCCCTGCATAGTCATTCTCTTTTGGGAGCTTGACTTGAAAGAACTGAGGTTTATTTGCTCCTTAAACACAGATGAGTGAGGTACTTGTAACTATTTTCCCAAAGTGCCAGCAGCAATGTGCAGCCTTCCAGCCAGAGCTGCAAGGGATGTGCCTGTGTTCTGTGAGTGCAGGAGCACAAGTGCAGGAGCCAGCAGGCAGCAGTGTGACCCTGATGCTGTTTGCTTTCAGGGCAGCAGCAGCTGCTGGTTCTGCAGCATCAATCCCACACTCTCAAATACCGTAGATTTGAGAGATACCATTTGAGAAGTAGTAGCATGAGAATAATGCTAAGCCTTTTGTTACAATCATGTCAATTTAATTTGAGGTTATATTTTTGGCTGATACCATGGCATTTTATTTGTTTGAAGGTATATCAGTGCAACAAGTACTTTATTCTGTTATCCCTTCCATTGTGCAATATTTAAGGAAAATATTCATTATAACATTTAGTTCCTAGGAATGCTGCATGCTTATCTGTGCTGTTAGACACATTTACTGTGTGCATACGGTAAACAATGTAAGCTAAACCAGACCTGAATAAATTGAAGCAAATTGTAATGAACTTTAGATTATCTGTTAATTGTAGAAAAGACTGGTTTAGACTCAGAATCTGGAAGTAGAAGTGCAGCTACAGTTTCTGCTACATGCAGAAAACGTGAATTTAAGTAATAATTCTTTATTTTCCTGTACAGGACCAGATGGCTATTTCCTGTGGTTCTAGAGCTCATCTAGAGAAGGACTCAATAGCAAAGGTTTGTTCCCGTTTTCTGCTGTGTACTTATACCCAAATAGTTACATTATTTGTTTCTGCTTTACAGATTTTGCAATTAAATAATCAATAGTTGTACAAGAATGGAAGCTAAAAATAAGGAAAAGCTTGTCATAAGTGTAGGATGTGTTCTGTCTTATATAAAGAATGTGTTCTAGATTTCAGACACTTTGTACTGGTTTCAGTTGGTGTTCCAATTTATGGATTTAATTTTTCTAGTTGAGAATGTGTCACAAGCTGAGCACCCTGACAGAATTGGTAGCTAGTAACCAGTACTGGGGCTGGAGTGGAAGGAAACTGATGTTTATTATTATTGATTTCCTTCCAGAGCAAGAGCTTGACCTGCAGATCTTGAAACCTGTTTAAAATGAGTTAGGGGTAATTAGCAGCCAACTGTTTGAAGAGTATCTCAATTCATGGGAAAGTGATGTAATTTCTCTCTATTACTCAAAGTAAAGTTTTTGAGCTCTGAACACACAGACAGTACTGTTCTGTGTGTGGCTCTTGTGAAATAAACAGTGATGCATAGGCACACGACCTTATCTTGCATCTGGTTTTCTGATGTCTTGGCAGAGAGTAGTTAATAAAGCACAGGCATGGAACTTGTATTGCAACAGACACGTTGCTGGGCTCATTTTTTCAGCATCATTGGATGTGCTCATCATGTTTAATGTTCTCAAGAGTAAGCTTTGTTTATACTGATGTTTAATACTTGAAGTCATTCTAAAATATATACACAACTACTAAAATAGTTACAAAAGTTCAAAACCAGTTACAGTGGTGATGTTCAGGCACTGGTGGATCTGTAGAAATACTGCTGCATGTATGTTTGCATCCTCACAAAAGAAACCAAGCCAAACCAAACAAAAAAAAAAACCAACCCACAAGAAAAAAAAAGCAACCACAAAAAAACCCCACCCAAATCTTCATCGTTATCAGAAATTAGGATAAATCTTTGACGTGGTACTTGCATGCATGTAGTACAGAATGTGTTTCAGTTACTTGTTAGCTGTGCAACCAGTGTATCCTGGAAGTGTTGCTACTATGGGGAGATCGTGTAGCTGATAAATTTGAGCCCAGAAAAAAACATTTCATTGGGTGGTCAGGTACTGAATGTAGGTAAACTTTCGTCAGTGTGTTCATACTTCTTTTCGTCTTTGAAAGTCTTGCTACGTAAGAGAAAGGAATTGGAACAAGACTTTTATCTTTTAATAAAAGTCTTTTAATAAAAATCCTTTGCTTCCTGTTTCTCCCCATAGTTCTGACTTTTTAATAAGGGAATCACCAACTGCTTAGGTAGTACTGCTTTGTTTGAAGGGTGTAGCCCATTTCCTTTCATCACCCAGCTGTCCCTAGACTGGAACAGAAAGACTATCTTTACTACAGTGGGAAGAGGCTGTTGTGTAGTGCAATAGGTCTAAAAAAGTTGCAGAACAGCCTTTAAATGTTGGAATTTCTCTCTGGACTTAATGGCATCTAAAACAGTAGAATGAAGCTGTGATAAGCAACTGTGTGGGATTTATCGAGACCAGAATTTGACCCTTAAATTCCGTCTCAAGGCATCAAGAATTCTGTTCTGCCTTCAGAATTGTTAAGGTACTTTAATGAATCCAAAATATGACATGCATAAATAGTCTTAGGAGTGATAAACATGACCCAGGAACTCCTCTTTGTGAAATAAGTGCACAGTTGCACTATCTGACAATCATGCAGCCTCTTAGCACTTCCTTTTTGGCACTAGTGGTAGCCTTGTGTTCTTGGTCACAGAGCCAAGAGAGCCAAAGAAGCCATACCATATCCTCCATTAACTTGGGGCTGGAGCACTTTTTGAAAGGCACAAGCTATGGATTTGAATTTTCTTAAGCCAAAGGCTATTACATAATAAGCTGTGCACCTTCTTCTTTTCCAAGTGAGATTCTAAATTGTTAGGTTTAAAGGCATCTCTTTCCATCCAGAGATGCTTACCAGTTAAATTGATGGCTCCTAAAGATTCTACATGATATTTGGCTTGCAGTCTTAGATACAGTCACTTAAATTGAGCTTAAGACCAACAGTGAGTTCAGAAGTGATTTGTGGACCAGAGTTCTAGTTGTTTAGGAGCTGTCTTGAATAAAAGACTAAGAGGAACCTCTACAAATCCAGACTCCAGCCTCTGGAGTCCATGGACAAAGTTATCTGTATGATTACTTTGTCAAGAACAAAAGTGTAACCAAAGAGTAGACTGAAAGAACATTTGTCAGGAGCATGAAATATATCTGTGAAAGCAAAAGAACAAGAGAGATGACTGTAGCATTGCTAGAAATAAAAAATGTAATACTATCTTGCACAGCAGCCTTTACTATAGACCTGTTTTTTACTTGGTCCATTGTATACTGCAAAAAGGTGCATTCTCCAGTTGCATTCCCTTAAGTTCCTTAACATCGTGTGTGCAAGCTCTGGAGATCATTCAGTCTTGTATGAAAGAAGTGGGTGGCAAATAAAAAGAGATGATCTCATTTGGGTTTTTTTATAATAAAAAACTTTTTAAATTTTTGTGTCGGAGTAGCAGCTGGAACCTGTTTGGTTTAAATGTGTATTCTTAAGAGTAACACTTTATGAAGTCCTGCTCATTCTCCATTATCTGTCCTCGTAACTTTTGAATTTGTTGCATCTATTCACCCAATTTTTAGAAAAACAAGAGGACTAGACAGAAGGAAAAAAATAGCTTGTAAGTGTCTTGTGGAGTAGAGCATGTACCATGCCATCCTTTTCCTCCTTCATTCTTCCTTGGGGAACTCCTGAAGAATCACGCAGAAGATACTATGGCTGTCCCACTCATTATTTGAAATCCAGGTGCAGGTTCCTGCTTTACTTAATAAAGCATTAATCCAAGTGAAAAGCCACTGTGAATTGGGGAAAGCAGAAAAAAGAACTTGGACTCCTATCCTAGAGTGTGCTTGACTAGCAAGTCTTTCGTTTTCAGCTGTGATTTTGTTTCACTGCAATAATTGATAGGTTCTGTTTTCATTCCAGGGCAAAACAAAAACAGTTTGCAAACTTTGAAAGCTGTCACAAACAGGATTACTTCCATGTAAGACAGCTCTGTTCAAGCACTTCACTCATCACCTAAATGAAACCATCTAACTTACTGCCTTTTGTCCACAGCGCTCTTACTTTCGAACTCTTCTTATGTATGGGTTCCACTTCCTTGTATGGTTTCTCTGTGTCAAAGAGATCAGGGACACACAGTGTGGATTTAAACTTCTATCCAGACAAGCTGCCTTGCGGACTTTCTCGATTCTTCATATAGAACGCTGGTAAATTGTTCCTTTTTTTGTTGTTGGTTTTTTTTTAATAATTGAACATGCTTTTGAAAAATTCGTTTTAGTGTTGAAGCTGCTATGAAGCTTGTGATGTCTGTGTATAAATCCTAGCTGCGCAGTTTAGCCGGTTACAGTGCTGCTTGCATGGCAACTTAGATTTCTTGTTTTGTTAAAATATCTTGCTAGAAGTTCTATATTCTTATTAAGATACATTTTAGGAAAATAGTTGGGTATTTAATTTTATTCTTTATTTAATTATATTCTCTTTTCTCAGAAGAGTTATGTAATACTAGGCAAGGCATTTTCATTTTGCCTTGTTAGAGCAAAAGAATTGATTAGGAAAGGTGAGAGGAGAAAAAAGAGAAAAAAAAACCCCAGATAACAGAAAATCCCAATAACTCTTCTCTCTTCACCTCCAGAAAAAATTCCAAACAAACAAGTTTTGATTGTATTGTAATCCACTCTCTTTTACAGATATGAGCTATGCAAGCAGAATAAAGAGTGGAGAGAAGCTGTTGTTGTGATAGGGAAAGTTAAGAATTACTCATCCTATTCAAAACTTCTATCAGTCTGTTTTTATATATTATAATTCAGTACTGCTTAACGAAAACATTTTACTTAAAATCAATATTTGATGTTTGTAATTGCTAAAGACTCAAAGTGGAAGCAAATGCCTATTCTTTACTCATTTTCTTGGTAAAATATTTTATGAGAGGACTACTGGTAGTATCATCAATTTAAGACAACAGAAGATGGTGCATAGTCTTTGAATTACTTTAGAGTTCCTTTTGTTGTAGTTTAGCTAGAATAGTTCCCTTATGAGAATGATACAGTCATGATTACTGTTACGGGACTGAAACACTGTTTCTACAGAATTACTTTAATTTTTGTGAATTTCCTGCACCGCAGTTGTTGCTAAAAAGGATAGTTTAGTTAAGTATAATCAAATATTTTCAAACTATTGTCTTTATTCAAGAAAATCTCTCATGGGCTACTGCTTGCTGACAGGGAACAGAATTACTGAGCTATGTTCCCATACAAAAATGTGTGCAGTCCTACAGTCCTAGTCAATTCCAATACATCCAGTTTTAGGTTGAGGTTTGGCAGGGATAATTGAGCTACATTGCTGCTCTGCAATGGAGTTGCAAAGGTAGTGTTTAGGCATACAAATGTGGCGTGGAACATAGAGCTTCTGTTGTATTGAATCTGTAACTGTGAGTGGTCAATGTTCAGAAAAATCACTTTCCTGCCCAAGTGGTTTGCTTATTGCTCTAAAGAAAACTAGCTGAGCCAGAAGTATGATTTGTGCTGCTACCTCCAAATGCAAACTTGATCTGTAAAGTTCTGTAAATTTCACATACAGGGATTTTCTAAGTACATGGTTAAACACATACATTAGGCCCAGAAGTGCTCATCCCAAAATTGGCCTGTTTAACTTCACTTTATAAATTAAGCTCTTCAAGAAGAAAGCTGAAAGACATCAGTGAGAATAATCAGTTTAAGCTGTAAAACCACGATCTTAAATTTTATTCTTTTTTAAACTGAAGATTCTGATTGTAGTGTTTTCTATAGAAAAAATCTGAACAAGCTTTCTTCTGCCATTTCAATTCTTTAGAACCAGAGGAATTAAAGAGTGAAAATAATTTTGCTGTACCTCATTATTCAGGAATAGAGGCAATGAAAAATCATATTTCTAACTTATAGTAATTATATTGTTGGTGTGTAACACACCAGATCTTCATGTTTTAGTTCACCGTGCCTTGTATGTACTACTATAAAACTAGTTTTCCATTCTCGCTCTTTTATTTACAGTAAGCCATAAACTAATCCCCTGTGTGTTTTCTTATTTATCTGAAATGTACTGGTTAGTGATGAAGAGTGTTTGTTCTGTTTGTCAAGCAAAGAATAACTCAAATTCTTCCAATAAAGAAGCTCTTTAGATAATTCCAAGTCACAAATTTGCCTAAAACAATAATAGTTTTGGGTTTTTTTTTTAGTTGGGTTTAATTTCCTGTTAAAAGAGGAAACGTATTGTCTGATCCTATCTTCATCTGTCCATCAACAGTCTCTGTTTCCCTGCCTTCATTTTCATATTTATTGGCTAATTTAAACCAAATCTGACAGAACAGTAAGGATTTCAAAATCTTTGGTAAGTTTTGTGAAAACTGTAACCCTCTTAGAGGAGAGAAACTTGGATCATTGCCACTGCTGAATAAAAAAAACTATAATAAGGACTCAAAAATTACTTATCAGCTTCACAGCTAGTCATTTAGCATGTGTAACTGGAAAATAACATGTCAGTGCAGAAAACAGAGTACTGTCCCTTTCCCTGTTAATATTTATAAGATCTGGAAATAAACTGAGAGATGGGGAGGTGTAAGTATGTGGGGAGAGTGGCTATATTAAAGGAAATAATAGTCCCAAGTGAAATGTTGATGTTGTTCAAACAGCTGGGATAATTGCAGTTGGAAATTACGAAGGGGTATCAAACAGTCATCCCAAAGAACTCCCATTAAATTCCTTTGTATTTAATTATGTAAGAATTGGAAATAGCCCAATAGTGGAAACTTCTTATTTTAAACAAATCTGACCCCTGATATCTTTCCACTGCATAACCTGTGTGTAGAAAGGAAAATAAAGGCTGGTTAGATATTGTACCGTAGAGGTTCTGTACATACCATGAGTATGAAGACATAAGAATAAGAAATAGTCGTTGGTATTGTATTTCTGCCAACCTGCAGCAATGTGGGGTCCCCAACTGTGTCACAGAACAGCTCATTCATACTGAGACCATCAGCAAGGGGTTGCAGAAAAACCAGTAGCTTGATATGGGGTAAGGGGCTCTGAAATCTGGGTTTATTACTGTCTCTGCATCACTGCATTGGGGCTGTTTGACATCTGAAGAAATTATTTGATTCTCCTTGAATCTTGCACAAGTGAAGTGCAGCTCTTTTAGGTATTGAAAGAAGAGTTCAGTTCGGTATGGTCCAGTGCTCAGCTGTTCTGGGAATAATGGAGGAGAGTGCTGGAGAATATTCAACAAACAAGCAGCATTTAGTAGGATAAAAGCCATCTGAGAGCATCCTGGTCCTTGAGTCTGTCAAGGACTCCCCAGCTGCTGCACTAGAGCATGTGGTGAGCTGTAGAAGAGAATGAACATGAGGCTTTTGCAAAAAACAAGTAATCTGTCCTGTCCCGTGTTGTCAGGCCTGGATTTTTAGAGGTAATACGGTCCTAGGTGAATTCTTACATGAGCACATAACAAATATTTAGACTAAAATTGATAGATAATGTGTTTACTCATTATGTCAATATAAAATGACTGTAAAATCAGCTATGTAATAATTCCTACCTACTTAGACCTTCACTTTTTTATGCTTTTTTCATGCTTTTTCTATTCCAGTGAACATTGATGGGAATATCACCATTAATGTTAAAAATACTAAAAAACAGACCACATTTTTCTTGCTGTGGTGAATTTGATTTATAGATGCTTATATTTAGGAAATCTTGAAGCCAAACTGAAGCATACAAGGAAAAATATAGTTTTATCATTGTGGCAGTAAGAATCATGTAATACTTATTAAAGAGAGACCAACATATTTCCTAGAATATTTTGTTAATCTAACCCTAAAGTTTAGAAAGCATTTGAAAATCAATAGATACTGCAAACTGTTTATATATTTGATACTAAGAAATAGTGCTTAAATCCTAAACTAGTTTTTTTTTTTAATGAGTGTTCTCATTGTCTTTTTGTTTAACTGTCCTTTGGAGAGCTGACTGTATATATACGAATATAAACCAAACATTCTTGAAATTTACTTTCTAAATAGCGATGTTTTGACACTAGTTTGAAATGAGAGCAACCTTTTGAACATGGGAGCATATGCTTTGTGTTTTAGGTTCTGAATGTGGTTACACCATTATTCTGATTTTCAGAAATGGATGAAGAACATTTTTTAATTTAAACCTTAAAAGAAAATTAAAAGAGATACCGTAAAAATATAACAGAGAGCGTTGAAATTACTCACTTCAGGCTACAAAAGGTCTCATTCCA
>WEIV01022215.1:36289-63039 GCA_013390005.1 Calyptomena viridis
CACTTGGATCTGCTGCTCTGCAGTATGGGTGTAATGCTATCAGTGTATTGAACACACTGTGGTCTGTATTCCCTGATTAACTATTCTAGTATATGAAAAGGTGGTGGGGAAAAGGGAACAAAAAAGTTACCCCGGTGGTATTCTACCAAAGTCATTCTCCTTTCAGCTTTGAGTAAGTTTTTTTTAATTTCAGGGTATGTTCACTGTTACCCAAATGGCAACCACATGTAACAATTTTAGTGTTCAACCTGATTAATTCCTGTGCTTTTAATCTTTTACTTTGAGCACTGTAGTTCACAGAACTATTTAATGTTGTTGTTCTGTGATGTATATGCTGACTTTCCTGTAATCAGTTGTCCACAGGAATTGTGGCAAATAACTATTCGTTCACTATGCTAATACTTTATGTAGTAATACTTTTAGAGCAGTTCATACAGTCTAATTCATCAGACAATTATTCTGCGTCTCTTAAGATTTTTAGTCATTTAAGTAGTAGGCATTACAAAATTAGATNAATAGATTTTACAATAGATCAGATTCTCTATACAATATAACTGTATTCTCTGTAGATAACATGTGTTTATGCTGCCTTTTCGTGTTTTAATGCTGTCCAGAGTGATACCAGTAACACATGGAGAGTGCAAGCTCAGGTTGATGCATGTTTGCCTGTGATTTCACCAGCAAGCTGTGGTCTGTGCTTCAGTGGGAACCTACGTGAATGTGTCGTAACCTAACGGCACATTTCAAAGTTGGCTGCTGCTCTTGCATTCATGAATAGTTTTATCAGAAATGGACTGTTTAAAAGGAGAGAGTGTCTTGAAGGAAGTAGCATCTGAACTTAGCTAGCAACCTGCTAAAGTGTGGCTTTGTGCCTGCTCTTGATCACCTGTCTGTCCCTTTCTGTGGTTTCTGTAATGTTAGATGAAATTTCCAATTACTTGAATTCAAGCAACCTTTGAAGCACAAACAGATAATGTGGGGGTTTTATTGCATACATTTTTTTCCAGTAGCAAAAGATTTTTTTTCATTTCAAAAGTAAACTGTCTTGGACTTGGCAATGAGAATTTAAGGAGACTTTAAACTTATGGAGTTACTGAAAGAAAATGTGGACTAATGTTGAATTGTACTTGACTGTCTCACAGCCGCATTTCAAGACCCTCTGTCAGCTGGTCTTGAACATCTCTTCCATTGACTTCAAGCAACTTGAAGTTCCATTGACTGGGAACTTTACCAACAGCTTGGCTGAAATGCTTCCAGTTCCTTAATCTTCAAGATTTAGTTTTCTGCAGGGAAAAAAAAAAAAGCAAAACAAAACCGCTCTCTGTTTGAGTATGTTTTGAATCTAGTAGAAATTAGATGTGGATTACCATTGACAGCTTTTTCCAATACAGACTAGTACTTGTAAAAATCTTTTTATTGAGGGGAATGAGTGACTGTTTAGCTTAAATTCCAGTTACTAGAACTCATTTAAGGAAGAACACGCGTAGTGACATTTGAAGACTACGAAGAGGAAAGAAAAAAAGACCCAGCAATCAGTAAATCTAAGGAATCTAACAGAAGTCACAAGAATCCTCATAATTGTGTTTTGCATTCACCTTTGTCAATAATAGCTACTAGCAGTTTCATGTGCTGATTTCTACATGAGCATTACAAGCTGTCAAACTACTTACCTAATATCAAAAGTCTCAGTGCTTCAGGGCCAGAAGGCCCACTTGAGCATGCAGTTGCATGAATGAAACACAAATAATTCTCTGTGCAGAGAACTGAGAGGATTAAGGTATATTTTGGACAAAGTAGGCAGGAACGGGCAGGTGACTTAGAGTAGGATCACTTCCTCAGGTCATTTTGCTGCACAACCTGCAAAAAATTGTGCCAGCAAAAAACTAGTGTCTCAAAGGTTTCTGTGTTGTGCTTTAAATGGTCACGGGATAAAGTAAAACTCTTGTTCAGGTTCTGTTACACGCAGTAACTTAGATCATTTCTCACTTCTGTGCTGCTGCCTTGAGTTCCTTGACTTAGAAAGTACAAGGAGAAACCATCAGATCAGTGTAAAGCCACAGCAGGTAGTTGTCCCCTTTGATGAAACTACTAGAGATGTGAAGTGACACTGTATGTTTTTGATCGGTCTTCATGGTCTTTAAAAATGTTTAAAAGGTGGTTATGGCAGAATGAAAAGCAAGCAGTGGTCTCAACACAGCATGACCTATACCTTCAAAAACAGGATGCAGTGAAGTGTTGCTGTTATTGTTGTCTGTATATTTGTTGTGTTCTGAGATGTTCAGTTAGGGAAATGAATTTCCCTTCCATGTGCATCTGACCTGTAGAGCACTGGTATCAACTGGTATCAACTGCATAACTGAATAACTGCATAACTGAAAAATTAGTTCAGTTATGCCCTTGATACCAATTAAGTCAGGCAAGGGATTTAATTAACATTGCCACTATCTTTCTTCTGGAAATAAGTGTGACCGTATTTGCTATTTCCTGTTTTTCTTCAGGGCATTTGATGTGGAACTTCTTTATATAGCCCAATGCTTGAAAATACCTGTAGCAGAAGTTGCTGTCAACTGGACTGAAATAGAAGGTAGGCAAATTGTTTATATTCTTGTAAGATTCCTCACATGTCAATCCAGAATAAAATATCCAAGGGTCTACCCATATTTTACCCAGTTTTGATAACACACTGCCTTCCTTATTTCCGTATAAATTTCGAATGTCATGTCCTTGCCAGCCTTCTGCCATGGCTTGGTACAGGAAGCGTAGGTGAAGGGGTAGCAAGGAAGATAAACTGCATTCCCACTGGAGACAAAAGTAGTTTTACTAGGTAAAAAGTAGTTTACTAGGTAAAAAGTAGTTTTACTGCTGGAACAAAACACTACTTTGGCGTGTCCTCTTGCTGCAGTGTGTTGAAAGTAGTGCAGTTGTAAAACACTTTGCAGGAAGTCTGACCATCCTCACTGATTCAATTCCAATGCACTGTCTTGCCTTCCAAAATTCTCAACTATTAAGGCCTCCTCTAGGGCACCATCTCATCTTAAGATGTGATGTTCTTTCAGACCTGTAGGGAGGTCTCTGCCATTGTGTTACTGGAAAGTATAGCTCCATGCATATTTCATCACAGCAGAGCCAGCTTAAGAGGTACTGCCTGCTTCTGCTGACTTCCCTCCCAAGATATGCAGTTTCTCCATTTTTTCCCCCTTTCCGTGTTTTTATCTTTTCTTAGTCTGAATCTGTTCTCCTCAGCACAACTCCTGAACAACAGGTAGTATAATGAACTGCAGTGATGAAGGATGCAAGTAGAGAACAGACTGAGCCAGCTTTGCTAGAAAAGAAATGTTTCCTTTCAATGCACTTCCACATGTATG
The DNA here is from genome assembly GCA_013390005.1 of Calyptomena viridis. NCBI lineage: Eukaryota > Metazoa > Chordata > Aves > Passeriformes > Eurylaimidae > Calyptomena > Calyptomena viridis. The sequence goes on from WEIV01022215.1 coordinate 39,655, forward strand.
TTGCACCTAACACAAATGTTAGCAGAGATGGAAGAAAGTTTGGGTTTGTAGTGTGGGTTCCTTACCTTGCCTGAAGATTGGCATATTCATATTAGTGCTGTAAGACAAGATGGTGGTCCTCTTCTCCAAAGTCACTAAAAAAATAATTTCCTTAATCATTGGTGTTCAGGTTCCTATTTACTCGAACAAAGTAAATGTGTTTTGGAGAAGACTGTGCATCTTGTCACATACATGGAATTATTGTGCTGCTTGCAAACTGGAGTCTCCCACCTATGGCATAATGGAATTACTATAAAGCAATAACTTTCAAAATACAATTTTTTATTAATGTTAAGATCTAGGTTGTGGGGCTCAGTGTGCTGAGAATGTAGAGTTTCATGACTGCTTAAATATGTGTGTCACCAATGCTCACTTTTTTCTAACAATGCTCTATTTAAAGATTATTTAAGGATTTTCTTCTTCATTAATCACAGGTTCTAAGTTAGTTCCCTTTTGGAGCTGGCTGCAGATGGGCAGGGATCTTCTCTTTATACGACTGCGATATATGACTGGTGCCTGGCAGCTTGAAACAAGAAAATGTAATTAGGTTATTTACATTTTCCAAATATATTATTATACTTAATGGAACATGAGAACAGTTTCAATCAAGTGAAGTGGTGATGAAAGCTGAGGTAATTCTTCATTGCTCCTCTTGTATGTTTCATTTTTGCAGCATGTATGTGTTTTATAAGATTGTCAGCGGGGAATTTGTACATTTTGAAAAGAGAAAGCATTTCCAAAAAAGATTTTCTTACCTGGTAATCGGGTTTTTATTTTATTAGATAGTAGCTTTAACATGTCTTATAAACTCATTCAAATAAATGTATCTGCTTTTGTCTCCTCATACTTCTGAAATTTCCTTATACATATTGAAAAGAGGCACTCTACATTGTGCAATATTGTGTTGTGAATGACCACAACCATTTTTTTCTGTTATGTCTGGAAATTGTAGACCATATTGCAACTTGGAATTTTCATTCATGATTTGTGCTGATGCGTGTTTAGATTCAATGTTATGGGATGCATTAATGGATCTTACTGAGATATAACAGTAATATTCATAAGGTTGTTCTCGGGACTTTCAGTAGTCTCTTGACATTCCAAATGTTTTTGTCTGAAGCTGAAATCGTTTTCCTGAGATTAAACTGCAGACCATATCCAGACTGTAGAGGGTCCAAGAGAAAGCACATTTCGTTTTAAAATGTTGTCTTTTATAAATGTGTTTTGTTCATGTGTACTAATTATTACTGCCTGCTCAAGCGTAGGAGTCCTTGACATCTACAGATCTGAAGTGAAAAGGGTGTGGAAGGCTAGTTCAGAGCATGCAAAAATGAGACCCAGTGTGCACTGGGGGCCTGTGCATTAGCAATGCCAGTCTGATGTTGTCGTGCTTCAAATGAGATCAGAGAGGGAGGGAGGAGTCTTGAATCTTTAATAGTAATGTCATACTACATTACAGCACAGTAACATAGTTTCATTTGTGCTTTCAAAATAGTTGTGGATTGCCAAAAAACTAAGCCAATCTGTCTTTCAGAAACATGTACAAATGAACAGATATAAAGAATGAACGGTTGTACTTTCACGTGTGAAATCACTGGTGATTTTTCTTATTCTTTCTGTAATATTGACTTGACTTTTGCTGCTGTTAGGGTTACCTCAGTTTTCTATAAGGTGCTGGAATAAATTCTCAAAAAATATATTCTGTTTGATTTCGCAGGTTTTATTCTCTTGCCTAGTCCAGATACATCTCTGTCACTTCTGCAAAATCAATCATTAATCCTCATTGCCTTACTAGAATAAAATACCAGCTTCTCAGTTTATGTAAAATGAGTTTCTGTGATGAAACCTGGACAGTGATAGCTCTGCTCGTAATTGAAGTTGCCAGCCAATTTTCAAAAGCGGATTCATAAAGTTTTCCTCACATCTTCCCTTAAAATTGAGCATATTTGAAATTTTAATGAAAGTAGCTCACCTTTTTCAAATTACAAGTCTTAGGCCATGCGTTATTTTTTGCACAATAAGTAAACATTTGGTGATGTCTTCTTTAAAATAAATCTGCTTTTGAATTGTTTACCAAAGCTTGGAAGGAGGGTGCTAAATTTATTCTATTTTTTAAATTACTTTCCTGAAATCACAGGATAGTTAGGGTTGGAAAGAACCTCTGGAAATCACTCAGTCCAAGCCACCCACCAGGGCAGGATCACCTAGAGCAGGTTACACAGGAATGTGGCCAGGTGGGTTTTGAATGTCTCCAGAGAGGGAGATTCCATGGCCTCCCTGGGCAGCCTGTTCCTCTGCTCTGCCAACCTCAGTGTCAAGAAGTTCTTCCTCACATTGAGATGGAACTTCTTGTGTTTTACTTTATGGCCATTTGTGCATATTCTACAATTTTTTTTTCAAAACCTTGCAGATAAAGTCTCCAGTAACTCTCTCCTTATTGAGCAGTGTCCTTTAGCAACTGTGCATATGTCAGTCCAACAAAATATTTGACATCTTCCACCTTAGAGATGTAGAAGTAAAGAAACATTTACAGTCTTGGAGCTTTGTGGAGCTGGGTGCTAGAAATTGTTGGCAGGGAATTCTCTTACTCTTTCAGTGGGTTTGAGCCATGGATAAAGGTTACTACATAGTCTATAGAGTCTGCTTTCTAAGGTTGACACTGGTCAGATCCATATGCCTACACGTCCCTCCTCAGCTGCCTTTCAAAGCAAGCCTGCTTCTTCTAAACTGCCTGTTGGAGATAGTCCTTGACCTGCACACATACCTCAACTGTTGCACAGCAATCCCAGAATCAGGGAAGATTCTCCTAGGCACCATTTCAGAAACAGATGTCCTGGTTTAATTCCCCTAATTCTGCTCCCTCTACACTTGTTCTGGGGCTGCTTAAAGGCTCCCTCAAGCATGTTTAGTTCTCTAGGATGGCAGGAGGCTATCTTCTACTTGTTTGCTTTTTTTTCCTTTCTTCTGAGATAGTTTTCTGCCATTTCAGTGATCTAAAATGACTCCCTGAGTGGTCCAGCAGGCACAGGATACAGCAGCAAGAGGAGGGCTTCCTCTTTTCACAGCTGTGAACTCACCACAAATTTAAAGACTGACTTGTCACCTGGAAGCTGATACCCTTTTCAAGGACAGGAAATAGGAATTTAAGGCCCTCCTTTTTTAAGCCTTGACAAAACCTGAGGTTTTGGTGCCCTCGCAAAATAAGACCATTAATTACTGAGCTTCAGCAAGAAAGTTCTGCCTCTGGCTCTTGATGTATTCCAGAGCTCCCACTTGATTTTATGGAGTGGCACAACATGGAATGGGAGGCTTGGGTAGAGCATTTCACAGTCATTCCTACTAGGAACAAGGCTGATTGATTCACATTTTATGCTGTCCTGCTTAATTGCAGAGACTGTGAAGAGAACCAAGTTCCTCCGAGTATATGCAGACAACTTCCCTGATCACCAAGTTTGTCATTCAAACCAGTGCTCTGCCTAACTTGTCCTTATTCTTGTCTTTATAGATTTGCAGAGTTACATTTATATTTCAGTAGACTCTTAACCTTTACTATTTCTTCCTACTCGTTCATTTGCAGGGGTGACCCGTGGAGGTGAAGGTCTTCTGTGTTACTCACTGTCCTGCATGACCCAGCCCTCCAGACACATCAAAACAAAGTATTCTCACAGACTTTGAATAGGAAATAAAAACAAATAGAGAAAATCTGCATGGTAGTTCTGCAACATTCTTACCAACACCAATGTCTGCATAGTTAGCGCTTTCATAAATACAAATTTCAATGTTAAAAAAAAAAATTCTCTCTCTGCATGAAAACCTTACTTTTCTGTACCCCAACTAGTTCTTCATAAGAGACTTTTTCAAAAGGCAACAGTATCAAAGAGTTCTCTTTGAAAAACACTTGCAAAAAAGGCAAGTTACTGAAAAAGGTTCAATAATTTACTCAAGTTTTCTTTACTGTTACCATTTTCTGTCACAACCCAACGCAATACCAATGCAGTATCCCTTGATACACACTTAGCTTTTATCCTTACAAGCTATTTTTTTAAACTCATGTTTTAAATATTGACTGGAAAAACAGTAAAAATCTCTCTTTTTACTCTCAGGCATGTCTGTGGATGTACAGTATGTTTTCTGTGACAGTTCTAGCAGCTAATATCTTGAACAGGTTTTAGCAACACTGCAGCATTATCACAAGGCAGGGTAACTTTTAAATGAATAATAGCACAGCTTTAATCAGTTTTAATCTATATAAAGTTCTGTGAAATATAAGCAGACAAATGTAGAAGATGACTCTGGTTCATTCTGCAGAACTCTGTTCAGATTTCCAACTCTCAAAGCTTCTGTGCAGACCATTCCACCAGCAACAATGTCCAGGTTAGTTTTTACCATGGGAAATGAAATTATAGCAATATGTATAAGCACAGCAACATTTCCAAGCCATCGAATAGTCCCAGCCAGTATTTAACTTGAATTCTCTGCTAATGTTTAAGGCTCTAGAGACCTATCCATAATTATTTATGTACCTGTTGTCCTAGTGTTCCTTGAGTTCACAGTCATAATGCTGACTGCAAACTAAAAATAGTCGAAATGAAGAGACAGGAGAAGACAGAAGGCTGCAATGAAGTTTCTGTTTCTCAGTGTTTATTACTTAAAATAACATCTAACCTTATTTATGATCCATGTTTTCTTAGGGATGTAGTGGCATGTCTGTAATAGCTCAAGGGGCATGAATTAAAGTAGTGTTCCAGCATTGTTGAAGACTGCACCCTGCCAGTTGAACAATAAGTTATCTACCTCTTTGGGATAGGGGTTCAGAGGTTAAGAATTGGATGCTACTGTCATGCCTATTGCATTAGCCAACAGCACATAAGGGAGCCTTGAGCACACAAGCCCTTGGGGGAGAAGCTACAGACAAACCTTTGTTTCTTACTGAGAAAAGAAATGATATTTTCATATGAACAAGCTTAAGTAATAGTTGTGAGATCACAGCTGAGAGGTGTGTGCTAGAATATGATTTCATGTCATTTAATAGATCCATCAGAAAAGAAAAAGCTAACTAGCCTCTATTTTCCTGAATATGTTTTAATCTGCTTTTCTTTATACTGTTCATCAATCTGTTCAACTGCCTTAGCTGCATAATTAGATATTTTCCTGGTGTAAAAAAGAAGCAAACTTTTCCAGTTCCACTTGCTGGGCACAGTCTTCCAAGTACTCATACACTCTTGTAGGTAACAATAAATCAATCTGTAAGTAGTCTATCTGCCAGATTCTTATACTACACACATTTACACACACACTGCCTTAATATGATCGTGTTAGTGCAAAGAGTAGACCTGCTTTTTGCTAAAGCAATGTTTTCAATGTCTCCCTTTCTGCAGGACATGAAGTTAAATGGTCTAGCCTGTTTCAGACCAGCAGCCAGGTCAGCAGTAGCTCTTCAATGCACTGTAAGTGCATGACTGCAATTACTAGAAATATTCTTACTTGAGGCAAACAGCAGCAAGCAAGCTGCAGCAGCACAGGGTGTGGGGCAGCCGGGGGTGTCAGCCAACTGCAATGTAAGCATTTCTACAGCAGCTTATTGGTCCCAGGGGAAATGCTTCCAGCTTCACTTGAGGAAAGCCACCACTAGCAGGGAGTACTCCTTTTCAAACTTACTGCAACCTCCAGGTATTGCATTAAGGCCTCCTAATTCTCATACGTTTTCTAAGGACAGTCTACCATCAGCAAGCAGTATTCAGTCATAAGTGGTCTAACAGGCTGTGAGAGGTTATCCTTTGTCTACATTTACTCTACCACACTTCCCAGCACTCCCATGCAAGCAGCAAATTCTACAAATAATTTACTTATACTTACAGTGTCTTTCTGTATGTAAACCCAGTATTCAAGAAACAGCTGCAGACCAAACATCCTCCCAAACTGGTTTAGCCACAGGTGATTCTTCTTGCCTGCATGACCTTAACTTCATCTCTGGTCCATGCCTTTGCATCGGTCAGGCTCTACCTTCCTTGAGTCTTGAGGTTCTGCTGTCAAGATCACTCTCTTCCTTTGAACTTGGATCAATTTGTTGTTTTAGCAGAGCGAACTTTAGTATCCAGACTGAAGCCAAGCCTTTGTCGCTGGCATGTTCTATGCAATATTCTTGAAGAATGAGGTGACATGAACTCTGGCATTCCCATCTGGTTTTTGCCATGTTCTGATGTTTCATCTGGGGTTATTCTGAAGCTGTATAAAGACCCCATTACAAAACAAAGGGAAATATTGAGTGTCAGCACTTGGACTGGAGATCAGAAGAGTTATTTGAACCACAGGATGATAAAGAATCATTGGGTTCTGCAAACAGTTTTGGCAAATTCACTTTGTATAGTCTCTGTAAAGCAGCCTTCCACATGTGGGACAAATCTTTATCTTTCTGTCTTTGTCGAGAAAGGTTTATCTAATTATGTCAAGGACAGACTTCATGCAGTAGCCATGCTACAACCTCGGTTGTACAGGCTGCATACTCTCAATCATCTGCTGTTAAACTAGGAACAAGGTCAAAACCACAAGGAATTTCGAACTCTTTTTGGCTAACTAGGTCTGATGCCATTTAAGGTCTCGGTAACAGAACTGCTGATAACTTTCATATCTTGCTGCCAAAAAGCCGAAACCATATCCATGGCCATCTTCCAGTCTTTGAGCCAAGTCATAAGTTTTGGAAATGGTAATCAACTGTGTCAGCTCTCCCTTTGGTTGTTTTACAAGTCTGGCTAGGTTCTGCCTGCTAGAAGGTTTTGTGATAATGGAAGCTTAAGCACAGATGAGGTTAGAACAACCTTTACTGTTTTTTCATTAAACAGTAAAATTCTGGTCTCACAAAAATGTTTTCTGATGTTATGTCTAATTTTACTATTCTTGACAATTTATTTTCTCAATAAAATGCTCCATAAGAGCAGGAACAGAAGAAAAAAACAAATTTCTGCAGGAGTACTGCAGTGGGACTACAAAAAAGACCAATTACTCTCATAAAGGAGACAGCAAGAAATTTCATTCCAGTATTTGCTAGAAAGCCAGGGAAAAAAAGAAAAGAATGGTTGACTGCACAAGAATATGTTTGTTTTAAGCAACTTCTGCATGTACTATTCATGTTTTCATGCATTGCCTCAGCTTCCATGATACCTCTGAAATTCTTACATCCACACTCATATCTGCATGTAGTGATCCCAGGGCAGAAGAAGCGTGGACCTTTTCAGTTCACTTATAAAATGAATTAATTACTGAAAAAGTCTGTTTACCAAAATGAATAAATACAGCTAGACAACTTAATAGACCCATTCATCTTTGAGTATTAAACAAGAATAGGGAATGCTGTGATTTGTCAGATCCTACAGAAATACTGCCAAGTAGAGACATTACTTGCCATTTTGTCTACATGTGTGATGTTTGTCTTTCACATACTTGCCAGTGCCTTCCTAAGCCTCATGATAACCAAGGAAGAGCTAACTTCACATCCTGGACATTACCTTCTCCAGAAAATAGAACCATGGTAAATTCCCAAATACAAACTCACTGCTCAGGTATCCCAGAAATTAGTTACATCTGAACAGTCATTCAAAGGAGGGAGAATGTTGTTACACTGAGAAGACTGACAGAACAAAAATTCAGGGTAAGTCCTACTTCATTCCCTGAAACCACGGATGCTCTGCCTCCAATACAGAAAGGTTTTGGAGAAAGTAGTCAGGGAAGATTGATCTTGTTGTGTGCACCCTCCCCTATCACAAAGGAATTTCAGGAGTGGTTTGAACAGACCTGCATGGTTACAGGAATCTAATTTCACATGTAATGATTTCTCTGGATTGTAAAATAATGAAGCATTCTTTCTATTCCTGGCTTCTCATGATTTACTCAAGATTATACAGTACATCGGTCTAGCCCTAATCTGGAATATGGGCATGATGATTTATTTACCCTCAAAAAACCCCTACTGAATTTTCCAGTGTTAGGACAAAAGATTTTAGTGTGCTAGCACAGAAGCTCTTCACTATGAACGGCAAAGGTTCACAGGGGATATGAAGTCATTTTGTTAATTATCTGGGACCTCAATTACTCTGCCAGCAGGCTACACTAAAAATCCTGGGGTTTTAGCTCCTCTTCTCTTAAGATGTTCTCTATTAATGTAAGCATTAGGCATATATAGTTCTGTAGGTGTACAGTCAACACCAAGCAAATACATTTCCTGCTTTATAGAAGCTTTATTATGCACAGTGATTACTTTGGGGTGAACACTGTCTTTGCTACTAAGTGCAGATCTAATGCATAATATCACTGCACAAGTTTGAGCAATGTGCAAGAGCTTCTATTTTTCCATCAAGCAAGATGTTTGGGGAAAACATTTGCAGAATGGTCATTTGTAAAGCCTCTACTGCACTCATATATTTAAGAACTAGGAAAATTCAGCAGGAATGTAGACTGCTATTCTCAGCTGTGCCTAGATAATGATTTACAAGGACCCTAAAAGTTTCTTAGGAAACTCACATTCCTAGCACTGCAAAAGGTTCATTCTTTCCATGTTTCTGCTGCAGACTGGTCAACATTTTGCCCCAATTTAATCCACAGATGGTATTCACTCAGGGTTGAATCCCATACAGTCCTTCTAGATGGCATTATGTCCTTTAGAGATTAATTCTTCATTCTCGAAGCAGAGGATAGACCGAAGTGAGTAATGCACCTAAGATGGCTGTTGCCTTTGTAGTCAGTATCACACTGAAGAACTTCAAAATAAATCAGCTCACATTTCCCAGGGCTTTGCTTAACATAGCAAAAAAGTTTATCAGAAACATTCAGTGGATGTAAAGTCAGTGGCAAACATTATCTTTCATATCGGAGAGATAATGTAATTAAAAAAAAAAGAAGATATAGTTGCCATTTTGCTAAGACGCAAACCCCACATCAAAATGTTATGTGGCAACACACCGTTTATATTTGATAAGCACCACTAAGTCTGAGGGAAGGGATCTTCAAGTAAAAGGGTTTGTAGCGTAAAAGTAGTTTCACACAAGAAACTCACCAAATGCTGGATTGAAGCCAGAACACAGTAGTGCTACCTGCATTTTGTTTTCTATTGTGAGGCATTATACATGCACGCCGTATTTCAAATATAGCTGTCGTTTAGTAGATTGATTACATTAGTGCAAGGTTTCTCAAGTTTTATGATGCCATAGCTTTCTCAACAGCAGGGAACAGTCACTCTTACAGATCTACTACATTTTTGCCAGAAAATAAAAGGCTAATGACTTGAAATATGAATGCCACAGTAAGGCACATGATTAATAGCCACTGAGTAATAAAATCATTGCTGACAAAATATGGCCAATGACAAGTTTAAATCTTTTCCAATGAAAAGTTTAAATATCCTCTTGGGAAAGGAGTCCTCTGTCTTGTTTCCAGTGCTGTGGAGTCGTTTTATTCAATAGCTTCTCAAGCAAGTGTAGTGAAGCAGTTTCCAGCACATGGACAAGAACCAAGACTTCCCATTCTCAGACACATTCTGCTGTGTGTACCTCTCCATTTAGTCTGTGTCCTCAAGAGTCTTGCCCTCCTAGCTGAACAGTGGCCCACTTTCAAATAGAGTTCAGTGGCCTCGTGCTAGACTTTTCCATAGCTCAGCTATTTCAGAAAGGAGGTACCACTGATTAAATTCTTTTTAAGCTAAGCAGGACTCAGAACCCCTCTGCTCCATTTTGCCATTATGTTGTTGTGGTAACATAGTCCCTACTTCCTACCTGCCTCAGAAGATGGTCTGGTGCTTGCTCTCCTATAAAGAGGTGCAAGTCCCTTGTGAAGCCCTGAGTCAACTGCCTCTTGAAGCACACATTTCAAATGTATTGCATGTTTTCTAGCAGCTGATTCCAAGTGGCTTTTCTCATACACAAGTTATAACAAATGCAGAAATTGCCATGCAGAGGCATATGGAGCCCTCATACCACGAAAAAGATCTACCTGAGGTTCCCCTACTGCTGTAAGATGGGGACTTGATCTTCTTGTCATCCTCATCTTCTTCCTTCATGTCACTACTGCACAACCACACCTACATCAATCAGCATGTTGCCCAGCTGTCCATTTGAAGCATGTTTCGTTTTCAGCTGGACCTTTTACACATAGAACTCCCCACACGGAGACTCAATTACAAATGCCTGTGCAAGGGAAGGGGCAAGAAGGCACAGCCAAAGGAAGGTGGACTGGTCTGTACTGGTAACAGTCCTGCATTCACCAGCTGGAGACCATCGTGGAGCCACACACACTGCACTCACCCCTCTGTGGGAGCACCCAGCTTTGTCCCTTGCAAAGAGCCGAACCACTTTACACCTTACAGCCTTACACTGTGAGAACCGCCCCACTGTCACCAAGTACCATCTCTTATGCTCAACAGCTTTCAACTGAGAGACTAAGGTAGGCAGGGAGAACTGCTATAACTCTCATGAAAACTTTACCAAAAAGGAATTATACAGCCAAGTTGTGGAAATGAGATCTATTCCCCATCTCTTCATTAAGACACGATTATTTGGGAAACTGATGTTTTGTGTCATAAGACTAAATGCAACAGAATGATTGGTTACTTCTGCTAGAGAAAACTAGATTGGGAGTATCATGGGAAAATACAGAACAAGGAATTTTTTCTAAAATACGTGCAGCCCATAGTCTTATTTCTTCGTCCCCTGAACTATGTGGTAGTTGTTTATAGTTGTCAGTCATAAGACTTATCTTCACGAGATACACAGTACAATACACCAGTAAATGGCACCAGCCCACTGGAAGTACCAAAGTACCTTAAAGAAACCTGAAGGGAGAAGTTGCTTTGTCCAAGAAGAATATGGGCCGGGTGACACTCCATTTTTTGGAGTGGCTGCCCCCACTACCTGACACTTTCTATCACATAGTCAACCAAAACACAGTCCCCTAACCCAAGGCAAAGATCTGACCTGCCATCTGGAGATGGAGGGGTGGAAGGGGTAACATCATCACACCCTGACTCCTATCCTCACTCTTTTCATATTCTTAGCATCCTTGATCTAATACTATCTCAGCTGTTGGCCCAGCTGGGCTAAAAAGGGAAAATAACATCCATATTTTCTTCTAAACCTTGTGGTCATTCTTCTTGCCCATATCAGTTGGCCTCTTGGGCATGATACAAGAGCACTAGGTGCCTGCCCCCCATCTTTCTTTCTTCCCAGCAAAGCCCCATAAGGCCACACCCACCCCCCTACTGGTTATTCACACTGCAAGCAGCCCAAACAAGAATTAACGCTAGCTCCTCATTGCTTTCAGCAGACCTCTGCAATGACTGTCACTCTTATTACTGGCCCAAAGCCCCTAGCTGCTGCTGCTGTTCTTCCCACATCAGGATCTCTCAGTCCTTGTTTCCTTAAACTGCAGCCTCTCTACCTGCATTCTCCACCATGTGGCAAGACAGCAAATACTCACACATGCTGGTGAAGAAAGTCTTCATCAATTTTATCTAAAGCTACAGAGGCAAAGGGCACTCCCATCCAAATGCCAACGGTGGCACAACAGGCCCTTGTCCCATTCACATCAGAAGTGCCACCCTTCTAGGCAGCCCTCTACTTCCCAGGACTTCCCCACACAACCTTCAATAAGCAAGTAAACCAAAAATCACTCATCCTCAGGAAACCTGTAAAAATATGCCAGCTAGGACATAAATTTCTGCTGATTCCTTAACACCTGCAACCCAGTTTTTCTACACAGCTGCTGGTGGACCATTAGAGGAACTAGATTGCCTAACATGGGCACATCCCAATACAGGCTGTTGTACAAACTGAATTAGACATATAGCCCTTAATACAGCAAAGGGTAACAGAGCAGTGGTGGTGCTGCAGTATATATTAAATATAAGGTGTCTTTGCCTGGAACATGGTATTTCACAGTGTTGTGATTTGTTATACACACCAAGGCAGAGATGCCTAGACCACATAATATTTTCTCTCTCATAAGAGCTTAAGAATTCTGGCTTCCCTAAATGTAAATGGAGAGTTTGAGGAAATACAAGCCTTTGATGTGTGTGAGGAGATGTAACACATTTAGGCAGAATATTTTAATTATGTGAATTACAACAGGACAGCCTGCTCTTTTTTAGCATACTGAGTAATTTCCACTTGGACTCTGCAAACACAAATCCTTGCACTGAGTGTTTAAGTATTTGGAATAAATAATTAATGTTGTGCTCCAGCTTTTGCAAGCCTGAAGCAGAAAAAAGAAATTATTCCTTTTCTTCTCTATTTCCCTGTGCTTGTTAATGCCTCCTTAGGAAGAGACTGGAGCTAGTTGGACATCCCAGTTTGAGATACACAGCGCCAAGGGCCGGTTTGCTGAAGCTATCTCATCCAGTTCCCAGGGACTGACTTCTGAGCCTTCTCTGAGGCTTTCAGTTGCTATCCAGTCTCATTTGTGTACAAAATATGGAGAGATGAGTCAGAATAATTTCTTGCCCTTTATGAAGAAAACCTGATACCTCCTGCATAGTTGTGGTATTTCTAGACACAGTTTACATACTTGCCACCAACCTAGTTTTATTTTTCTTTTGAGTCTTTTGATTTTTTTCATACAGTAATTGTTCTGCTGAAGTCTGTAGCTAAATTAGGTGTTTATTCAGCATCTATGCTTTCTAAATATTTACAAATGAAGATCTTTTTAAAAACTTTTTCCCTCAGCCTGTTCACTAGGCAGTGTAACTTTTTCCATTTCTTTGATCCTGAAGCCCCCTTTATTTTTAATTATTCCCCCCTTGCCAGCAGAAGGAAAATGTGGCCATATATACCAAGCCCTTCCACACCCCTCCAGTTAACAAAGATACTGGTTGTAGATCAAAGAATCCATCAGCACAAACTGTTTCCTATGCAATAAGCCCTCTGTCTCTGGAATAAGCAAGTTTATCTTCATTGTGCATTCCGATAAGATGTTATTATAGTAGTGACTTTAATTACATTTCTCATTATTACATTAGTGTGCAGTAACATAGAGTTCCACTGGATCTAAATGTGTAGAAGTTGGTGCCTTTAAGTCTTGTGATAGAGAGAAGTAATATTTTGGAAACCATGAAACAGCAAAAAAAAAAAGGTCCGTTTTACAGTTGTGCAGGTGCCTCTGTGGAAGGAATGAGGAAATTTTTCTGGAATATGGTCTAAAGGGTGGAAAAAGATGAAGAGGCATCACGAAAAGGTAACAGTATGTGCATCACCATATATCTCTGTAATGCAAATGTGGTAAGACTCTAGGAAATAAGTAGCTGTTCTATGATTTAAGGAATAAATACTTTTCTCTCTGAAGTTCATATAGTGATATACCTACAGGTATGTTTTAGTGGCACATCTTTAAGTGTTAATTTATTCCTCCATAAGAAACAGGTTTTTCTCCCCCTGTTTCTGTTTTGGTGTGTTTTGGGGGTTTTTTATGGTAAAACTAGAAGACCGTGAGACTGATGCACTATCTCAAAGGATTTCATCCTAAGCATTGAGTGGGTTAAAATGTTTGTAGGTATAAAAGTATTATTTAAGATTTCTACATTTTGGATGTCTAATAGTCACTGAACAGGTACTCAATAAAACAGATCAGGTATCTCAGCTTATCTGATAACCTGATTAAGTGTGAGGCCTGGTGTTCATTGCCAGGTGATTCCCAGGGGAGTGAATTTATCGCATGCTTAGTCTTGCAATCCTTACTTAATAACGGCTTGATCTATAACTTATGAAAATGATGGTAGTTCCTATGAACTGCAGTCAACTTTAAATCAGGGCATAAATGCCAAATGCATCTCCCTTTGAAAGGTACAGACTTCCAGACTATTGCTACTGGTCCTATGGAGAAGTAATAACTTCATTATCTCCAAGACAGCTGCTGTTAACATATTTGCAAAGGTGGATTGTAGCACAATAGTCTCCTTCTTGGAACCCCTAAGCAAAATATTCAGTCAGTACCCAACTCGTTTTAAAGCAAACACATGGAAAAATGATGCATTGCTTGACCTCTGTGGCTTAAAGCAACTATAAGTTTATGAGGTTCTTTTTACTTCTGCCAGATAATGAAAATACAGATAAATCTGATCCATATAAATCAAATTTTTAATTAAAATACTTTGAGTTTTCTAATACAAATGGCATTTTCCCTTCTCACTGCAACCTGCTTTAATGCCAACACTGAACAAATAAGCTGCGCTTATCAGTAGAATGTTCTTGTCTGTCAAATATCACAGAGGGGTTTTTCCTTATTTTATATTTTGAGTTCTAAATAGTTTATAAAGATGTCTTTTTTCCTCCCCTGGCAGGCACATATATTGTCTTTGTTTAAACTCTGGGAGTGTTTTAAAATAAAATATTATTAAGGAGTTTTTTGCCATCAACATTAATTGTGAACATATTTTCATGTTTTTATCTGAAGAGGGAAGACAAAGGACACCACTTAGTGAAAAGAGTTTCAAATGACATTCCAAGATGAGCTTTCTCAGAAAGTGAAACACATCTTTACAGTCCCTCTTTTGAGACATTTGTTAATGAGCTTGTAAGTCCATGAAAAATAAGGGCGGTTGGGAATTACTGGCATGTTGTTGTTGTGGCCATTCTTTTTCTACAGCAAGAATATGAAGAAACCATATAAACATGTGAAAATCCAAGTAACCATACCTTCTAAATAAACACAACACACAAGCACATTTTAGGGATTACTGCTGCACTATGGCAGATAAAGATAAAACATGGTTAGAGATCTGGTCACACAGATGACCAACATAATGTTTCTGTAACTCCACTGTTTGACATTATAAAGACAAAAGCATTTTGTTTCTATTTTGCACCAAACTTCTGTTGTTCATAGAATCATAGAATCCCAGTATGGTTTGGGTTGGAAGCGACCTTAAAGATCATCTATTTCCAATGCCCCTGCCACAAGCAGGGACACCTTTCACTAGACCATGTTGCTCAAAGCCCCATGCAACCTGGCCTTGAACACTTCCAGGAATGGGGCATCCACAACTTTGCTGGGCAACCTATTCCACTGCTTCACCACCCTCATAGTAAAGAATTTCTTCTTCATATCTAATGTAAACCTACCCTCTGTCACTTTACAGCCATTCCCCCTTGTCCTGTCAGGTCATGTTCTTGCAAAAAGCCCTTCTCCAGCTTTCTCGCAGGGACCCTTTAGGTACTGGAAGGCTGCTCTAAAGTCTTCCCAGAGCCTTCTCTTCTCCAGGCTGAACAACTCCAACTCTCTCAGCCTGTCTTCATAAGATAGGTGCTCCAGCATTCTTACCATCTTCATAGCCCTTCTCTGAACTCACTCGAACAGATTCATGTCCAGTTCTGAGATCATAGAGTCACAGAATCGATAAGGTTGGAAAAGACCTCCACGATGAGCAAATCCAACCTTCAACTGAATACCACCATGCCCCCTAAACCATATCAAAAAGTGCCACATCTTCTTGACTTTTCAACACTTCCAGGGATGGTGACTCCACCACTTCCTGAGGAGCCTGTTCCAATGCCACTCTATCAGTGAAAAAATTTTTTTATAAATCCAACCTGAATCTTCTCTGGTGCAACTTCAGGCCGTTTTCTCTTTCCTGTTGCTTGTTTCCTCGGAGAAGAGGCCAAGCCCCAGCCTCCTTTCAGGTGCTTGTAGAGAGCAATGGAACTGTTAAAGCTGAGTTTCAGATGGAAGAAGGCATATCAGAACTGAAATTAGCAGATCAAGATGACCCCACTTAATATTTCCAAAACCAGCTTATCTTCTTCATACCTCTTAATTGACAACATAGCTGAGTGAAAAATCTCTCCACAGACTTGCTTTACTTCTAGGAAGGGTCAGGAATTATATCCTGCCAGGTCAATAGTTTCTTGTGAAAAATTCTGCTCACTGAGGAAGGCTTCCCTGGCCTCAAAAATCCAGCATCTAACATGAAAGGAGTATGTGTTAGACTATCACCAAGTTATAGGGATTGCTTAAGTGCAAAGTATTGTGACTTGATCACATTTGTGATGTGTCACCGTAAGACAGTTCAGATAGCTATACATGTTCTTGGAAATAAAACAACAACCAAACAAAAAAATAAAATAAAAAAAAAAACCCAAACAAATTTAAAAAAAACAAAACAAAACAAAACAAAACATTTAAAAACAAACAAAAAAAAAATAAAAAAAACCACCCACCTCCACAAGAAAAAACAGCCATCCAGTCTCACAAAGCTGAAAACAGTTAAACGCTAAATCAGCTGAAAAGAAAGAAAATAAATAGAAAAGACAATAATAGTTAGGAACTGCTTAAAACATTCTAGGAGATGCTTTCAAAACCACAATCCAACTGAGAACGGAGGCTCTTCTGGTTAACAGAGAACAGACTGACTCAGAACGAGTATGAATGCAAATATATTCTATAAAACACAGGAGACAAAAACGAAATAGAGATTTTAGAAAAAAACCAGTCATAGTGGAAAAAAAGGAGGATAGATTCCTGACTAGGAGAAGTAACAGTAAGAAAGGAGTTAAGCATTTTAGAAGCTATTCAAACAATTATTTGTACCAGTACTAAGTGGAAATGATAGAACTGAAAATAATAAAGCCAAGATTTAAAAAAGTGTCTGGAAAAGAAAAAAATGATAAATTACTTATACTGCAAGGTAATAGCATATTTTCTATTTTAACGATAACTGAAGATTTTTTTAAAAAGCAAATCCTAACTTAACACATTTTGAAATCATCAGGTCCTGACACCTTGCTCTCAAGAATTTTAAATGCAAGTGTGAAGGAACTCTCTGACCAACACATGCTACTTCAACAGATTTTGAAAGGCTAGGAACATTAAAGTAGAAGACAGCTAATATTATATCAGCATTTTGAGATATATGGAATACGCAGTGTGATTAGAGGTCTTCCAGAGCTAAAAACAATTCCAGGTAAAAGAATGGAACTATTAAAACAGGTCACAGTCACTAAAGAATTAAGGGAGGACAATGTAAGTACCACCATTCAACAAATATATCTGGTGAAATTAAAACTGAATTAGAAGATTAGCTGGTAAAGTAAATGAGGTTGATATTACATACTTTTCAGAGGTATTCAGCTTCACGCTACCTGACATTTTAATTAGGAAATTAATGTAAGCTGTATTGAATTTGCATTATTCTACATTGATTAAAAACTGACTAGTTCCTAGGTCTGATAATGTCACCATAAATGAGGAAAATATTATCAACTTGATGAGTTTTAATGAGGGCGCAAAGAGATAATTTCTTGACCTAATAGTATTTAACTATGTTTTTAACAATGATGCAAAACAATCCATTAAGTTGTCACTGAGAACTTTGACAATGACACAAATTATGGCATTGTTGAAAAAGGAAGAGAAAAAAATAAAAGAGATTATGTAGTTAGGTTGTCAGTAGGAAGGTGAGGACCTCAAGGTCACTCCATCCCTCCCCATTTCCAAGGAAGGACCAGCTGTTCTGACAGACTTTTGCCTAATGTGCTCTTCAGAGGGAGAGTGTTTCCCTCTTCCATGACGAAGTTATTCCAGTACTTGCTTGTAAGCCTGACATAAGAAAGCACATGTTTCTGCACACTCAAAGTAAGGTGACATGCTGGAGTGAAGAATGTTTGCAAGTCAAGGTATGAGAAGATGGGGAGTCTAGCCTGGAATATAAATAATCTTGGGTTTCATCTCAGCATGAGCCAAAATTAAATGCTTATGTGATCTCTATAAGTTGAAATAAAGATACAAGTTTGACAAAGTTAACTGTGCTCTGTGTATGTCTGCTGATATCTGGCAGAGCTCAAATATCTTGATGTCCACAATTCAAAAAGATGTTGAGAATTTGAAAAGCGCTCCGAGGAGAGCCTAGCAACTCTTAGGATGATTTAATCACCTTATTCTTAATGGCCATTGCCAAATGTATGAAGGAAAAGGTAACATAAGCATGGTCTCTAAAGGAACAGATGTAATAATGAACTTCTAGTCTCATATGTAAAGGCACAAGATCAAATTGCTAGTAGCTGAAGCTAGAAAAATTCAGGGGAGAGAAAGCCACTTTTCTTTACAGCCAAGGATAAGCCTAACCACGGAACAACTTAGCAAGGCTTGTAATGGCTTTTCCATTGCTCAAGATTTTAAAATCTCTTTTTCCAGAAGATTTGCTCTAGCTCAACCATTGCTGTTGGCTTTGATGCTGCAGTTCAGGAAAGACCTGGGAACTCTGTATATATGTGCAGTCAGAGGACAGTGGTTCATTCGTACTGTTTATGCATCTTTGCATACTGTTCTTTTCATCTAAGCAAATCATCAACAACAAGAAAACTGTTCAGGTTAGTAAGATAAAGAATGGACTGAGATAAAATGGCCGACAGTTCATCTGATTCTTCCCCATTAGGTGTGAAGTTCAGAAAGTGAAGGCAAGGGATTACAGTGGTTCTTGAGCCAATGCCAGCTGAACCAGAGGCACATAAATATTTCATCCAGGTCAAGCAAACATCAGGGAAATGATTATTTAGCCAGTGCTGGCTAAAAAGGTGGAAACAGAATCCTTCTAGGGCTTACCTTCTAAGGTTTACGAAGTCATCAACATTGCTATGCAAAAGGAACAAGAAGCACAAAAGCAGGTTGTCTCTGTCCTCTTCTTCCACATGGTCTCATAGTTTTGAGGAGGAAGTAAGAGACTCTATCAACTAGAAGAACTTGTACTTCAAACTAATCTCAGCTAGTCTGGGGTCAATCCACATCTCTTGGAATAAAAAGACATCTCAACCGTCATATTGTATGGTTCTGAGCATCTCAAGTCTTATTCTCTGCAGCAGAGAACAAACTCAACACAAATAACAATACAGTTAGATGGATCTCAGTGCATTAAAAACATTGGTGAATTAAAGCCAAGCCTTTGTATGTGGATCAGAAAAGGAAAAAACCAAGAGAGTCTATGAAGCTTTGGTATAATAAGATGATGACAAATTTCAACTGGAATTCCTTAAAATTTATGGTTTCTTAGCTCAGAGTAGAATTTTCCAAAAAAAACCTTTAATCACAAATAATATGATTTCAGTCTTGTGCAGCTGCTTCAGCAGGTACTTACATACACACATTAAAAAATATCTTTAGCTCGAATACGGTGCTTGGTAGGCAATTATCCTTTTCACTTCTGAAAACTGTGGCAACCTGCCCAAATGTTTTCCCGAGTCTTCTTTGGTTGGTATTTGAAAGTTACCAAGTTCTGTTTTAAGTTCATTTGTCCATATCACAGTATGCATATTCACTTCTTGACACCTCTTTCAACTCTGGATGAAAAGTGCCATGAAGCTGAATGATAAATTTTAGATCTTATTGGTCATCTGACTCAAAAGTGACAGAATCCACATCTTGGTGGCAGTACATGAAGCCACTCAGCCTGCTCACCTCTGTGTCTCCTAGTATTTCTGAACTATTGTTTTACAGTCTTCTTAAGTAGTCCTTGTTACACATCCACTCACTCTGCTGCTGATTCCTTTTCCTTCTCTCCCTTTAGACACAAACCTCCAAACCTGCCTGCCTACCTCTTTCTTCTGCCTTTCTGGATTTATAGCTTCACTTTTAGAGTCTGAAGCAAAGAGCAGTGAGATGAGCACTTGTAATGCCTTTGTTGTGACAGAACAGAGAACCCAGCTGCCCAGCACAGTCTCTGCAGTGCCTTGTTCACCAACATGCTGCACAAGATTGCAACTGATTTTTTTCACCTGCTTTTCTTCTGAGAATTAGCATCTTAAGCCACAAACAAGCAAATGTTTCATCCTGCTTGTGCTGGAAAAGATGTGTGACAGAAGACTCCCTGGTGGTTCAAATGTTTATTTTTAAACCTGATACAGATGTATCCAAACTGGCCGGACCTTAGGATCCTGAGATATCCAAACTGCCCATGAATAAGAAGCAGGGTGAACTGAGCAAGCTCTAAGCTTCTAGACAGCACAAGAGACATCAAATTTAGAGATATCACCCGAGAGTGATAGGTTGGGACTAGCTAATCCTATCCTGGGAAGCGGAGCAAAAGGTGTGGAGCTAGGCATCCTTGTAGGGTTAGGGCTCGTTGTTCAGGCACCCACTGACGGAGTGAGATGGTGATTGCTGCTGCTTGAATAGTCAGCTTCTTCTTGGCAATGCTGCCCTGCATGTCTGACTCCACCCTGCAATACAGGAACAGCTCTCACTTGCCAGGGCCCTGGCACAGGCAAAGCAGGCAACAGAACCACAGCTATGTTGCTGTTCTCAAAAATCTGATGCCAGAGGCAAGTGCCTGCTGCATCTTTGCCTGGAGAAAGCCCTTGAGGAAAATGTAACTCATGCAGTAAGTCCATGATACTGTGGCTAGAAGTCTTCTAGTGCCTGCACCAGCACACTTGGAGCCGTTTGAGTTATCTCCATCACACAGCACATGACGCTGCTGTTGTAACAGCTATTTCTTGTTCACTGGTGGACAGTGCCAGTACTTCACTTTAGCCCTGGAGCAGCACATACAGAGTCAATAGATTTACAGCTTTTAGGAACTTTCAGTTCCCTCCAAGTGGAAAAGTAATGTTATTCTATGTGTTTTACACAGTTTAAGTGCTGAAAGAAATTAGAACACTTCCTTCTCTTTTACAGCTACATCCAGTCTTTACTATTTTCTACTTAACCTTTTACTTGATGATTTTCTTTACAGAGCTATCCAGCATAAAAAACCGAACTACAGACCAAATTAAGGAGAATACCCTCTTACCAGGTTTTTGTTTATGATTAGAGAAGGCTGGTCCATGTTTTACAGCATGAGATTTGAAAAGCTGCATCATGTGCAGACTAAGGGAGAGCATTTACAGTGTTTCCGATGGGAAATGAGGCACTCGAGAGGGATAACGGCAAAAGAGAAATGGAATTAGCAGAGCCCAGGCGGTGCAGAGGAATGACAGGTGATGAGTCACCATGGCAGGAGGAGCAGAGCCTTTTGAAGAGGACACGGGCTTTGAAAGCGATGCAGAAGAAGATTTGGAATGAAAGAGGGGTCTGAAAGCGTGTATGGAGAGAGGAGGAAGGAGACATGGGATATATGAGCCCTGTTCCTGAGTAGACACAGTTCAAAGGGTGTAGCAGATCACAGGTAACATCAGCATATATTCAGCTGTCGTAGGAGAACATCCATGCATGCATGCCATGTGATCTGAAATACAACTGTATGCAAAAAAAATGTTTCCTGCTGTATATAGTATATCAGACTCTAGTAATATATATAGCCATGTAGTCCCTGTTAGCTAGACTTTTTTCATAATGGCATAGTTAAAATTGGCACCACACAAATATGATTGCAATTTCACAAATAGTTTATGCCTATTTAACTAGAAACTTCCATCAAAGTAAAGCTTTAGGAACTGACCTAACTGATCTCAGCCGTGGCTCTGATGCTATTCCCCACTGGTTGGGATTGCTTCAGTAGCAGTGCTGGCATTTTAATGAACCCTGCCAATGAAGATGGAGATAGCACAGCAGGCTGTGCACCAGAGAGAAGAGAGTATAGACCCACCTTGTCCTGCCATCCCTTTGTCAGTAGCTGAGACTGTGAGCAGAGGCATGAGAAACTGGTGGTTTCAACACCTGAAAGAGACCCAGTGAGACCCAGCAGAACTCGGATGTGAAAGCCCTCAGATTCATGATCAGGAGCCATGCCTTACTGAGTTACACACCACACCTCAGCCGAGCCACCCCAACGGTCCATGTGTGTAGCGTTTATAGTGTGATGTCTTCAGTTAAAAATAAATAGCATTATGGATATAAAATCGGAAATTATGCCAAGTTAGAATGTGTGATTGGCACTTTATTAATGTTTGCAGTGATTTATAAATAACAGCATCTCTTTTGCCATTCATCTGTTGAGAAGCCTCCCAATAGAAGTTAGATAGCCGTGAGTAAGGTACTGGTATTTTAAGATGTTTCAGACCAAAATGAGAAACAAAGACATTTTTGAGCATTAGATTGTATCTCCCTATTGCACCACAACCCTCACACGCATGCTTTGATAAATTTGTGCTGCGGAGCTGTAATTCCATTGTGGCTTTTTGATGTCTACTCAAACAACATTAGCTTTGCTGTCATGTTTACAATGTAAAAAAATTTTGGTTAAAATGTCAGTAGGATGGTATCTTTAGTCATATTTATTGATTGACCTCAAACGGCTCAGAGCAGTTTAACTGGAAGCCCTCAGTGCAGCCACGGTAAGGTGCAGCCACGGTCAGGCTTAGCCGGTGTCTGTTCCTAGCACTGCCTGGAGCCCCGATTTCACAGTAGCTTTTATGTCTAGTGTCCTTGCAGCCACTTGACTTCCCTGATATTTCTCTTTCAGCCTTTCCTTATTACAGCTAATACGCTACATCTTAAGTAATAAGAGGGTTTAACAGGTAGTCTCTGGAGCAGAAAATGCATCTGCTCGCCCGTACCGGTTGCAGTTTGCTGTTCTCTGACCAGTCCTATGAAATGATGGGAATCCCTAAAACGGTGGGAAGGTGCAGCCTGGCCCCCAAACCCCTCTGCAACTGTGCTGCCCAATCGCCCCTGAGGGACATTGTCCAAGTCTCTCCCCACAGCCGGGGTTTGTCCCCTATGCCCAGAAGCGGAGTCAGCAGCGCCCGGAGCGGTGCAGGACGGAGGTGAAGTTGCCCCACGCTCTGCTTGGTCACTGTGTCCATCCTCGAGGGCTCGGAGGCTTCCGAGAGGGACCGGCTACAGAGGCACTGGGCGGAGGGTCTGCTCCGGGACGGCCCGGCGGCGGCAAACAAGCGTCTCGCCGGCCCCACATACCCCCGGAAAGACAGGGACGGGGCGCACCCTCAGCGGGGAGCCACGGGGAGGGTAAATGGGGCGCTAGGCTGGGGGCGAGTGGGAGCTGGGGAAGGCGGGGGGATGTGGGATTTGATGGGCGGGTTCTACGTCGGGGAGGGCGTATGGCTGTGTCTTGGGGTGAACTCTGCGAGAGGGGTGACCGTGCCCCGTGTGCCGGAGGGGCAGAACGTGGCGTCTGCGGAGGGGTGAGCCCGGGGAGAGGACGGCGTGCGCTTGGATGCGGGTGCTGGGAGGTGCACGGGGTGTGCGATCGTGTGTAAGAGTGTGCATGTGCGGAGTGTGTGCGACCGTGACTGTGTGTGAGTGTGCCTGTGCGGGGTGTGTGCGACCGTGAGTGTGTGTGTGCATGTGCGGAGTGTGTGCGACCGTGACTGTGTGTGAGTGTGCCTGTGCGGGGTGTGTGCGACCGTGAGTGTGTGTGAGTGTGCCTGTGCGGTGTGTGCGAATGTGTGTGCGAGCGCGGCGGGGGCGGCGCGGCGGGGGGGG